>CM021739.1:24135310-24445310 GCA_011075105.1 Heteronetta atricapilla | reverse complement strand
TATGCTGGAGCTATATGTGGCTATTTGCCACAGACATCGGCTGCTGCCTTTGATTTTGTTCCAGTAAGCCATTGTTTCTTATTTCTGACATTTTCAGTTGGTAATATGCTGAAGAAAGCCGCATTTTTTCCTGCCCACCTTGCATATAATGGTTCCCCGAAGCCAGGGTGCTAACCCGTGCCTCTCGCGGAGAAAAGCCTGGTTAAGTGGGAGTGGATAGAGGGAATCTGTGATTAAATTAACAAATCCAAACGCTTTAATGACCATTTGTGTCCTGGGTGAGAGATGGAAAAGGATTTTCTGAATCCTCTGCTCTGGAGATACGGCACATGTCAGAGTGCTGGCTATGACTAGGGACAATATAATGTGTTTTCCCTTTTCAGCTCAGTTTTTTTTAATGAAAATTCACTTGGACAAAAAGCACGGAGTCAAAACACTCCAACAGGAAATTCTACCGTCCCATGAAGTTGCTCAGCAGCTGTGGAGCTGTGGCTTCAGAGCTGTGCCAACAGCCTCGCCTCTTCCCCCCGACAGGCTCTGAATGGCCGGGCTCTCTCATTGCCTTCCGTTGCCTTTCTGCCCCAGTTTGGATAGCTCGGCAGCCTTGGGGTACCAGGAATGGACGGGGTGGTCTGTGCACCTGGGGCATGTTTTTCAGACCTTTCTGTCGGGGTACAGACGTTTCCTCCCAGCTGTGGCTGGGAGAGCCTTCTTCCATGGGCAGATCCTGCTTGATGCTCGGTGCAGTGGCTGGCTTGCTAGTTAAGCTGTACTTCTCATCATTAGTCATATTCTTCCTGTGCCCTTTACATACATTAAAGGCTAAAATGGCTTTTTTGGCTTCTTTTTTTTCTCTCTTTTTTTCCCCGATAATGATTGCCCTTTCAGACTTAGCATGTTGCTTGTGCTGGCTTTTTTTTTCTCTCTTTTCTATTTTTTTAGTGTATGGAAGTGCCAAAAGCATCCGCGTGTTTGATGGACAGATATTGCCATTATCCCATGCTTTACATGATTTTTTTCCTGCTTCTAATTCCTGTACATCATACTTTGATAATTGCGTAGGTCTGACAACATCTAAGATCAAGATTTTTGTCCTGCTCAGTTCTATTTCAGCACTAGCACGGAACAGGTCAGTAATTTGCACTAGCCTAACGGGTGTTGATGAGAGGTCCATGAAAAGGTATAAAAATTCTTAGGAAACGGAATCTGGGCGGTTTCTCGAGCTCACAATGTTTTCTCTTCCTGTTAGGCTCCTTACCTAAAGTTTATAAAAACCACCAACAACCAACCAAAGAAAACAACACAAGGTTTTTGCAATAAAAAGCGTGCTGCCCGTCGGACCGCAAACAGTCTGCCAGTTCCCCAGAAATTTTTATTTTTATTTTTCCAGTTCCGCCCTGTGTAAAAGGAGTATAAAACCACTCGGTCAATATACCACGAATCTGATGGGTTCCACTGTTAGCTGCTGAACGTTTTCCTCCAGCTCGCGCATCAGCCGGGCAGTTGTAACAACAAATCACCGTTTCTGCGCTGTATTTAACAGGAAGGCGGTCAGGGGCAGGAGGCAAGCTGGGAAGCACCTCCCTCGTTTGTAGGGTAAGAAGCATCGGTGCCGCCTCGTGCTGGACTCCCTTTCCCGATTTATCCTTTTCCACAGTTCCTCAAACACCCGTTTTCCTGGAGCCGGCAGACCTGCGTTAGGTGGGAGCACCAGATCAGAAATAGCCTTCAGCGTCCCGTCAGTTCTGCTGATCGGCGCCTGAAAGCACAGGGGTATAAATCAAATGGTGCTGGGCATGCTTATGGCGCTTCTCTGCTAGTACTTCACGTTGTGAATACTTCTGCTGTTTTGTTTGCTTATTTTAATGAGGAGAAAACATTCCTCTGTCAGTTTTGAATTTGCCAGCCTCATTCTGTTTGCTCTGGCTTTGGTATGAAAGAGAAGACAATTACAACTTCTCACTCTTTTTTAATTTATTACTTTTTAAATATTGCATGCCCTTATGAGGTGTGCTGCAATACAAGTAAGTTCTTCGTTTTCACTTTCTTTGGCAATTAGTATTATTTTTTTAATCCCCTGATGAGAAAGGGATGACTCAGAAGGAATACCTCCGTTCCTGTGCTAAACAAACGTGGCACACAGTCTTTTTCATAATGTGATCAAGCTCTGTTTAAAGGGTAGGCAGGGGTTAGGGTTCTTTGTTGCTCCCTCCCTGTTGAGATAGATGTACTAGAATCGGGCTGTATAATACTTCAGGTGAAGGCAGGCCGCTGACTCACAGAATATATTAAAATGAAATTATACATCTATCCCCTTTGTTTAATTTTTTTCATTTCTTCCTTGTCTCTTCTCGTTACCGATACCCACTGAGGTCTCCTTGTGGCTGGCCACAGTGATGCCTAAACTATTTTCTCCTGAACTGATGCTGCGCTTCCAGAACACAACAAGGCGAGTGAGAAGTTCTCTCCCATCTGCGTTCCTCTGTATTTATCAGCGTTACGTTCTGCTGTTCCGTGCTGCTATTACCCCTTGATCTGGTTCAGGCTTTCGGCCTCCTGTACCCCTGAGGAACGGATTTACCCCTAGGTGCCGGCATTCGGCGTCTCCCCGGGTGGCAGCTGAAGCCGTAAGCCCAGCCCAGGTTTTCGTGGGGGAACGGGAGCAATCGCTGGCGCTGCGGGAAGCGGGCCGGTTATTCTGTGCCTCGCTGACCGCTTTTCTCACGCGGGGCTTTAATGAAAGCTTTTGGCACTGCAGCGAGAACATCAGCTCGTCGTTCTGAGGAGATGCAGCGGACTCGTGAGGCGACGTTTGTCAGCGCAGACGCCGCTGAGACAGCAGGGCAGCGTGGGGTTGCCCTTTTGCTCTGGGGGAGCCTCTCCTCTCCGTGTTACCCTCCCAGGACGGTCACTGCCAACATGCAGCGTTTGGAGGAGTTGCCTCAGACTGGGCGGCGCAGGTGCCCTCGGGTAACACCCACCCACCCCTCTTCAGCTGCAGCTTCTGGTGGCCCAGGCTCTGCTGCCATTTCTCAGTCCCGAGCTCTGTCTGCCAGCCCCGTCTGGCACCAAAAAACCCAACAGCCACAAAACCTTGCGGTTCGTGTCACTGCCAAACGATCCCTTGGTAAAGAATCCCTCGAGGAAGCCTCTGGAAGAGTCCTGGTTGCTCTGCTGCTGAGGCGTTTCTGCTATTCTCTGTCTTCCCAACTTTTCTTTTTCTGGATTTCATTGCGACAGTTTGCTGTGGGTTTTTGACCCACTTTGTATCTATTCTCAATTGTTTTGGATAGCCCGCTCTTGCAACAGCTAGAAAACATAAGTTTGGGTCTTTTTTACGATAATTATTATTAATACACTTCTTTTGAGCTCTGCAGGTGTTGGGAATGACTAGAGAAACGTCCTCAGGAAAACAACTGGTGATTAGCTGGAGCTGAAACAAGAGGATGGATTTGTGTTCAGCTTCCAGAGTCATATACGGGCTTACCTAATTGGTGTTAATTTGCTGAGCCCTTTGGGTATTGTTTTGGTTTTTAAACTGGAACCTGAGTACAATTGCAACGAGAGAAATTGAACCCTAGGGAAAGGACACCTTGCTGAGGAGGCCTGTATTGAACCCAAGCGCAGTCCACGTGCGATTTGAAGCTGCAGCGAGCGCTCGCAGTACGCTTGTTCCCCAAATCAGAGCAGGGACCCTTCCCGCTGCTGTCCTGGCAATTGGCCACGGGGGCCGTGAGTCAGCTCCAGGAAGGAACCCGGGCACCAACCTCCTCGGGGGCCACGCGAGGCGTGACGCCGAGACGTTTCATCTGGCCTAAGGCAACCGGCTGACAAAGCCAGGGGGCTGTGGCTCTGCAGTTTTCCAACATAGAGAACGGGGGGCAGCTGTGGGGCTGTAGGAAACTGCGCTTTTATCCGTAAGTGGAAAAATTTTTAGCTGATGAACTCGGCTGGTTACGTTGAGCAGATTTGATGCCCTACATCCCCTCTGCAAGTCTGTCATTTAATTATAATTTCATGCGGCTCGCGTGGCTCGGGCAATCAACGCCTGCGTGGAAAGCGGGCACTGGGGGGCTGTCACCCCCGGCTGCTCGGGGGACTATGGGGAAATGCCAGTGACATGCCACACGAAAACTCCATAAAAATGAGGCAGGAGCCCTCTGCCACTCAACATTTCATCGTGGCTGACTGCGTGGCTCGTGTGCTGGGGCAGCGTTGGCTGGCGCTGACCAGAGCCGCGTGCCGTGCCTAGCGGCATGCACGCTGCTCACTCGTTCAAATGGAGCCTTGCACTCCTGTCCTTTTTCTTTTAGACATGGGCAATTTTTTCCTCAGCTTTCCTAAGTGTAGTTTCACTTGAATATTATAACATATCACAATATATTATATCTCTCAGTCCATAATTTATCACAAGTAGCAGGAAGATTTGTAAGAAATAAAATCCAGTACCTGAACTGAAGCATCTGTTCCAAACTCATTAATTACCTCAGTAAAAGAAAAGCAGCCGGATTCCCCCTGCAATTGAAGTTTTGAAAGCAAAACGTGACACCGAGGGCATCTCTGGAGCTCCTCCCATCAGGCTACCGCTAGCTGGCGACTTGTGTGGGTTTGTTTCTTTTCTTGTCAATTTTTTCTTTGTTTATTTGAAACAATAAGAACCAAATTTGAAGTGCTGAGGTCGTAGGGCAGTCTTACTTAAAGATGTATATACTATTTTCAAAAGCTGTAGGAGTGTAGTGCCAAAAAAAATACAGGTCACAAAGGGTGTGCCGCATCTTCCTAAAGTATCTCGCGTTAAAAATTAAAGGCGTATAATCACGTATTTGCTTCAGGTGTCAATAACAATTATTTTGTTATCTTTGAACCGAAGCTGTGAAATGCATTTAGCAATGTCATGATACAAACCTTCTTAGAAATAGAAGGCTGTGTTTTCCCATCTCTGGCTGCTCCGCTGGTTGGCTTTCTCACGGCAGCCAGAAGATGGGAAGCTGTTCAGAAGGAAACTGTTGTTGATGGAAAGCTTGCAAAAAAACCAAGCAAATGAACCCAAAAGAAAACACCCCATCCCTTATCTCCCCTCTTCGAGGTATCAGCCCGGTTCTGTCACGTAGTTCAGTCTGTGCAAGCATTTGAGTGCCTTGTTCCTGTTCTTGAGGAAGAAGAAAAGTGCAGATATTTTTACAGAGAATTTCAAGCTTCTCTGTCAGCTGAAATCACACAGAATCACACAGAATTTATAGGTTGGAAGAGACCTCAAGATCATCGAGTCTTTGTTTGTATTTTTTTGGTTTGCTGATTCCTGTAACGTCTTCCATAGCGCGTGCTAACAACAGGAGCTGGCTATAAATCATTGTCGTGGGCACTGAATTGTGGCTCTCTTAGTAAGAGTGGGTGTAATGGCACAAAAAAAAGGGAGGGGGAGATGTTGGTGAACGAACCTGTGATGGCAAACACAACGCAACTGCGTTGTCTTTGGTTGAAAGAGATTTTGAGCACAGCTCGGGGCTGACGCTGTTACCTGCAGAGCGCCGTCAGCTGGGACATCCAGGGCAAAGAGCTCTGCCCAGCTGCCCTCACTCATGCTTGTGTCGGCAACGAGGTGAAACCTGAAAGGTGCCAAATTCTGGTGGCTGTCAGAAAAAACGCTCTGGTTCCAGTGTCTGCCCAGAAGAGCTCTCCAAGCTGAAGGATGGCACCAGAAACTTGCTGCCTGCTTTGTTCTCTGTAGCGCAGAGCAGAAACCTCCCCAACTTTTCAGATGCTTACAGAAATCATCAACTTCTGCACCCCATGACCAATGTGGCTTATGTATAAATTTAACTGTGAAAACGTTTGAGTGGCTTCAAAATGAGAGGGATGGCAAGCACATTGGACACAGTCAAACATCACTTGGGATAATTAGCATAGTGGGTACGCAGCCAACAATGTGTTCCTCAGCCCGACAGATGTGAAGAAATACCTTAAGGAAAGGAAAAAATCAAAACAGATAACGGAAGAAGTGTGAAAAACTCGCCGTATTAATCGTGTTAAGACCACATTTTGAGTGTGTTTGTAGAGGAGTGTGTTTTCACGTGATGGGGTCGCGGTGGCTGAGGGCAGGAATCGCTCTCGCAGCCCTGGAAGGGAGGTGGGTGCTCGGGCACTGCCGGGCTGCTGCCCGACCAGAGCTGCGTTTGCTATTCAATGCTGAAAAGTTTCAGAATATTCAATTCTGCTGGTTTCTAGCTCCGAAGGGCTTGGTGCTCGTTCCCATCCTGGAGTTCCTTGGCTAGCAGCTCGCTGTTAGCGGTGGGAGCTGCGTGCCCTCGCGTGTCGATTGTGCAAGCAGTTGTGAAGATTGACGAATCCTCTCTTTTCAGACTCCCGCTGAACAGGCCAAAGCCAGATTACAGCTGGTTCTTGAGGCAGCTGGTAAGTGTCGCTTTTATAAGTAAGATTATATTCTTCAAGCGTATGGATTTCTTTTTTTATAATATTGGACAAATGAAACCAGTCGCAACTGGTGTCCATCAACACGGGTATTTGCTAAACTCCCCTAAGGAGACAAAGTGAGTGCTTTTTGCACTCAGACTGCATGTGTTTGTCCTCCTGCTGCTGCTACCGAAACTCTGGTCTGAGTTCTGAAAAAGTTGGGTTTGTTTCTTTACTTTCTAGCCTTGAACTAAATTGGTGCACATAAACATTGCTGTTTCTGTGTTTGAAGCGGTAGCAGAAATACGTAGCAGGCTTTCCGAAAGGGTCAGATCAAGAGGCTGACCTCATATTAGTGCCCTCCAGAAAGAAGCATTCCTATTTTGCCTGGCACTAGTGAAAAGGAAGGCAAAATGCATGGCTCGGTAACTGTTTGGAACTTTTCATTCAATTTGAAATGGGAGGAGTCCTGCAGCTTCATGTCACGTGTAAAAATTCATGGAAACTCTTGTTCGATTCAACTAAAGGCTACAAGATCAGTCCTTTTTTTTTAATCCTGCTTTTTTTGCAGATACTTATCTAAATCTAAGGTAAGTCCAAGACATACTCATTCCCAAATGAGCAGGAGTTCCCTTTTTGATTTCTTTTATTTTTATTTTTACACTACTCCAGCACTGCTGTGGGTTTGGCCAGTGGGCTAACGTAGACCAAGGTTCGTTTTGCTCTTTGACGCCTTGCACAAATCTCTGCCTTGATGTGGAGATTTTGTCCTCCCATCGCCCGGTCCCCAAACAGTTACTTAGAACTTTATTTAGTTATTTGGATGCGCTTACACGTGAAATTATCGTCTGAGAACCTTGCACTGTGGTGGAGCCATGATGATTTATAAAGATACTTAAATATAACGTACTGGATATTCTGGAGGTGCTTTCATTGGTCTTCAGATTATTAAAATAACAAATTAACTCTCTAATATGTTAGTCTGTGTTGAGGTTTGCAATGCTAATTTATTTCTGTACCTTAACGTTTCCAATTTTAATTTTGCTGTTAAAACTTTGTCCATTTTTCCACACAAAAAGGCAAATTTACAGTATTTCATACGCGTTGTGATAAATACATGCTTGTCCTTAGTTCAGCTTCTGTCTGTCTCTGCTTTATGGATTCGTCAATTATAAACAGTGATCTCCAATATAACTCTTTATTTTCCCCCTTACTGAAACCTCCTGTTTTAAGGAACACCGTCTTTTCACTTTCCTGGATATTTTTTTTCCAGAAAAATGCACCTAGCCTTTACGTTCTACAGTTCCGAATGCGTTCGTTGTTCTCCATAACTTTTAATAAACCTTTGAAGCATATAATTATAAAGTAGATGTGACAGCGCTGACCTGAAAAAGCACAATTTGTTTATACTTCTCACATCTGTCACACCTCATTTTTTAACTTAACACCTGGGAAATGTATAAAAGATACCTGGGAGCTGTAGATCATCGTGACCTGGGTCCCCGAAATTTCCAGAAACATAGAAAGGGCCTATGATATTTTTTAATTTAAATATTCACAATTGAAGTCGGAAACTGAGACTGAAGCTGCGCGCTGTTCATAAATAACTCCAGAGAGTTAATCTGTTTGCTTCTCTTCCTATCCAAATGTTACAGGCAAGAAGTGTTTCCCGTCGTTGTGTAGGTGCTGGGGACCTTAAGCATTTATGAGAGCATTGCCCCCTTCTTTTCCCGGTCCTGTATTCAGCCAATTAACTTGAATTTTGCCTAAATTCATTTAAGAGGATGAGCACATTGATGCTGTTGATTCAACGTCCTTACTGTATTTGCTCACTGCAAAATGAGCGCTTTTTTCACCTTTAAAGAAATAAAAGCGCACAGCCGTGGGAGCATTACTCAACGGCTCATTGCGTTCTGTTGACTTTTCAGAGTTCAAAATCAACAGATGAATTGTAGCCCGATCACTTGGCTGAATGGAATGGGAATTTTAACCTGCACTTTGCTAACACTGGACGAAGGCACTGGCCGCGTACGTAGCGCTCGGTGCAGGGCGCATCCCGCCCCTCTGAATTAACCTGCGGGCCGTCTGGCCGTCCTGAGACGGGAATTGCTCCATTCACACCATCTGGGGGGAAAACCTGTGCCGTATTCAAAGAATGTTATCTGGATTTTAAGGACTGCTCGTAACATGCACTCTTCTCTATGCTTTTTCACCTTCTGCAGTGCCTCCCAATTACCCCCAAGTGTCAGAGGAGCCTTTGGGAGGTCCCTGCGCTGCTCGTCTCCGCCGATGTGCTATAACGGTGGCATCTCCATTGCCCCTTTCCATGCCGTTTCCATGCAATAATATCCCATCTCCCTCATGAATCTAACATTTTCTTTTGTCACTGGTATTGAAATATATCTTCCCATTTCATTCTGAAGATTTCCACGTGTTACTGTGCCGTACAGTGCATGTTTATGTGCTCTGCTTGGTTTACTTAGCAAATGGTTTGGGTTATTAATGTATTGGCAATGCCTTCGGACGAACAGCACACAAATAGAGCAACCAGTACCTCGGCTGTGTAAGGTTACAAAGTATATTAAATGTTAATGTGCATAAATCGAAGCTAGCTTGTCTATAAAATTCCAGCGTTTGTAGCAAGAGCAATCTGACTTCAAATTCAAGCTGATGGTAGGTTTTGAACTTTGCTTACAGCCTCTCCCAGCACTACATTTATCTAATACTTAAGTTTGTAATTCCTATTCACCGTAGCCTCATGACATTTCAAATTTAATTTCTTTATTTTACAATCCAGGTTTCTCTTTTGCTTAACCCCATCAAACAGTCTAAATTCCGATGTGTCCTTTGTCAATGCCACTTCTGCAGATTAAAACATTATATTAAAAAGAGAGAGAGACTGGGACGTATCAGCTGTGTCCTAGTGGGGAAGCCAAGTTACTGTTCTGTCGGACTTCCATTTGAAAGAAGAAATTGTTAGGACTGATACAGGCTTGCAGCATGTCCCAGCTGAACTGGAGAGTGCGAGGTACAAAAGTTCATGGCCCGTGTTTGGCTCTTTTCTTGTGTTTCAGCGACGTATTTGCACGATAGGCTTGTCTTCTCGATCTGAGGGTGTTTGTGTGTATAATTTTCTGCTTCACATCAACCTATTGACTTGCAAATTACGTGGCTTTATCCCCGTGGCTTTAAGCAAGAGAAAGAAGGTGGTATATTGAAAAACACTAGGCATGTGATGGATTTACAGAATAGAGGCTTTGAAAGTGGTTGGGGAACGTCAACCAAGTCTTGTTCTAGTGCGATGGCCATGCTTTAAAAAAAGTTAATTAAACATAATTGTATTCCCTTCACTCTTCACTACTCGCTTCGCCACCGGCAATGCTGGATTTCAGGCAAGGTGAACGTCCAAGGGCCTCCAAGGCACAGCTCCGTCAGGAATCGTAGATGTTCGCTATCTTGGGAAAATCTGCTCTTGGTGTCTTTAATTTTCATCTAGGAAATATCAACCAATTTCTCTGAAAGCCGGAAGACAGCAAATGGTAAACCAGGCTCTTTTTAACAGGGGTTATTTTATTCTGCTGGTGCGCTTTGGGGACTTTCTTCTCTCTCGTTGCAGGAGAGTTGGCAAAATGCCGCAAATTCACCTGCATTTGGGAGGGGAGGAGGGAAAGGCGGCCGTCGTCACGTGCAGGTGATCTGCTGCTGTCAAGAAGTTTTGGCTCTGTCCTTTGTTCGTGGTGGCCTTGCTACAGGCTTTGTTAAATACCATTTTTCTTTGTTAGCACAGATTGGTTTCAGGATCTTTGTTCTCATCAAGCAGCATAATGCTTGAGGACGCCGAAGCACTCCACTTGAATTTTTAGGGCAACCGGTTCTTGATTTATAAAACCTGCCGTTGGTCTCAGCTATAAATGATATTTGCATGACTTTATTTTCTTATCCTTCTCAATATTTAGCTACAAGAAAGCCTCTCCAGCATTGTCTGACAATATCACAGCAACTTGCCACGTTTGAGCAGATGTTAAGCAGGCAGTAGTTGAATGTTAATTTAGAGAGGGTGGGATGTTTAAGCCTATCTGAAGTATGTTGCATGTGGGCCTTCCAGACTTAGCTACAATGCTTTGTCTCTTGGGAGAATTTTAAAGCTAAACCTCTTTCTTTTTGTCACTCTATATGGACTCTCTCAAGTCAGTATAAAGCAGATCATCCCTAGGCTAAAGCTCTTCAGCTTTTGTTATTGGGCTCTGTAGACCTGTAATTAGGCCTCCTGGCAGGCCTTGCAGGCCAGTTAATGGTCATATGGAGTTTCTATGAGGCAGACTGGCTTTGTATAAATCCTTCGTAGGAATACGTTTATGGGTCACTTCCTACCAGGACCGGGCTTTGTGCGGGTGCCCCGCGGGCTGACAGGGAGCAGGTTCCCTTGACCATGGCCAGCTCAGTTTGCGGCGCACAATCTACCCGGCTAATCCCCAGTGTAAACAGAGGATTTAGCCGAGCTTCTGTCACTTACAGTTGCCAAACCACTTGGGTGTCTGTGATTCCTTTCCCAGACTTCGTTACTGAGAGACAGAGAAGCACAGAAGATTTGAGCTTGTTTTGGTATTAAGCGTTTGCTTGCGCATATCGCGAATGTTAAGGAAAAAGTTTCCCGTACGCCGAATCCTGCCTTACTGAAACTGATAAGCTTATTAGCAAGCCTCGAAACCTTACAGGCAGCTAATTTGTGCCAGAAGTTGTTGTGTGGCAACCGTGTTTTCACGTGCAGATTAAAATACGGATGAATATTCCGCAATGTAAATGTATGGAGATGAACTGGCACGCGGACGTTTCGAGCTATCAGTCCGACTGCTTTTACCAAAGGGGTCGGAAAACTTTTCCTTGGCGACATGGAGAAATTTCTTATTCGCCATATAAAGATGATTACAAAAGGCAATTGATCTGGATTTTCAAAGGTCTAGAGTTGAAATAAGTGACTGATCTGTTTTGGGAATCTGCATTTCAATCTGTGGCTGAAAGAGCATTCAAGAAGGGCATTTTTGTGCAAAGAATTCTTGATAGAGTTTATTTAAAGGGAACTTGAGCACTGAGAGCCTAATATGACATTAGCAATATGTGGTAAAAAATGATGAATAGAAATAAGCATTTAACATTTATCAGATCTGTTTGGCAGCAATTCTGGATATTGGGTATTTAACTCATTATCTTTGAATTATGCTATCAGATTGCTCCCTTTAATTTTGCACCCTGCATCTTTATTGCATTTTACATATTCCTTACAGAGACAATAATGGAATATAACAAGTACTTGGGCTTTTGCTGTTGTAAAAATGCAAGCGTTTTATAGTACTAACTGCATTTTTATTTGTTCCCTACCTATTAAATTACATTTGATTAGGAAGAAAAACCCTGATTTGCACTCGTAGTGCGTGACAAATAAATAGGCCAATATTCTCTGCTCTGTGGTATCAAAATGGCCCATAACAGATGTGGCTGAAAGGACCACATACGTAGACTGTATGATTTTAGTCTGGTGGAACTAATAGGATCACTTGCTACTTTATAGATTCTTGCTTTTCTTTTACTTTAATAAAAACTGTTTAGTTAAATAGGATGGCTTCTATTTTGCTCTTTTCTAGCTATGCAAAGTAGTAAGGCAGGCAGGTGGCAACAAGTATGAAAACTTTAATTTTACTGGTATTTATTTTTAAACACCAACTATATAAGATGTTTATGGATTTCTAGATGATGGTTTTCTTATTTTTGATTTTTCTGTTTGTGAACTTTCCGTTATAAACTTGATGTCTTTAGCTTGGAATGGTAATTATGCAAACAACTTCAGAAGGACGGATAACGTTTGTTGGTCTACATGGACAAAGGACGAAATAGCACATAAAACATTTTACCCGTTTCATGGAAGATTAAAAATAACTTTCAAAACAATCTTTTATCTAGAAATCATAATAATTTGAAACTTTAACAATATTAAGCTACAGCATGTCAGGGTGTCCTGGGACCAGCCTGTCCCCATCCTACTCGGCCAGCTCTCAGCAAGCACTCGCGGTGGACAGCCGCCCGCTGCCGTGCTCGGCACAGGATCAGGAGCCTGAGTTTTGTTACACCGCAGGCGAGGAAATAGCACGTAGCAGTTATGGAAGGTTGAGTTTGTTTTATGGTCTTCTGCAGAGCACAAGCTGTTAAAACACTGAAGATACAAATGAAGTGGATTGAAAGGAAATTTTGGTTGGAATTCATGAAGCTCGCTACTGCAAGGTTGTCCTGAGGAGGCCAGGAATCTTTTCATGTGGTGCAATCTTTTCATTCATGTACCAGTCTGAGGAGAAGCTGTCCTTCCCCTTCCTGCTGTGGTTTCAACTACAAGTGTTGATTAATTGTAGCCCCCAGAAATTGCCAGTTTTTTTTTTCTTTTCCTTAATTTCCTGTCAGTTAAATACTCTTTCCATGCTTATCTCTTCTCTTTATGGCCGAGGCTCGGTCAGGAGTGGAATTCTTGAAAAGCAGTAATTTAGGAAAATCATCTGGTTATGGAGTTGGGCCCAGTTTGTGTAGGCCAGCTGCTGACCTACCTCAGCCAGCAGGTTTCCAAGTGTCAAAACTCATTTAGTGGTCAACAGCAGCAGAACGAGCACGGGGGGAGAAACTGCGTGATACAGGAGTGTCCGGAATGAAGCGTTCTTCTCAAAAATCTACCTGAAACGGGAATTTGAAAGAAAAGAAAGAAAACGTTCTGTATTCATTATGACAGATGAGCTTTGAATCCGTATCAGGTGCCCTCCTGGCTTGACTGTGGCTCTTCCCATCACACCGAGGGGTTTCCTCAGGAGCCCTCAGGACCGAGGAGAAGACGAGCCTGATTAATATTTATCATACCAAGCTGGCAAATTAGAAGCAGCCTCGTTTCTCAGCTGAACTTCCTTCATGTTGCCGGTTCCTTCGGACAGTTTCCCACCTCTTGGGGTGGGAGCAGCGGGGTTCTGCTGCTGGGGGGCCTCAGTGCTCGGGTGCTGCACGGCCCCGCGGCGTCCTCAGGCTCCTCTTCTCCTGAGCCCGTCTTTCCGAGGAGGATTCCTCAGAATCCTCCGCTTCACCTAGCGATTGTGGGCTGTAAAGCAGGTTGCTGTATTTCAGGTAATTGCTCTGGTTTACTGCCGTACCGCGCTATTAATCAGGAGTAGTGATTAACGCTCGCGTTGGAGGACGCGCCAAGTCTAGACGCTTAACTCCCATCCCTACAAGGGTGTATTTTTGTAATTTATTCAGTTTATGATTTTAGAGTCCCAATCAGAGCGTTTCAGGTCTAATTCCGTATGTAGTGTGTTAGCCCCAAAACAGCAGAAAAACTAAAGGGCAGTTGATATTTGGAAGTAAAAATTAAGCACACCTATTTTCCACCCGGAGATCCTAATCCATGAAGAGCTGAATTAGCACATTGTAACGCAGCCAGCTTGGAATCGAGCCAGTACTACCTTTAATAATTAAAAGGGAGGTCAGTAAATAAATGTAAAAAAATCAAGAAAATGTGTGTTAGAATCAAATTGTGATACCTGATTTTTACGCTGTGTGTTTTATGAGAATAAAATTCATTGAAGAGTGAATTCCCCCAGGATGTACCACGTCCTTAACCTCACCTGGTCAGCCTGGGCCAACGGGCTTCACCGCCAGGCCCGAGTGCTTGTACAGCTGGACACCAAATGCATTTATTCATACGTTCCTTGCTCCCAGTTTGTTGGCAAAGCTACATAATCTCACTAGGGTAGGGGAAAAAAAAAAAACCTTTCTGCATGCTAAGCTACGACTACATAATTAAGAGTCATTAATCCAAGTAATTATTTTTTAAAACATATTAATGGTTTTGTCCTTACGGAGCACGTGATTTTGAGGTGCAGCTGTTTTGTGTCACTGGTGAGCTGAGTAAACTCTTGTTTAATCAATAATTGCTCCAGCTTCATTTTCATGATTGCTGAAAAATATGGGGTTTTAATTCAATTTGGGTGGAGAGGAAGGTATGTTTGAAACAAAGTCATGCATTTTTGCAAGTTATGGCACCGTTGTGTTGGTGTATAAAAGGCATTCATTTCCTGAACCGAGTTGAGGTTCTTACAAGAGATAAAAAGAATGCTTTGAACCACTTTTGTGGAATAATTTGCAGTGTCTATTTTTTTTCCAGTTTAAGAAGCCAATGAGTTGTTGCTGAAGTGTGCCCTAAAAAAAGACTGAGTGGAGTACTGGTGCCTTGGTATATGTAAGTAGGGGTGTCACGATGTGACACAGAGCCCATAAGTAATTTTTGCCGCAACTTTACTAGTTAGTGACCGTTTATTACCTCTAGAAATATACCTAAAGCTCTTAGCATTTCCATTGTTTGTTACTTTTTAATCTGAGACCTGTTTCTTGTGCTACCAAGAAACAGAAGAATCTCAGGCCTACGTTGTAACTAATGGGTTTTCAGTACCGTAGCATATGGTATACATGATTTTGATGCAAATACGCGTGCTAATTATGTGCAGATGAATCTAGCAGTCCTGCCATTGATCTTAAGTCAAAGACAATTTTTCAGTTAGCTTAAGTTTTATATCAATTCATATTGAGCAACTTTGCCCAGTAATTTAATTATACGCTGTTTTGGCTGCAGAAACCATATGTGGTTGTGCAGCAATTTTCTGTTTAAACATGCCTTTTGGGAAGTGGCATGTCTTCGTGCTGATAGCACAACGTTTATTTCTCCTATTTTGCACGATCTGTCGTGCCATCTTCTCCACGTAGGTGCCCGCTTTTGTCTGCGGTCACTAAAGCGTTAGCCAGCACGTGTGCCCCTAAGAGAGGTGATGACAATATACCCTATAAATCCTTGGATATTTACCACCCTTCGGTTCAATTTTCCTGCGAGTGCAACTGGGGAGCGTTTGGCTGGATTTCATGGCACGTGTACCCGGGAAAGGGTTTTATAGTGCTCCATTTGCTCAGCAGCAGTCTCTTGCTGGTGGGTGTGAATTGTGCCTGGATGTTTAGGGCTTCTCCATCTAATTCCCCGATGCGAATTTTGCCAGGGTTCGTCATTCAGCTTGCTGAAGGGAGAAATAAGAGGAAAAGAGGCAATGGCCTTGTTCTTTCTCACCGTGGTGAAGGTGCTTCCTGCAGGTTTCTGCGTGTGGAGGTGATTCCAGGTGAGGTTGCTCTCTCATCCTCCAGCTCACATTTCCAAGGCACCGAGAACTTAACAGATAAACACCTTGGTCTGCTGTGTAAATAGACACACACAAATCCATGAATGGATCGTAGATCACGGTGCCCTTCTGAGGTCAGACAAGTGTTCAGAGAGCTTCAGTGACTTGCCAACGATCACAGGCACTGTCAGACATGAAGCCCCTCTCCACAGCTAGTGGAAAGTAGAAACCAAAACCTGCTCTTTTTGTGCTTTCCACATTCATCCTCTCAGGAACAGCTGAAATACACGCGAGTTGCTCTCAGTTCAGAAGTTCAGTTGTCTAGCGCTTGAAGACATTGTTTCATGCCTCCACGATCTTCTTATAAATCATCTATATTAATTTTTGCACTCGGATCACGAATGGTATTTAATGTGGGTAATAAAATCCTTGTTTTACAGTTACTGAAAGAATATTTATCACGGCTTTATTAAATATGGAGAAGTAAGTGTGCCATTTTTTCCAAGTGCTTTCGTTTGCTCATGTTTTCTTTGTTGACCCAAATGAATGAAATTAGAACAAACAATCTCTGAGTCATTTGTAATCAAGACCTGATTAATGGAGTTTGGTTTCATAGCCATTATTCATTCAAGAACACCTGATATCTTTCCCATAAACAAATTGTGTTTGTCCAAATTAAGAAATTAAATGAAGCATTTGATGAGTTTATGATTGACCCTTCTAACTCCGAGCCCATTAGTCAATGTCGTTATCATACAAAACTGTTTGACTAATGTGCTGTCTAAAGAAGCATGTGGATTTATTATGATTTCTGATTAATGCACGCTGCGAGCCAAACTACTAGATTGTAATAATTTTTTGATTTTCATTTTAGCAGTCGCTGAAGATTTTCATCTGTGATGAAATGCATTTGTGTCCCATTAGAGTTAGAGATGATTATGAGGTGTTGACTGAATAAATCTTAAAATATAGTAGTGGAAGTTTTGGAAAGATTTTTTTTTTCCCGGTGGTGCAGTTGGGGTAGGTTTTCTGTAACGGACGACCACCTCTAATTTAATAAGCACTTTTGTGTGATTTAGAAGAAATTCTTACACTTATGATACTGCCAGTAAGAATTTCTATGAAAACAGGCATTACTGTTTTCCTTTTGTATTGTTCATGCTGCTGTTACACGAAATGTTAATACTGCTATTTAAAAAAAAAATTGTGGGTGTTTGATCATTCTGGCTATTTTGAAATTGTTTTTATAATACTGAGAATGAGAACGTTCTTGAAAAGCAGATTTTAAGATCAACTTTTAAAATAGCAAAGACAGCTTTGTTTCAAAATGCCGCAAACGCTGCTGTTCAGAGAGTTTTTTTCAGTTTTAGCTATCTAAAAAGCTGTGCTTTTCTCATTTACTTTTAGAAATGGAATTAACGTGTGCTCCGTATAAAAGGGCATCTGATAAAGTCAGGTGGAAGCGGCGCTCCCTTCGTTGGGTGGAAGACTGATGTCTTCAACAACCCCTGCTTTTTCAGTGTCTGGAGAAACCATTGGTTTTCCAAAAATACGATGTTAAAAAATGCAGCCTTTGAGGACAAAATTGATTTCTGTTCTCACCTAGACAATTTTTTTTTATCCTGAAATATAAAAAGTGTGTAACGTGTCTGTTTCAAACAGTAATTCTCCTTCTGGTTCGTTTGGGTATTGTGCAGTGCAACCAGTGACGTACTGGTGTTGTACTTCATTGCTAGGCCATCGTTGCGGCTCGCTTCGCTTGGCCAAGCGAGGGAGAGTGACGCTATGTGAACTAGAGCTACGGGAATTCCTAATTCCCAGCTGATGCTGCTTGCGTTCGGTGGGTGCAAAAAAAGCATGCAAATATGCTAGAGGGGTGGGGAGAAGGAAGAAAAATTTCTTATTTTCCAGAAGAAATAATAGATCTCTTTCTCTAGACATGTGATATTGCTTCCATACAGCCAAGTTAGACAGTAAAATCCCTGATTGCACCAAACTGATACCAGGAGTGAGAACCAGAACCAGCTTATAACGGCGTAGGGCGCTGCCGTGTTTAGTCTGCAGGGGAGTATTATTGCCTGTCCTGGCAGTGAACCACCTCACCTTCTAGCAGCATCCTATTTTCACTCAAAATAATTGTTTCAAAGTCCGAATGCATTTCCAGTCTCTCAGCTACTTCAAGAAGTATGTTACAGGTATTAATTTTATCTAAAGACAGACGAATGTTCTCCCTTTGCAGAAAGGAAAGTACCTCCCAGCTAGAAGCCTTGCATGCTCTACTCTGAAAGCTTCCCGTAATAATTATTAGAGTGTATTCAGAGAGTTTATTCAAAAAAATCACCCGAATATGTGATGAATAAAACTTACATTAACTGCCTAGAGCTATATTTGCCTGTAGCATTTAAAACTCCTAATTCCTCGTCTGGCGTTGAGCTGTGCAGGGGGAGCTGAACAAGCACCAGCAGCCGTCTTTTGATCCTAAACCAAAGAACGTGAGAGGGAGAGAGCGACGGAGAAGTCAATTAAAGCATCGCCCGGGATGCTTTTAGAGAACGGTTAAAACCAAATAAGATGGTAAATAATTATAAAGGCCTAATAGTGACGATGGTGGAGGTGGTGGTTATTCTTTACTCGTGTGTTGGCAGGTGTAAGCCATGTGTATGTATACACGCTCTCCTTCCGTAGCCTTTTTTAAAAGAAAAGCGAGGCTTTCATTTAACTGTCTTCCAAATACGAATCAATATGCAAAAGCAAGGAAAGTTCACACTGAATTAAATTTGCAGCCAATGATTTCAGCCATGTTGCCACAAGCCTAATGAAGAATTGCGCTGTGATGCATGGGAAAGGGCAACGCGGTGTTTTTCTTAAATGGCAAGAATAACGAAAACTTGTGTCCTTTGCTGTATCACTTGTATTGATTACCCCGGCAAGAAAAAAAAACGTTTGGAAACTCAGCTAACTTGAACAATCAAATTATATGCTGCTCTGTCAGATCTTCCCAGCCGTCCTCTTCCTACTGCTGTTCCGCGTGGCCACCGTGTGATTTATTATTGAAGGTTTCTGGGCAGACTTCTTTGTTTAAGCCATCCTGTATCCCTTCGTGCTGTTAAATTACCCACTGCAGCAATTTAATCGGGGTGCTGTCTTCGAGGTTTGAGTGTTGTAAGCTGTTGATCTGAAGCCCTGGGAGAGCTCTCTGAGAAGCGCTGATTTTGTACCGGGGCCTCTTGGAGCAAGGTGAAATCGGGACTCTGCTGCCATCAGCTCAAGGGAAGAAAACCCGAAGGGGAGGGAGGCTCGGGCACAGATTTCTCAGTTCTTTATTGAAACAAGGGTTATTCACGACTACGCTGTCAGAGAACAGCCCCAAACTGTTTAAAGCTCAAACCCCCACTCCTGTGGGGCCCCGAACTGGCCCCACACGAGCTGTGTGGCCGAGCTCAGGGCTCCGCAGCAGTCACCACGCCTGGAGGGTGTAGGTTAAACAGGTGGCAGTCTTGTTCTTGGGCGTTTATGAAACACAGGGGGGAGGCGGCGATACCTGTATTTGCCCGCCTTGTCACAGGTTTAAATAAAAAGAACTTGCGCTGGAAATTGGTAATAGTTGGCCCTGCGCCTAGTAGCTTGCTTACCTGAAAATGCAGCGCTGGAAGCGGTGTTCGTGACAGCGTCTCTGGTCGGTAGCGTGTCAGTATGAAAACACCAGGTACGACCGGTTGTGTTCTGGACACGGCAGAACCTGATGCTGAGGTGGTTTCTGGCCTCGCTGCCACGTGCCCGTCTGCGGCCCTGGCGCTGTCCCGCGCGGAGCAGGAGCCGTCCCTGCCGGGGTTGTTTCCAAGTTTCTGCTGTCTGTAGTTTCTGAAGGCTCATTAGGCTTCCTGGCTGCGTTCATTTCTAGCATTTTAATGGAGGTAAACGTACTTTTGTGACCAAAGCCGGCACACGTGCCCTTTCCCTGCGGCCGGGGCAGGCGTTGCCCCGTCGCCCCGGCTGGCTGCGCCTCGTCTGTGCCTGCAAGCTGCACGTTATTGACATTTTATTCAGCCTAGGAACAGATGATAAAACGAGCCGTGCTCTTCAGCAGATAAATTTACAGTATTCAGCTGTTTGTAAGTGATTATGCAGGGCTGCAACAAAATAAAGCCTAAAGCATCATATTAGCTGTGCTGTTTATATGGGTGCTAATACACTTTGAATAAAACCCTCAATTACTAAGCACTTTTGAGTCCTGACAAGACAGTCCCATGACGTTAATGGTATCTTTATAACCTTTTTAACTTCTTGTTTCTCTGACAGAGCACTACAATAACAGCAATGGGTTTGCCCTTGGCAAGCAAAAACTCATTTTGAGAGGATAATAAGTATTTACTATTTAGATAGCTGGCAATAAAATTTCTCTGAATGAGATTTTCCTGAGAAAATACAAACTGATTAAATTACTTTCTTTAATGGACTGGTGAAGCATGTAATAATAGTTTGTCGAAGCAGCAAGTCTGATGTTTAGCTTTTTTTTTTTTTTGGTGAAAACACAGTGTTTTTTTTTTTTTTATCCAAGTAGAAATTTTCATCGGAAAACTTCTGGCAACCTTTCCGTGCAAGTCACGAGGTATTTTTTCATCTTACAAACGCGTAACGAGCTCAAATGTCGGCAGCCAGCTCCGACGAGTTTCAAGGATCCCTCAATACTCTCCGAGTTACTATCGGGTAGTAGCCGGCCGTGTGCAGTGCCATGGCAGCCTCTCTTTTAAGACCCCCCTTTCCTGGAAAGCCCCGCTGCTACTCGAGGTACAACTTGCTGTGTAACGGCCGGGTGCCTTCCAGCAGAAGGCCCTTTCCCAGGTGATGTGGAATATTTGGGAGATTAAGAAAGGAGCTCCTTTCCCGAGCTTGTACTACAGCACAGTTATTGGGACTGGTTGGGTTTATGGCATGTCTAAATAATGCCATATTAAATGAAGTCAGAAGAGAAACAGGAGGATTGTGCTAAAAGAGCAGCTTTTATGGATCCCTCCACATCTGAGGAAAACCTGTACCTGTAAAACCAATTCACTGACATTTACCCATGTTTCTAACCAAACTGAGCTGGTACCAACCCTTTACGGTAAATGGGTAAGATTGTTCCCATTCATGTGCTGAGCAGTTTTTGTTTTCAGCTCTGTACAAATGATGGATCTTAGAGCTCACGAGGACCAGGATGCGTCCGCTCAGGGCTAATTTGGGCACTACCTAACGGCGTGTGTCTGCCTGCAACACCACACCGCTGTCCGTATTTTCCTTGTCAGTCGCAGAATTTCATCTTGTCGCTATAATAAATTTATTGAAATCGGATCCAGAGTGTCATGTGCTTACATTAAATACTCCTGAATATGCACGTGCTATAAACACCGATTGCAGGCTTTCATTTTCTCCCAAACCCCCGGCGCTGCAGTGCATTTTTTTTTTTTTTCCTGGCATTTTGTAATTCTAGAAAATCTGTATTCTTGGCATTGGGAAGTACCGGGGCACCACCTGACAGCGGTAGCGGAGCTCTGGAAGAAGAGGATAATATTTCTTTTCCTTTTCTAATTTAAACATCAGTCACTATACGGAGCTGCTGCAGTGTTGCAACCAAATTCATAAGCTATACTATATTTGATTTTAAAAAAAGAAAAACAACACTTTAGCTTTCTCCAGCTCAATAACTCCCCTGAAATGTGTTTTTGTTCAGTGTAGCTCATACAGTACTGCGTAGGTTTATAAATTGAAATCTGACTTTTTTTGGACGTGGCAGCCCGGATGAGTGATGGCTGCAGCTATTTGCCATAAAATTTTAATTATGGAATAGTTATGAATCATTGCTCCTGCTTTTTAAAGTGTTAAAATATTAGAGCTTTGTTATTTATTAAGCTTGTGAGGATAGAGGAAGAAAACAGAAGAGATTTGGAGTCAGCGGGGGCCGGATCCTGACCTGAGACGTTGCCTACGTGCACCCGCGGGAAGTCGAGGTGCCGCCTCGGAGCTGGTTTGGCAGCCAGCACCTGCCCTCGCTGACAATCCAGCACAGGTACGGAGGCCCCCCTCCTACAAAGACTGACAAATATTATTAATTTCATTGCTTTAATAATCCTGTGGGTTTTCAATATAATGCTTTACAATCCTGGTGTCTTCAGGGACTCGGGCTTTAGCAACAGCCGTCAAAGGAATGGAGGAGCAGCCCTCTGCCTTTGTCCCCTCAAGGTACAAGCATGGAAATAAGCACAACGTGTTCACAGATCAATACCAAACAGAATATTTTTTTTAAAAAAAGACGTAAAACAAGTAGATTTTTGCAGGACTGTCAATATCAGGCGCAGTTAATGTAAAATGGTACGTGTTACCAGACTTTCAGATGTTAATGACGACAGCATCAACACATTTAAACACACAAACTCCCACGGCACCATGAAAACATTTGATATTTCCCTTTTTTTTGGTAATCATTCAGGCTGTAAACGCATGCGACCGCACCTCGTGTATTTGGCACGTGCGGGCACTACTTTAAATGTCTCCCGCTTTGAATTTTTCTTTCTCAAAATGAGATTCTCCCTTTCACTTGGGAGCCTGGCTGTCATGGGCAGGGCTCTCACACCGAAAGAAAGTAACAGATTGAAGTGGTTTCAGGGCTTTAATCCCTTGGTAAATTAGCCAGCAGGCTCGCCTTTTCATGGATGTGCTAAACAACAGGTTGATGCCATTTGGGCATTAGCAACGAGAACCACCTGAGGGAATAGGAAATGAATAAGGAGAGATGTAGCGCGGGGGGACAGCGTGCCTATTAGCGCCGGTCGTACTTCTGCCAGGGAGAAGTGATAACGCTAAATGAGTTTTTAAAAGACAAAGTTGGGGGATTATGCAGTCGTTTATGATTTGATTAATGTGTAATTGATGCTGGTAACAGCAAGCATCCAGGCGGTGCTGTAAACTCAAAGGAAAAACAAAACAAAACCGCGTCTTTTTTTACTATGAGTCAGGAGTATTCTCTCATTTTCCCTCGTCTTGTATGGGCAATTTATATACGAGAGCTCATGCAACGTGCAGATACCCAGATCTGAGCATTTTCGGGCAGTAGTTGAGGAAAAGCAACTTTGTCAAAATAAATATTTTATTCTGCTTATACCATGGGTTTGTATCAAAATCGGTCTGAAATCTAAAAATGACTTCAGTATTTATTTAAGCTTTTTTTGGGCTTTGTGGTTTTTTTTAGACTCGGTTAAAAAAAAAAAGGATGTATGCTGTTGTTTACGATTATTTCATGTAGCTGGTAACACACCAGGTAATGGTACTCTGATGAAAGAAAATAGTAATTTTTTGTGCCTGCTGTAGTAAGAAATCAATAACACTTTTAGGAAATATAACACAGAGAAAGCTGACGGAAGATTAAAAATGTTAAAACTTCCTGTTAGCCTCTACGTCCCTCCTTCAGAGCTTTTAATTTTCTATTTTGGAAGGGGGTTTAGGGATCAATATGAAGATCTGTTGATAATATTATATTTAATTAGAGTAATCAAAAACCATGCTTAGAGCACGACACCTGCCAGGGAGAGCTTCAAAACCACAGTCAGCAGCATGTGTTGGTACGGCTTCTGTGCTTGTCCATGGGCACTAATCTAGGAAGAGTCCCAAATGGGGTAGCTACTCAGCTATTTCATCGACTTTGATCTGGTTTGGGGGGCAGTTTATTCTCCCATAATGCCATTGATCAATGATTTCCTTTCAGCAGTGATGTAATTAAAGAGCTTTAGTCAGCTTGGGCTGTGTTGTCTTGAAATTTATTATTCTGGAGATTTAAAGAAGATCGATAGGGTGCAATGGCCCGGTGTTCAGACCAGAACTGGAGGACCCTCGGAGAGCAGGAGGCACGCATGAAGCACGGCTCCAGGACACAAGCAAGATGTTTACCTGGGACCTTGAGCTGACCTATGCGCAGCACATCCTCTTTGACCAGTAGCGTTTTACCACCTATTTTTATCGTGCAGACTGGAAACTCATCTGTCCTGGTTACTATTGATCTCAGCTTGTTCAAAAGAGCTGAAATCAAGTACTGTGAGAAAGCAGTAGTTAGAGCAGATATGTGTGTTTTTTTCAGAGAGATTTATTGCTCTGGTGGCAAAATATGTCCAGTATTGTTAAAATAATCTTAGAACGATATCTTTAAAAGCCATGAAGTTATCCTGAAAACAAGGTAAGATTTCTTTTCAAAACGTAAATGTGGTCTAGAAGAGAAACATTGCCTAGTGCTGTGGTGTGGTCCTAACAGTGCTGCAAAGCTGGATGAGACCAGAGGCACCAGAGGCTTCTTCCTGCATGCTGAGCAGTGCTCTGGCAGGGCCTGGAATTCCTCTCTCTGGTTCCCAGCCTTGTTTATCTCACGTGAGTCTCACTTGCCATCCTCAAGACAAGAAAAGAGGCGTTAAAACCAGGAGGAGGCAGGTGGATCCTTCATATTCCGTGGAACTATTTAGCAGTCCCAATTTGTTCAGCAAATGCCTACTTACATTCGCTCTGCCAAGTCACGTACAAGGCCCTGGGTTATACTCTTCTGTTCAATAGCCAGTCATTTCTTCCTTGGTCTTTAGCTAAGGCAAAAAATGTGTCACTGAAGTGTTTTTGAGAAAGGTTCTGGGAATTAACGTTCTTCAACCTTCGCTGGATGGTTGCTGGTTGCTAGAAATATCTAAGCATCAACTTCTAGTTGTACTTTTCCATCCTTCAAGCCGTTACCTCCTTGTGATTTTCAGTAGCACCCTTTCCTTTGACTTTTGCCACGTTCTCTGACTCTCACAAAAAGTCACCTGTAGTTTTACCAGGAGTGAAGCTAACACTAGTGAACTAACAGATCTTCAGCTGAAAGAAGAGATTCTACACGAAGGACACGCAGACACCACGTCGGCGTGCACAGAAGTTCAGGTCAGCATGCGTTTCGAACGATGGCCCCCAGCAGAGGCACACCGCTGCCAGTTCAGCAAGGTCTTTGACATGCGTTCCCTCTCCTCGCCGGCGTAGCTGTGTGCCGTTAAACACTCAGCGAGCCTTCAGCATTTTGAATTATTTACGTTTTCTAATAATGGGAGAAATATACTCAAAGCAGACTGCAAAAGCAGACTCTGCAGAGCGCTCCAGTCGTAAGTGAAGGTTGGCTGGGAATGAAATCTAATTGAGGAAAGTCTGTGGAATTTCTGGTGTTGAATAAGGATGCTTATTTATTACTTTGTTATAGCTCTATGCGAATATATAGATGCACATGTCTGTACTGGAATTATGCTGTCCAGACTTATGAGAGCCAGTTGGAATCTCTCAAGGTTGCAGATGAGTAAGTGTAAATGCATGTGTATATTATAAGATGCATGCCCTTGGAGGTGACTTTCTCAGTGATGACAAATCTTTCTTAAATCCTCTCCTAGAAATCAGTCCTTTGTTGGCTTTGAGTCTTTGAGTTCTCTATTTGCCCATTTACGCTAACGGATTGTAATAGAAGTTTAAAAACCAAGCATTTATTTGAAATTCCCTAAGACTTTTAATACTTCAGAAAGATGTTTGATACCCTAAATTCCTTTCTGAATTATTTAAGCAGTACCGCAGCTAACAGTTTACTCGGTGGTGCTCAGAGTGCTGTGTAGGATGGGTGTAGCTTTCTTTTAATGCAGCTATTGAATTCAAACCCGCACGGCCTCTGGCAGAATTCCAGGAGCAATCTGCTGTGCGTAGTGAAGATAAATTGTTTGTTTCCAGCCGCATTTCTTCATCTTCATCAGTTAATCTGGAATGAAATTTTACAGTCAGCCACGGAATTTTTAAGCAATATATTTACCCCTTTTATCCTGCGGGAATATTTAATAACGACGCGTACGGTAAATGATTATAGTAGGTAATGATACAAGCTGAGAATCTATAGTTTCCCATAATTTCTTTCTACCCAAATGAGAGCTGTACTCCAGGGCAGAAGCACGCGTTTGCCGGGCTTTGTGCACCTGGCTTTCAAGGCTATCAGGAGTGTAATTGAGTGTGTGTTGGCATCAGCAATAAGTCTTTCACACAAATCTTTCCTTGACACACACTCCCCCTTTTGGTGCCAGATGTCAAGTTCTTTTGGATGCCTGTCTTATGATTTTGCAGTTAAAGCACAGTAAATCCTGGGAGTTTGCTGTGCCCGGACCCGGAAGCTTTCCACCTCCTCATTTCCGGACTTTAGGTGCTCTGTGCCCTGTCTCTGGGCACGCTTCACACTGACACTGATGATGATTCCCGAGGACACTTTCTCCTTGATGCCGTGGTGTTTGCCGGCTTGCCGTAGGTTCTGAGCTTTCTATTTCCTCATAAAGAGTTGTTTATTTCCTCAGAGGAGTTGTTTGCATCTTCCATTCAAGAAAACACGTTTTTTATCCTTTTGTTTTTCATTGCTTCACGAAGATTTTTCATTAACATCATGGTAAAAATGGAAAATTGTCATGAGCAGGGGGAACAGAGTTCTCTCTTTCTTCAGAAGGTCTCTAAAATGCTTCCTGTAAAGCTTCCTTCACAAGAAATGCATGCGGTAAAAGTAAACTTGCATCATGATGCCCAAATCTAACGGTTGGACTTGATTATCCTAGGGGTATTTTCCAGCCCAGGTGGCTCTGTGATCCAAGCAGATATGTCCCCGTCTGCTGGTGGCTGCAAGACTCTTCTGTGGACATCCAGAGGGGCGTGCAGACACGTCTTTAGCCTCTTGTAGGTACGTGACAGATTGAGATCTACAAGGCAGCTTCTCAGAGCGTCGCCCCAATCCCCCGTAAGAGCTGTGCCCTTGCCGTGACACCGGGCCAGATGTCAAGCCTTCCCTGGGGACAGTTCAGTCAACGCCGAGCCGGGCTCCACGCTCGCCATCTCCAAACGTCAGGTCAGGAACCGCGAGGCAGCGGCGGGGCCACGCGGTGCCCGGACACTAAACCAGCACGAGGAGGTAGGTGCACGGGGTGACACTGGCCGCCCCACTGCAGTCTCTCTAAAGCTAGCTTGGGTTAGCTTTAGCACTGTCCTTGCTGCCTGTGCCTTCGGAAAAGGTACTGCCTAAGTGATAAGTAACAATGGGAAACGCAAGGCGTTTATATCAGTACGAATCTTACAGGGGGTCCTAAGGCTTAGATCTTTGTGCAAGGGAGAAAGCTGTTTGTACGTTATCAGCCTTTGTCTTTGAGGTATGGCATAGAATCACGGATCACACAATATCCGAGTTGGAAGGGACCCACAAGGATAGACCCAGCTCCCGGCCCCAAAATATACACGGGTCTTTGTTTGAGTATTAGTAGCTTCATTCTTTGGCAGAGAGGGAAATCCAAAGTGTCCCTTCTGTTAGGAAGGGCTTCTGCTGAGAGACAGGCAGAAGGGCTGAGAAGAGACGGGAGGAAGAAGAGTGTTGGCTCCACGCAGGAACGCCTCTTCCTCATCACATCGCTTATAGGGCCCGGGGGGTTGTGCTTCTTACGGCCACAGGTACGGGTGTGAACCTCGTACCCACGTGCTCACACATGGGTTATTTAATAAATAGGAGTTGTCACCAGCTCCTTAATCCTATTTCAGATGGGTTTTCGCTGCGCTGGCGTGAACCAGGAGAAAAGTTCGGATTGCTGTGGTAACGTACACAAAACGTGCGTTGTACTTCTCTGTCTTAGGCATCTCCTCAATCACAAACGATGATGGTTTATCTTCTGAAGTTCCTGTGAGACCTCATATGAAGCTGTCAAGCCAGAATAAATTTTTACAGCCGTTGTAAAGACGGGCCTGACGACAGCGTTGCTCGCAGGAGCCACTTACCCATTTTTATTCATTACGTTTTTATTTGGTTTGAAAGCACGAGATGAAAATCCGCCGTCCCTACAAGGTACCCTGGGCTGCCTTGGCTTTTCTTAGCGTTGTTCTTCATAATCACTTAGAGGTACTCGGTGGTTTATTACTTCCTTTTGATAGCCCGATTAGTCGTCATCCACTTGATTTCCACTTAACGCGGTGATTCCTGACATTTGAGAATTGGCAGATGAAAGAAGGGCTCATTTTGAATCTAAGTTTTGTGACAGAATTTTTCAAGTTTGCTGACAAGCTGTCAGGCTAAATTCTGCTATTAACCCCAGAAAGAAAAGCCAACTGTCATTCGCAATATGCAGGCTGCAGTTACAGTTGTGCTGGAAATGCTTTGCCAGGTTTGGTGGCGGTGGATTGGGGGCGCCCCCCCCCCCGGAAATGATTTAAATATTTTTACGAGCGTTTACGTTTTAAGCAAATCAACGTATTTTTCAA
This sequence comes from Heteronetta atricapilla, assembly GCA_011075105.1. Taxonomy (NCBI): domain Eukaryota; kingdom Metazoa; phylum Chordata; class Aves; order Anseriformes; family Anatidae; genus Heteronetta; species Heteronetta atricapilla. The sequence continues at coordinate 24,417,423 of CM021739.1, read as the reverse complement.
AGTAGCTTCGTTTATTTGTGAGAGGACAGGGATTAGCTGCTACGCTCGCACTGTATGGGCGTGTGGCGAATACCTGAGGGCGATTTTCTCATGCGGCCGCGGCAGGGAGCTGGGGCCGAGCAGCTGCCGGGTGCCCGCACGGATGAAAGCTCCTCGGGAGGACGAGGGAGGCGCGTGGAGCTGCAGAGCCTGCTTGGGGCTGAGAGCCTGCCGTGCTATGGGCTTCGTGCGTGGTGCTGAACCCGCTCCTCTTGCCAAGGTCTCGATTTGCTCCTCTGGAGCTGTCCTAACAGCCGCCTCGCTGCTGCCAGCTGCAAGGCCAAGTTGGTGTGTTGTGAAAGTGGTGAGTAATTCTGGGGCCTCTGCTGCGCCACTTGAAGAGTAATACCCTTTGGCTTCTGGTTTAAATGATTTTCGTGACTCCCTCGCAGCTCAGAGGCAGATGCACAATTACGGTGATTTTCAATGAAAGAGACTTTATATTCCCAAAAGCGAGGGCTCCTTCCTAGTAGCACCGAAGTCAGGAAGGAAAAAAACCAAACAAACCTAAACTGCTGTGCCACAATGTGTGTGCTGCTCTTGGAGGCGTTTGCACCAAGATCGTAGGCGTCTTCCCTATCTCGGCCGTGGGGTTCCAGACGTATGTTTTGCAGTCTCGCTGCCTTTTGTTCTTTGATTAATCGTAAAGGAATCCCGCGATGTTTATTTTTAAGTCAGACCATTCAGCTCACCATTTACCCAGATGCAGAAAGAATCCGGCTGTCAGCGATGTTAGAGGATAACAGCCCTGTGTGTGTGCTCCGCAGCCATTTGTAATTCACAGTTACAGCTTTCAGAGTTCTCGTGTGGCTTGCGTTGTATTACGGACAAGAAGTTCTTGCACTTTTACAAGCAGATTTTTAATCTCATTCCATTTTTTTATTTCCTGATTTTTTTGTTTGTTTTAAATAAGGGATTTATTTATCTTTCTTCCCTTGGTGGTTTCTTCTGCGAGGTAGCAAGCTGGCAGATTTCCATAAATTTCCATAAAGAACCACTTTGTGCAAATAATGATTGTATTCGGTGGTGTTGCATCTGTTTTTCAAAGGTGGCATCCAAATGGCAGGTATTGATTTATTTGGTATCATGTATAATACAGAAGCGTTATTTTCACAAGAGCGTATAATTTAACTAAAAACACGTTGGTTTCTTTTCTCTCTCTTTTCAAGATAGCTCCTTTATATTCTGTTTTATAGCTGCAATTGAATTTAAAAGACCGTAACTTTGGTTTCCACCCCGTTGATGGCACATGAGCTCTTCCATTTACCTCATCTGGATCTTTATGGCCTTCCTCACCTTTGTTTGCTCGTAGTTTCTGCAGGTCTCATTTCAGACTAAGGTTGATCAGGTGGCAAATTAGTAACTTAGACCCCCCTCAGGTCTGTGATCGACATGGGAAGTATATTTTTCAGGAGTGGACAAGGAGTATATTTTTAATCTGTAGATATTAAGAAGAAAGCCCCGAGGATCCCGTCCAACCAGCAAGAAACGTCAGCAAGCCTCAGCCCCTGTGCCAACAGGCAACCTCTGGCTTTTACTTTGCATGATGACGCTTTAAAATTGCACTCATTAGTGTGTTTTTCTGTTTCTCAGAGATAGGAATTCTTGTCGATGAGACATGCAGGTTGTGTAAGACGTCTGTGAAGGAACCGGAGGGCACGGGAGCAGCGGTGCTGTGCTGGGCCTGGGGACGTGAAGTTGCTAAAACTGTGCCCTACAGCCTGCCTGGAAGGAAGGAATAAGTGAAAATGTAAATTTACAGCTAGGATAGAAGCTGCCATTTCACCGTAAGTGTAATTTGGCCATATAAAATGTAATTAGAGTAGATTTGCCGGGCTCCCTCTGGCATTTGCAGCTCGGGCTGGGGCCCTTGTCCCTCAGGAGGAGGGCCACCTCGTGGCCTTCCCTCTGAAGGGACAGCCCCGTCCCCTCCTTGCAGCACCCCGGGGCACTCGGCTCCCCTCCTGCCCATGGATGAGGGGTGGTGGTGTTCCCCAGCCCACAGCAGGGTCTGGGCAGCCCTCTGGCCCCTCAACTTTGTAGCTGGCTGAAGAATTTACACACACAAAAATCCCTCCTTTCACATGCTCAGCTGCTCCGTTGTGGTCGTTTCTGTAGGAAACCCTCCATTGTTCTCGTTTCTCCAGCTGGTGTGTACGAGGGGAAGAGAAGCTGTCTTCCAAATACTGTTCTAAGAACACAACTTAAATAAATGGAGTCAAAATTTGGTGGGTTTCACATCGATCGCTCCTCAGTTCTCCAGTTGAGCTGAAAAATATTCCTGAAGGACATCGCAAAGAAGCATCCTTTACTCCACAGGTTGTTATGTGTGGAATTTATTTTTGCTCTCCCCAAATTTTCTGTCCTTTTTAGCTCAATAGATTAGGGGAATGTTAATCTCCAGCCCGTGTTTATTTTTCCTTGCTGAGTTCTCCTGTTTTCTTCCCAACCTTTTCCCCCAAAAGAAAGCAACCAGGTAAAGGTGCCATTTAAACATTTCTGCTGAAATTATCGCATTATTCGAAGGAATACTTTTCTCTCTGAGACTAAATACCAGATCAGACTTGCACCCAGTCATGGCATCTTCCTGAGCTCAGCTGCAGCGTGCAGGGCGTGGGTCTGGGGTGAAATCTTAGTTGACTACAAAATGTCGAGGTTGGTAGCGTGGAGCTTTTTCTGAGATGGAAGCAAATCTTTGCAATATTTAACAGCGTTCCGTGCCATGAGTCGGGAGCCACGGAAGCAATTTAAGCCAATTAATCCGTAGTGTTAAAACATATTTCAGCTGAATTTTTTATCAGAGGCGTGTGTGGGAAACAGTGTGTGAGAAAGAAAGAAATTAGAAATGCACTAAATAATAGATGAGTGCACCTAGCCAAGATCTGCTTATTAAGTCTTCTTTATTAGTATTATTCTAAATACCTCGTGCCAGATCCTCAGCTGGAGTAAATTTCCTCGGTTGTACGGCAGTCAATGGAGTTGCGCCAGCTTGAATTTGCTGAGGATCTGGCCCTTAATTGTGCCGTAGGACAACAAGAATATTTGGGGGTCAAATGGGGAGGGCTGTGAGGAGTTTGCTGAGGGTAACACCATTTTCCTAGTAACAAAAAATAAAAATCTACCGTTCTCTTTACTTCCACAATGAAGTCCAAGGATCTGCCTGACGTTGTTCCATTGGGTGGAAATTACTTTTTTCTTCAAGTATCTCCATCCTAAAAGCCTTCATGTATTAAGGGATACTTAATGCAGACACTCTGGGGTTTCATTTAATTTCTCTGAATGCCAGTGTGAATACCAGCAGCTCTGCCATTCCCACCTGCAAAACGCTGCAGCGGCCGTCGTGTGCTCAGACCCACTGGAGGAGAAGCCGTAAATATATTTGATTTTGGAAATCTGTTTCACACGCTGAGCCGATTGTCCACTGTGAGGAAAGTGGGCTGTAATTTAACGTGGCATCTTATTAAAATCCAATGTGTCATTTCATTTGGCTGCATTTTAGAAGCACATCAGCAAAACGGATACTGAGGCTAGTTAATTCCGTAATTGCTTTAAAAAAATGTTATTTCCATAGCAAAGGAAAGGCACGCCAGTCTTCGGTACCATACAATGCTGTCCTGCCCCACTCGGACCCTGCACATTTATGCCCAAATGCCTGTATTTCTGAAAGAATGGCTTTTTTAGGGGCTACCGTGGAAGACTAAAGATAACATCACAAACCGTGTTTGTTATATTCTTAATTGTTTTGACCATAGAATTAATTTTAAAGTCAAAAGGGGCACTGCTTTTTCATCGCTCCTGGTCCGGAATATTCAGCATGTCACAGATGTTCATGAATAATGTCCATTTAAAACTGTTGGCAGAGCGCGCTGGCGAGTTGGCGAGATGAATTAAATGTTGGGGGGATCTGACAGGCAGCACGCTGCTTTGTGATCATTCCAAAGTTCTAATAATCTCCCTCACCTTCCCTGCCTGCCGCTAATGAAAGAGAATAGGTGATTGCACCTCGGGCTATGTTCTGCGCCTAATGACTCCTCCAAAGGCAGATTTATGAAGAAAAAATTAACTTTGAATGAGGATTGAATTGGCCCTGACAGTCTGATAGACTGTGACACAGATTCTGTGGCAAAACAGACGTAGCCCTAATTGATTATCAATATTTTAAGCAAAGTGATGAAAATAAGCATTAAGTGATGAGAAAGGCAGTCTTAATACAGTAGGCAGTAACCGGGATATGGGAAGCCTTTGGGGAGGTTGGCCTGGTTGCCATCGCTGAATTTTATCTGTCAGTTTTTCCCTCTTGCTTCCCGGCATCCATTGTCCCTTTTCGGCGTGTTTTTTTCCTCGCAGATTTATGACCGGAATGCTAATGCCCTGGACAAGGATGGATGTGCTCCCCTCTCTCTGGAGAAGTTTGTTTAATATTTAACCCGCTTTGACTTAGGAGTAATTTGGGCTATTTTGCAGTACCCAATTTCCAAAATTCCCTCTTTTCCCTTGCTCTTTCTCAAGCCCCATGCAGCTTACGTCCAGCAGCGAGCAGCATTTTGAAGACCGTAACAGTGAACAAAAGAGCAGAGAAATGGCCTGGGCACCGCTAAAGGGTCTGTACCTTCACGACCCAGTTGGTTATACCCATCGTTACTGGTACGTATACTAGGCGCGTTGCTGGGTGCATCTCTGATAGCTGTAATTAGTCAGCGGTGTAATTGGGCTATGTGCCATACATGGGCCAGCTGTGTCAGGCACTTCTCAAGCTCGAGCACCGCCACGTGCCAGCTGGACAGCACAAGACGGAGCGACGTGGTGGGTTCGGTGGGCGCCCGGCCACAGGGACCTGGGCAAGGGGCTGCAAAACCACAGCAAGGCTGAAGAAAGGGCTCAAATCTGGGACAATAAAACGCGTGTGGTGTTGCCACCCCACCTCTGTCTGTGAACCAGCAGCTACCGGAGTCTGCTCCTGTCTGGGAGAGTATTGGAGAGAGAGCGGCTGTTTGGAATTTGTGGTGGACTTTTTGGATGTATAATAGATAACTTCCCTTGTCACTATATGAATATTCAGCGGAGAGTATTTCTACAGGCCTGGATAAATGTAATATGCTAGAGAAAAATAGCATGTAAATTAAATACGGCCTTGTAAATTAATAATGGATTGTAGTTGTATTTTTATATGTGAGCTGACTGAATATTTTATAAGTGCAAAAATGTTTGTGTTTAAAAAAAATGGTTAAAACCTTTCTGATTATCATCGTGGGTTGCTTGGCTCCGTTTTAGATGCAAAGTCCTTGTGTCTTTTCTGAGTTTGCCTGCTTTTCTTCTCCCAGATGCATCTTGAACTGTATGGTGTGTATTCCTAAATGTTTGAGGAGTTGGAAAGTTCACAGTTATGCTGATTTTTTTTTTTTTTCAAAAACTTGTGATTTGCAGTTGATGAGTGTTCTGACAATATCCATTTTTATTTTTAATTCTTTTGTTTTTGTAAGTGAAACCAATGACATGGTGACTGCCTGCTCGCTGCCAGGGGCTTCTGTGCTTGTGCACTGCGGGCTTTGTGACAACATTTTAGTCTATCCAGTGCAGCTGTTCTTCAAAATTTGCCCTCCTCCGTGATTCACTCATCCTGCCTGCTGCAGGAGGGGGCTTGGGGAGTCGCGGTTGGCAGCAGCACCGGGAGGTGAGGGTGCTGCACAGCCCTGCCCTGGCACCGACCGCATCCATCGCGTCTGCTGCAGGTCTGGCTTCCACCAGGGCTGGAGCGCAGCCACACGGAGCGTGAGTGGGCCATGGTCAGCAGGGCTCGTGTGAGGAGATGCTTCAGCTGAAAGAGGAGAAAAACACAAATCTGTAGAATATGAACATCTCAAATTGGCTCTCCCCTTACAAGTGAGGGGATGAGTCGCTCCTGTGTGTTCCCCCTGTGTAGGTGGCAGCTCTTGATACATGCTCGCAGAGGACGGGGGGCTGTATCTGCAGTAACTGCTTTTACATGGTCCCTGCAGGCAGCGAGCAGGTCCGCAGGCACCTGCAGACAGCCAGGAACCCAGGTGGGCGCTGCGGTTGCCGGCAGATGGGAAATGGATAGTGAAAGCCTAGGGAAGATCACAATCTTGTGCTGCATTGCAAAACATTTGAGGAGAAGCTGCTGCAATTTTAAATTTAAGTTCATTTTTGTTGCTCTTAATTTTACGTTTTTTCTTACATCGAATAATTAAGAGAAATTAACATTATACATAGGCTATAATATTTTGTCTTCTGTCTGTGGTGTGTGAGACGCTTCGGGAAGAGCTAATTGTTGCAGTAACGATGATCTCCATGCATGGAGTCTGCAGCAGCATCGACAAACACTAGTTGTAGCTGCTCTCAAACGGAGACATGCTGATGCACATCATTTATGCTATTTAGGAGATGATTTATTCGTGAAGACCATTTGTTTGCTGTTTTTTCTTTTCCTGGAAAAGCTGCTTGCTTTTTTTGTTTTATCAGCTGTAGTCTCCGAAGAGCTTGTTCCAATATTTCCTGTTAGCATAATGTCATGCAGTAAGACAGCATATTTTAATGCAAACCTATTGATTTGCGCAGGGTGTTTTTGTACATCGTCACGGTCAGCCAGCGGTGGCCGGTGGCTCCCAGTGCCCCGTGAGCTGCTTGGGAAGACCAAGAACTAGCAGGGCTTGACCAACTAAGAAAATGTAGAGTTAATAGGGTTAACGTTTAAAATTTATAGTGTAAAAGGATGCTTTTGGTCCAACACTGAGAGAAATATTTTAAGATATTTTCGTGTTTTATTTCAGTGCGTAGTGTTAAGCAAGGCAAAAGCTTGAGGCCGTAATGCTGTGCGTTGTAATTTTAGCTGTTTGAGCTATGTGCTAGACACAGACCATGGCTACAGCGATGCTTTTAGGCCTGCTGGCAGAACTCTACCGTGGACGCTCACAAAGCAGAAGGCAGAGCTGTGACAACATGGGCCTAGGTGCTCGCGGGCCTGCTCCTGCCCACCCCTCGCCTCACGCGCGTGGTGCCCGCTAGGCCCGGCTGCCCTTCATGAGGCAGCACCCCTCACAGCACCCTTCTCACAGCACCCTCGATCACCAACACCATGCTCTGGATGGGGAGAGCTGCTCCATCCCCAAAAGTTTGGCTGTGGGTGCTTCTGTAGCACCTGGGGATGTGTTCAAGTGATTAACAAACCGATCCGTGTTTGCCTGTGGTGGTTTGGTTTGGGCAGTGCCATTAAGCTGAGCATTTTAAAATCACTTGTCTCATTTTTGTGTTTGTTTTCTTTTTCAAGCATGATAATTTTAGTGTTTAAAGCAGTAGAAAAAGTCCTTTTGCTCCTGTTCATAAAGGTGGCTTTTCAGTCCGCCCAGAAAGGTGCGAGGCACACTGGTGACCGTCCTTTGGTGGGCGTAGCAAGGCCTTTGGTTAGGGGGACTTCTGTCAAGCTGAATGTGTCCGTGACGTGTAGGACGGCCCTGATCTTCGCTGGCTGGACAAATGGTTTCTTCCCAGCGGGAAGAAACAGAACATTATCTCTTGGCCCATTTCGGATGGCTTTGAATGGAGCACACCGATAGGTAATGCTTTGTGGTGATTATCTGGGAGAGAGAAGGCAGCAAGTAGTGGGTAACTGGTAAATGTCAAATATAGCAGTCAGATTTCTTGATAAGAAAATAAAAACGTCTTTAAGGCTTCTAGGTTGATACATTTTTCAGAAACAAAAAGGCCTCTTCATGCTTTTTCTTTCTGTTCTTTCTTATCCTCTCATGGTTTTTATTTGCAACTAAAAAAATTGATCAAGTTAGAGGAGCACAGAACGCATACAATTGAATGGGGACAGATTATTAAACACTTGGACTTTATTGAAAATATTTTTATTGAGTTTCTGAAGCATTTCAGTGTCGAGCAGTGGTCTGGGAAGACTGCACTTCTTTTTTATAAAGGTTTAGAGGGAAGAGTATTCTGAATATACGTAATTAATAAAGAAGAGAGAAGTGAAGAGGAAAATCTAAGCAGGTGTATAGAGCCTGGAAAATGGGCGAGGGCCTGAAATTCCGTCTGAATGAATATTTGGTACATAAGCAGTTGTAGTGATTGAATGACAGAGTATGTGGGTATAAACCTGAAAAATTGTGCAAAACATCGGTAACACTGGGTGGGGGATAACTCATGGGGTCTTCACATGTAATCAGTAAATCTATGCGGATTTACACCAACTGATGTTATGGCCCTGTGATTCCCTGTGGATCCCAAATGACCCATCCTTGTTCTTACATTTCACTCTGATGTCTCATCTCAGTGCCGAAATGGTTTTAGTAACCGAGAAGGTAATTCCTGTAAACTTTGTTTTATTTGTGTGTTACAGCCTTTGGCGTGACCGAGCAGCGTTGTTCCACTTCTGCTTCCCGTTTATTTGGCTGTGGGGCTTGGCCATGCTGTCCGCTCATGGTTTCTGTTCGCTGAAGGAAGGGATTTGTGTCGTTGTCCTTTGTGCTGCATGCAGCACGCCGAGCCGCTGACTGCAACCAGGCCGGAGCAAGCCCTGCAACGGGGGCACCTGGCAGTTCCTAAAATTGTCTTTCACCTTGTTGTACTTGTATTAACAGCCCGGCTGCTTCCAGCAAATACCGCATTTCACAACTTTATTATTTTAGTGGAGGCAAACATCCTAAACTTCTTCCGTGTGTCATTTTCCCATCCTTCAGAGCAAAAAAAAATCAATAGAAGTGTAATTTTAGCTGGGGCTGGACGAGCTCTTAACTGCTGCAAGCTCAAGCAAGCACCTCTTTATTTATTTATTTTATATTTTAGAAAGCTTTGTAAGCAGCCGGAGTTTTGTCGTGCTAGCTGTTTATCCATGCAGGAAGCCCAGTTTCAGGAGCAATCTCAGCACTCCAGCTACCTGGATCAATTAAAAACAGACTTTTGCTGAAGTGACTTCTTTGATCCGCTCTGGGTGATGAGCAGCTGTCACTCCTCCTCCGGTTTAAGGGAAGTGCAGGGCAGCAGAAATGATTTCTGTTCCAAACACGGGGTCCTGTAAGTGCTGTGTCAGTGGCCAGCATGTCGGGCCTGGGCGCCCTGGACCAGCACTCCTCAGGCCAGGGAGGGTGCGTGGCCTTTTGGAATAAGTCGTAAGGATCTCTTAACGTTGTGTAATGGCAACTTGATTTGATCAAAATAAATCGGAGTTTCTAATGATGCTCGGTAAGTGAATAACGACGGAGGGTTTGAAGTATTTTAAGTGAATCGTTAGCATTAAATTCTTAAAGCAACAAATGGCTTCAGTGACTGCTGGTGGTTGTAATGGACGGTGCCCTATAACCTCAGTGACTTACTGCTCTGCAGATTTATGGGCTAAGTTAAATTGTTGTTAATGAGCAATTTTGTGTAGAGAATTGTCCTCATGATACTTTCTAAATTACTCCACTGACTTGAAAGGACATCTCTGTTTCTGCTAGGTGAAGTTCTAACTACAGCTACGAAGGTTGGAAATCAGCCATTTCCAGTTAACACATACAGAGCAGGAATTTAGCCTAAGACCAGGAACATCTTTCATGCGAGTCTTAATATTTCTGCCGTGGATAGCCACTGAGGTATCCAATGAATTGTTCCTGTGCTGCAACAAATCAGCAAGGAAGAACAAAGTAGCATAGTGGAATAGATAAATCAAATTTAGGCATGGTAGTTTATTGAATCTAAATTGTGCCCAGTTGGCCCAAGAGCTATATAAGCAATCCATCTTGTGTTGATAATGGAGGTTCTTGAAATCCACCTGATGTTTGCATTATTAAATTTCAGCCTAATGAGCTCTGCTAATACATATTGAAGACAGTTGTAAGGAGTAGAATGTGAATCTGAGCGGGATAATTTGAAAGAAACATAAGCTGAGCATTTTACATGACTCAAGGGGTATATCTACAATTACACATATAACCAAAATTGAATTTAAATGGAATTTCTATTATCCGTGTCCTTTTACCAGGGAGAATAAAGTGTAAATGAAGTAAAAGTCTTTACAGTTACTAGCAGTTTGTTTTTATTATCTAATTTAATAGATCCTTGTAATGATCTTCACTGGCAGAAAAGTTTTAATATTTCATGACTTTAAATGTAGTCTAAATATGTATAAAAGCATGTAAATGGAAACAGATGTCCGCGTAATTACTTGATCATTTGGTAACACCACTGTTTAAGTTGTATATTTTAAGAAGCTGTAGCTACTGGCTGCAAAAAGACATCGGGGCTGGAAGACCAAGTCGTGGTGGTCATTCGCTGCATCCCCTGCTCTTGAACTGAATTTCGTGCTCATAAATGATGGGTTGATCTGGGAGGTGGCAGGACTAGGTATCTGCAAAACCGAATGCTCACTGTTTGTGCCGCAATTTAGAGGGATTTTATTACGTAAGGAAGCCTGGTCTGAATTCTGAATTCTGTTTCTTTTTGGCTCTTTTCTCTTTGACATGGTGATACTTTTTAAAACTTAATATTTCATCAAGTATAATGCTATTAGAGACTTATTCTCGCTTAGTTCACTCATCAGGCAGTGAGATGGCAATAAAAGAGAATGGCTCCTTTGAGACATTAATGCTTTGGAATAAATGATGTGCTAGAACAGAAATTTAATTAATTTACAGAGTATATTGATAGTCCCTTGTTACTGTGCTGTATATTTTTAATCTTCTTTAACATCTGTAGTAAAGTGTTTGAAAACCCCTGCAGTTGAGCAACTAGTAGATAATTAAGTAATAAGGGAAGAGGTTTCTAGAGGGAAAAAGATTCTTTTTCAAGAATACTGTCATAACATGAATAAAGTACTGCCGCTATGGTTTGCAGTGAAGAGAGAATTGTATACTGCCTCACTTAATGCTAAGTAATAGGCATTTGGCTCCTGTTTTAAATGCTATCTGCAACCCTGCACCCCTGAAAATACGGTTTTGTTTCTGTTTCGTCCTCAAAAGAGGTCTTGTGGATTACTCACTATGGTAGCAAATCTTTTTTAAAATGCACCGCATTTGTTCCTTTAGGGTTGGGTTTGGGGCAGGCAGGGTGGAGACATTGCTATTTAAGAAAACATTGCTATTTAAGAAAAAGCTCTTGAAACTTGTGCTTACAAAAATGCACGCAGAGTTTGAGTTGAACTACGACTGTGTGCAAAAGTCACCCATTTGAACTGTAGTCGTAGCTGTAGTAATATCTGGCAGGAAAACACATTAAGAACCGAGTTCTGTTCTTTCATGCACATTGACTTCATTGTGGGCGCTGCAAAACTGAATCTGAAATTGGGTTTAACCCACTAGGAAGTGTTGCTTGGTGAGATGAATTAACTCATTATTAAACCTGTTATGCTTTTTTTTTTCCAGCTAAAGCAGATGAAGCGTTAAAGGCTAAAGAGAGAAGTGAAGAAGAAGCAAAGAAAAGAAAGGAAGAAGGTAATACTTTTTTTTTTCTTCAGTAACAAGCTAAAATGGTAAGTCAGAAACCATTACTTTTAAGACACCGAGTTAGTTCCAGTGGGTCTCTGTGATAATTCTGCCAGGGCACCACAAAACAAGATGGTCAGTCTTGTACTCTTCTTGTTCACCACAGCTATCGCTGTTTGGCACGTAGCATTCACGTGACAATGACAAGAAGTGCTAAATGGGCCAGAAATTTCAACCAGATTTCAGAAAATATTTCTAGTTGCCCTCAAAGCAACATAGCCATTCAGAAAGAAGCTGTATGACTAGCAGTACCACTGTTTCAGGTGCTGGAGATGTTGCTGGATTAAAATAATAAGCCCCACAGCTAATTTGGCTGTGTGATGTCACCAAGTGCACGCACGGCGCTGGTTCTCAATGAGACTCCGTGCTCTGAAAGCTGGCAGGATCCGAGCTGTTCCCCTTTGCAACGCAGCAGGTGGAAAGTTGATGTGGATAGTTAAAACAAATGGATTTTGCTTATATGTCAGAAAATAATGGGAAGAGATGTGTTCAGTTGTGTGACAAAACCAGTGCAAGCAATCAAGGGAGCCTTACAATTTCTCCCTTCAGCTGTGAACGGCATCCCTGTCTCAAAGAAACTCTTATCAGTTATTCAAATCAAAACAAATCATTTGACTGTCCATGGCAAGTCTTATTTTTACATTGACTTAAGTATTTTTTTTTAAAAAAAAAAAAGGGAAAGTAAAAATCTTTACTTCCTCGATGCAGTGGTTTTACTCTGGAAAATACGTTGGCATGCATTGGTCACTGCAGTGAACTTTATCTTCAGCTTGTTTGATTTAGATGAAGGTAGGTTTGAGGTCGCAATTGTTATTTAATACCCTGAGCAATCTCCATGTCCCTGGTTCTCCCTGCGCTGTGCCCCTCGCTGCCTCCAGCGGCATGGACGTTCGCTCCGCTGTGCCAGTGATTTAACCTCCCAGTGACCGTGACCCAAGTTTGAAGGTGGTGGAATGGGCCGGGAGATCGTGTGCTTTGCTGAGTTGACCTTTTGATGGATTCATTTGCTACGAAAATCAGTCCTGTGCCCAAGTGTCAGTCATATTTTGGGTAAGGGCGGGGTCTCATGCATGGAGCAGAGTGAAGCTGGTTTAGGCCATCCTGAAATGTGAGAAGTGAAGAGATTGGGGTATTGCTCATTCAGTGAGATACGAAAAAGTCAATAGGCAAACCTAAACCAAGAAGAACCCTGCAAAGGGGAGGAGGTGGGAGGTTGCTTGGGAATGTGGCAAATGGAAGAAAGCAACAATTTTACTCCTCCAGTCTTTCCGAAACATCATCTTTCTTTCCATTTTTACTAATCTTATTTGAACGTCTCCCTGCATCAGCCCACTCTTTCCCTACCTTTGAGCACAACAAGTTGAACTTCAAGGCAAAGACTGAAAATGTAATTTAGCATTGATGATGCCTTCATCTCTGCCCATCTCTTGCACACCTTCCAGGTTCCAGAGTCTGATTCTGCCTCCACGCAGTCTGGGTCTAAGCTCCCACTACACTGTCATCTTTTTAAGAACCACACCAGCTTCCTGGTGATGAATTTCCTGTTGTCCTGCCTGAACACCCTCATTTTCCAGGCATCCTCACACACAAACACGTGGTCTCATCCAGCTAACCTCTGCTAGCGTTTCTTTCCCCAAATTACTATTTCATACCTTGGTCTGAGCTACTGCAGTTTTTTAGGGCTGGCTCCAAAGGCTCTGAATTTTAGGGAAGTCTTCCACATACTTATTTGATTCTGGAATAGGTCATTAGCAAGATTTTTTGGGTGAGGAGAGTACATCCTACCTGTTTGCATGTTGCCACCTCTTCTTGGGTACCAACTGCAGGTGCCGTTCCTTTGGTTACAAACTCCCATTTTCTTCCTGATTTCTTCTTTAGCTGGAACTCGAACCTCAATAATTTCTGAAAGCAATTTGAAGCTTATTTGCACTTCAGAGACAAACAAGCTCCTTTAAATCCTCATGTGTGAATGAGAAAATTCAGTGTATCTTGCAGGTCCGATTCAGTTGGTTGCTGTCCTACCGGATTTAGAGGTTTTTATGTCATTTCCCACCCACTGCTTGTTTCTACATTTAGATGCCTTTAATAAGCTCCAAATCGTGGGACTTGCAGCGAAGTGTGCTGAATGTATTTCAAAACTCTAATGTAATCTTCATTAAAAATTCATGCAATTGATTCCCTTCGTCTCGTTTGTTTTCCAGAAAATAGTCGCAAATTCAGTTGTGCGTTACCAGGTTAATCTAAGGGAACTAGCGCTAAGGGAGCTGCTTAGGAAGCTAGCTACGAATCCCCAAGGTCACCCAGCGAACGGGGTGAAATCGGCACCTTTGCCTCTTCACCTCAGTCGTGTTCTGGCACGCTTTTACAGGAGATGGAGCTTTGCTGGGGCTAAGCACTGTCCCCCGCCAGGCCCGGATTCGGAGGACGGGGCGATCCCGCAGGCAGCTTCCGCTCCTCTCGGGTTCCCGGTAATTACAGGCTTAGCGAGCTCCTCACAAAGTTGTTGCTGCTGGCCCTGCACGGCTTCAGGTGTAATATTCGGGTCTCATCGGGTACCTAGAGCCCCTGCTGTGCTTGACAAAAATGAAAAATAGGATGTAATTATCTTTGAAAAATTTGAACTAATCAATTGCATTTCTTTCTCTGTTTGAAGGAGGTTGGAGGTGTTCACATTTAATAAACTTTCAGTTTAATGATGTTTAAAAAACAGCGAGATGGATGCTATGCTTTTTTTTTTTTTTTTTCACTTCAAAGAGTATTAGGCAATCATTACCTCTGAAGGAAACGTTTTCTTTTATGTTAATTTTCTAATTACGTGATCCGGGGCGCTCCGTGAGAATGCATTATAGACACGTGGGTGCTGCTGCCCATTGCTGCTCCCTGGGACGAGTGCTGGGGGGCACCCAAAGCAGCACCGCCACCCTGCCACCTCCACGCCACCGAGTTCGCCCACCCGAGGGGCTGCAGCTTCCCGGGCAGGGGGGCTACAGCTTAAAGCAAAGTTGGGAGCAATTCTCAAGTAAAACTTGCCGACATCACAGGTTCGTGGACAACCGCGGCTTCAAAGCAGAAGGCTTATTCCTGCTGCTTGTCCTGCAAGAGCCGCACGCGCTGTAGGTGGCTCCGTCCCTTTTAAGTCTCTGGGTTTTACTTCAGCTACACCAGGAGTGTATTAAGCTCTCCGCGGAGCTCTTGAAGTAGACACTTAGGTATGAAAGAGGTCTTTTTGTCTGTAGGATGCTGATGAATCCAGAAAGCAAGTCCCAGGTTTGCAGTGAGGGTGCTTCAGGTCTGTGCTGCCCTGACGCAGCCGAGCACTACAGCTCCTCTCGTACTAGGGACCATCTAACAGAGCACCCAAAGCACTTGTTTCTCTACATTCAGTAAGATTTGGACGTGGTTTAGAAATCTGTGCTGATTTTCCTTAGGGAGCACACACCAAACTGCCGTGCCGTGTCTTTAAAAAGATTCCCTTGCTCCGGAGAGGCTTCACAGCTTGCATTTTATGTATATGTATAAATGAAGACCTGTAAAAATCTGCATGAATTATCTAGCCTGGCAAAATGGAAAAAAAAAAAAGCCACCTCAGTGTTCCCATACACTGCTCTGCTAGCATCTGGCAGCTCCCTGGTGTTCGCTTCCAGGCAAAGGACCGCTCCTAAGATCGGGGCTGGGAGCGGGCGCTTTGCTCTAGCAGCCTTGGCGCTGCCCCTCGCAGCTCCCAGCTGCCACTTTCGGAGGCTTTCGAGGAGGGTTAGGCGGAGCAAGGTGACACGGAGATCGTGTTAGCAGGTGGGTTAGTAATCGAGGAACTCAGATTAATGAATCGTTCTCATGGTCCTGTGTGGTTGTGATCTTGCGGGAGAAGTCTCCGTCGTGTCATGGCTCCAGATGGCTCAAAGTTCAGGTGGTCTCCCTTCTTGTCTGCAAGGTGGTGCTTGAAATCTTTGTAATTCCCCTTCTGGTCATTTAACTGGGCGCTGAGTGAGCAGAACTCATTTTTTCTGCCACGGTGCTTGGGGCGGATGGAGGTAGAAGCTCCTTGGGGTATGTTTGCTTCTCCTAACTTCTTCCTAAGCTGTTCTTTTTGGAGCATGGGCTGATAATTCAAGAGGCTGCCAACAGGCTCTTGCAGCAGCTGTGAGTTCCCATTGCTCTCGCAGGGCACTAAAGCTGTGGTACGTTGGGGGGAGCTGTCCTTGGGTCCGCCGCTTGCTCCAGAATTGCTGAAGGTTGCTGAGGAGCACCAGAGCGCACGGCCAGCTTTAAATTCTTCCTCACAGACGATCCGAATCCAGCAGCACGGCTCCTAAGGAAAGGCTGGGCTGTGTGCAGAGCAGCGAGTGTTACAGGTCAGATTTCCTTGCGGCGTTTTGGAGCTCCCAGTACTGTGCCGGCTCCGTTGGGGATGGAGGCGGCAGCCCACGCGGTGCTGCGAAGCTTTGCTCTGCTGCGGGAAGGGGAGAACCATTGCCTCTGCACCTCTTGCTTGCCTCTTCCCTTCACTTACTAAACCCCGTTTATCTCAACCCGTGCATTTTTTTTGCATCTTTTCTTCCTTTTCTCTCCCGTCCCACCGGGGCTGAGCTCCGGAGCTGCCGGCCGGGGCCAGCCCCCCGCAGCCATCTGCCTTCTGCGTGCGCGGCCGTGGGGAGGGCTGGAGACGTTCAAAAAGCGAACGGCTCTGACAGACGATCCCGTAACCATCCATCTGGGACTGATCTGTGGTTGATGATGAGATTAGAATGTGTAACCAGGAGAACGCAGCCCTCTAAGGCCCCTTGCCTTAGGTGACCCCCGTAGCGAACTGCGTGGCTGTTGCACGGTGTAAATTCCCCTGCTGCTGCGTTCAGGGTGTAACGTTTCCAGGATGTATTCGGGAACGTACCTCATGTCGTAGTGACGGGGACGGTGTTTTAGTAAGTGTCTGATGTTCCTGATCCGGGGATCTCTACCAAGTCTCTCAAAATGAAGTTACAAGCTCTGCAGAGTTGATGCTTCGAGAGCTCACGCAGGAGCAGTTTCCCTGGGAAGAATCGCATGATCCCCGCGCGCTGACCCAGCCGCGGTCAGCAGCCCGACCAAACTGATGTTGCTCACCTGGAGGTATTGACAGCTGCAGAAGTGAAGCATCCTCCCCGGGTTCCAGACATCTCAATTCAGCCCTGAGTCCACACAGTGATAGCTCTTTGGAACTGGAAAAGCTTGGTAAAGTGTGGGAGTCTATCATAAAATACCTCGAGCTGGCTTTGCTGGTTTTGAGAAGAAAAAATGTTTTTGAAACCGTCAGCTCTCGGGGTTCCAAATTCGAGAATTCCAACTTAGCAGAACAGTACCTATCAGGAAGGGAAGTTTAAAAGCTTTCCACACAATTTTTGGGCATTTATGTACAAAGGAAGCTCAGGAAAATCACCCCTCTTTCCATTCATGGCTATGATTCATTTCAGTCAAAATCAGAACATTCTCGTTCTTTATTTTGGTTTAGTTTGGGACTCTGAGATGCTAAGGGGAATGCTAAGAGTGGGAGGCAGCCTCCCTGCTGGAGGACAAGCGGCCCGGAGGCTCGGCCCTGCCGAGGTGACTTGGGCTCCCCTTGGACGCGTCACCAGGCTGTGTTTTGGAAAATAGAATCATAGAATCATAGAATATCCTGAGTTGGAAGGGACCCTTAAGGATCATCAAGTCCAACTCTTGACACCGCGCAGGTCTACCCAGAAGTTCAGACCATGTGACTAAGTGCACAGTCCAATCGCTTCTTAAACTCAGTCAGGCTCGGTGCAGTGACCACTTCCCTGGGGAGCCTGTTCCAGTGTGCAACCACTCTCTCAGTGAAGAACCCCCTCCTGATGTCAAGCCTAAACTTCCCCTGCCTCAGCTTAACCCCGTTCCCGCGGGTCCTGTCGCTGGTGTTAATGGAGAAAAGGTCTCCTGCCTCTCGACACCCTCTTACGAGGAAGTTGTAGACTGCGATGAGGTCTCCCCTCAGCCTCCTCTTCTCCAGGCTGAACAGGCCCAGTGCCCTCAGCCGTTCCTCGTACGTCTTCCCCTCCAGGCCTTTCACCATCTTCGTAGCCCTCCTCTGGACACTCTCCAACAGTTTCACGTCCTTTTTATACTGCGGTGCCCAGAACTGCACACAGTACTCGAGGTGAGGTCGCACCAGCGCAGAGTAGAGCGGGACAATCACCTCCCTCGACCTACTAGCGATGCCGTGCTTGATGCACCCCAGGACACGGTTGGCCCTCCTGGCTGCCAGGGCACACTGCTGGCTCATATTCAACTTGCTGTCTACTATACGCCCATGCTTTTGTCCTTACATCCCACTGCGAGGAGCTCGTCTGCCAGCAATTGTTTTGCCTACAGGAATTTTAAAGGGTGAGAACAGAAAGGCGAAGGGAAAAATGGTCGGTTAGCGAATGAGGAACAATGGTAAGTTACAGCGAAAGCAGGAGGAAAGCTGCTTTTCCATTGGTAATTAAGCACCACAGAAACCGTCCTGTGGAAAAAGTTCCGCAGAGAACAACCATGTGTGGTTTTGATCGTGGAGCTTTTCCTAAATCAGCTTCTACTGAGCACGTGGAAAAAAAAGTGAAGAATTAATCCAGGTGGATTTTTGAATTCACTCCGCGGTTTTATTTGGTGCCCAGCTGACCGCAGTGGGTTCCCTGCCTGCCCTCCCAACCCTTTCTGGCTGCAGTTTTACCGATGTGCTGGTACAAATGCTGCAAGGAATGCCCAGCTGTAGAAGTCACCCCGCGTTTTGGCGGGCGCCGCCTGGTGATCCTTACCCCGTCCGCTCATACTCGAGCGCGAGCATTTGCCGTGGATACCCCTCGATTCGTCGCCGGAGGGCGGTGAGCCATTTTCAAAGGTCTTAAAAAAAAATAATAGAAATCAAAACCACTAATTCTCCTCGTTATTGCGTCCTGGTGCTCAGCGTGTTGGATGCCGAAGTGCAGCTCTCCAAGCCGTGGGGGCTGCGAGCGCGTCCCCGGTGCGAGGGATGCGAGGAGCGGCGGCACCCCGAGCCCAGCGAGCCCCCGGGCAGGGGGTTCCCAGCTCAACACCGGGCGTTCGTCCCCCGCCCCGTGAGGGTGCCTCACCGGTACTGCTATCGGGATGCTATCACCAAATCAGGTGTGAGATGAGGTGTGGGATGGTACGTGTAATCCGCTCGGAAATCAAATTATTTGACCTCCAAGCGCAGCAGCCCACCCTCCTGCTGCTTTGCTGGTAACTACGCAGCGCTGTCCTGTCATGAATACAAATCGAGGACAAATTAGAACCTACAGACAGCTGACCTGAGCGCCAGATTAGAGACCAGGGGCTTGTGCTGTTTTAAATGTTTTAATTACCATCGTCCCTGCAGCCAGCTGAAGGACACACGCACACAAATCTTTTATTTTTTGTGACAAAAAAGCCAAGCAAGAAAGAAAAAGGCTCCCTCCTTCTCATTTGAATTTTTCAGTTTGATTACATTTGCACTTCCATTGGCCCTATGCTAATTTGCTGCATGGAATTAGGTCTATTAATGAAGAAGGCGCTGGTTTAGCCAGAGCGTTTTCAGCGGAGGTCTTTTCCTGCTTGGTTTTTGTTTACTCCCTTCCATTTGGGGCTGCCTGGAAATGACATCGGGATCTGGAGGGAATTTTCCTGCCACCCTTGGTTTTTAACTCCGGGCCCGGCAGATTCAGAGCGGCTGAAAGGCGCAGTAGCAGCCGCGGAGGTAACTACCCTTCGGTAGTCACCCCAAAACGTTGGGCTGCATTCCTGCAGGGCTTCGCATCGTTTCTCCTCACGTACCACGCCTAACACCCCTTTAATTTTTTAATTTGAGTACAAGTTGTCGTGCAACGTGTCCTGCAGTAGCACGGAGGGCGAGAAGCGGGGACCCGGCGCTCGCAGCGGTCCGTCACCCGCAGCGGCGAGGCGCAGACGGAGGGGCCGTGCTGGCTGACAAGGCGAAGGAGTTTTTTTCGAATGCAACCAAATGAGGTTCGTTCTGTTACAACCGATCAATAAATAAATCAATGCGGCCGCGGTGCTCGCACCGGGCGGGTGTTAGCCCCGTGCCTCCATTCTTGGATTTGCATTTTTCGTTGCTCGCGTGTGTTGGCCCAGCGCTGAATTGATTAGTTATGCCTAGCTAGGAAGCAGTGAAACATTTTTATATACTCCAGGGAAATAAATTTGGCAGAAAATCAGCATGAGTAGATTTAATTATCACTCTGAGACCTTTTCCTTTTCTGGCTTAGTGATCCTGAAACTCTGTGTGTTTCGCTGAAATCTGTGTGGACGCTAAGCTTCGCTTCCCAATTTGTTCCTCCACGCAATGATAAGCCAAGCAATTACTGGTTTATTGATTTTTCATCATGGCAAATTTAAAGTTGATTTTTTCCTGAAAAGGCAGGGGTGATTAAGTGTTTCCCCTCGGTTTAGTACAAGAGAGCTATGTGGCAGAATCTAATATCCTGAGGTCAACCTCTGCAGGCAGATAATACGGTGTCTTGGCCACGTGTTAAGGAGAGAAATCAGGGCTACAAATGTGATGGGATATATGTGGAGACAGTTTAATTTGCTCCATTTATATGAACGAGTCATGTGGCACATGCTTGGAAAACATCATTTAGAATAGGCTTGGAAATGAAGCCCACGTGGGCAGGAGGAATGAGGAAATGCAAACGAGAAGCATTAAAGCACCTCGTGGTAGAAGCAAATTGACTTTTAAACAGAAATAAAACAAACCTTCAGCGTTTAATTCCAAGATTTTACTGAAATGTTTGTGTTACTGTAGGGTCACCTATCCTGCGGGTTGATCCTCACGTGAAAAACCAAGTTAAGCCGTTCAAGTCCGAACAAGATGGGGTTTGTACCCGAAGGATTCTCGTAGCCACCCTGGCATGGAATGGCACCGAACGCTTCATGGCTTTCTTGGAAGATGTGGATTAACGGGATTTAAAGCAGAACGGGAAAACTGGGCTTCACGCAACAGCTGCAATGCGTTGCCCTAGCCCAAGGACTTGGGAAGCAGCGTGTGTTGTGGATTTAGAGGAGCGCGTGTTTGTCTGTGCATGCAGGAGCTTGGCTTAAAATAACTTTGCTCCTATCTTTATATCCTAGATCGAGTAAGTATCTAAATCTAATCAGAATATCTTAAAAAGAAAGATAGCTTGCACGTAGTTAAGGAGGTGTTCTGGTCAGTTTGGGAAGAACCTCAGCACTTTCCCAGCTCTCTTTGGTGTTAACCCAGAGCTGGAGGACAGCATCAGGAGCAGGTTGCAGCGAAGGCATGGTAGAGAAAAGGAAGTGGTAGAGGTTTAACAAATCAGTGTAAAACGTATGAAATGTGGTTTATATAAACGTGATGGGCCCGAGCTGTAGTGTTTGAATCCAGATTTGCAGTGCCTCACAGTCTGCATTTGTTTGCCTGAAGCGTTATCATTAAACCAGTCCTGAATCATCCCCAGCAGTTCCGCAGCCTGACTGCGCTTTTGATCGGGAGGTCTCGTGCTCAGCGAGCCTCAGTAGTAGTGCTAGAAATCCAGAAGTGCCTACACACAACTCGCTTTTTACTAGATGGTGTGAATGGAGTGCTCTTACGCTAGGTAGGACAGCTTATTTGCATACTGAAGGCATCAGACATTTGCTTCTGCTGTGCCTTCTGCGTACGTGTGCTGCCTGGTAGCTGCCAGCGGGATGCAATTAGTGCTATCCTTCAAGCTGCCACCGCCTTGCCGAACTCTTCAGTGGCACCAAACTGAGATCAGAATTTCCTACCGAATCTCCTCCATGGAAAGCTCGATCCGCAGGGAGTGCTCCCCTCTAGCTCCCGCGCCGCTCTGCCCGGCACGCGGGCTGCACCGAGCGCCTCCACCGAGACGGGCACCGGGCAGGCTGAGGACACAAAGCCCGCGTGGGTTCTCAGGGATGTGGGGGCACAACGGAAAAATCGTTGTGTGCGAGAAAGCCTGGAGCTCTGAACTTTTAGAAGATTCTTTAATTATTAATTCCGCACCTGTTCCAAACGACAAGTTCTGATTTTTATACTCCCCTGTAGCCTGTTGGACAGGAGTTTTCGCAGAAGGAATCGAACCGGCAGGGTAGGGTGTCCATGACAGAGCCATGACAGAGCACACGCCGTTTTCCTGAACGCTTCCCTCAGTACGAGTCGAAAGGCCGTGCCTTGGTGTAACTGATAGGAGAAACAGCGGCTGAATCTGCTACAAAAGGATTTGATGCGTGAGGTCAGGCCGTGGAGCTGCAGGAAGTTACGGTGCTTTGCTCAATGATACGGAAACCTATTGGGATGCCCTAAGTTCGTTAGTTACTGCCTCGGGTCATAGCTTACGTTCCGTACATTTCATCCAAGTTCATTGTTCTGGCAACGACCTGAGCTCAGTCTGCTGAGTCTCCAAACTCTTCCGTACGGACACCGTGGAAGAGGTGCGCCCAGCTGCGAGGAGCCGTTGGACTTGTTCACACCACGTCGCTGCGGGAGATCGCGGGGTGAGATTCTGCAAAACGAACGACCGAGGGGCTTGCAAGCGTTCCCTTCTATTCCCCCGGTGAAATTTCGCCCTGCCTTATCACCGCTGTAATTTCGAGCCTTTCCAGATTTGCCTTCGTAATGGCAGCTTTTGAGCAAAGTGCGGGTCTCTGCAGCTCCACCCTTCGCGTCCCTTGGGTGCGGATGGTGCTTCATTAGGCTGACACGAACACCTGGTGTTGCGCTGCCGGTCTCTGGAGGCTGTTCCGGCATCTGGCACGCGCTGTGATCTTTTTTTATGTGTGTTTAATCTTTTTATTGACGTTTTATAATTAAAAGTAAGCAGAAACAAATCAAGGATGATATAAAAAAAGTGAAGTTGTGTGCAGTTGCGGTGGCAAAGGACAGCATGTTAGGAAAAGCGCCTAAATAGCAGTTACAAACACCAAGGATAAAATTGCCGTGTGAACCTTGGCGTCCTTACTGGCCGTCCTCCTCAGCACAGCTGATCACCAGCACTGGGGTCGATGCACCCCTGAAGGTACTGGCTTCTTCACTCATCAATCCGGGGGTTTTTATTAGAGCTTCTGTAATTAATAACCACTTTGGAAAGCGTTTCTTAAATTTGGGGCTGTCCTTCGCTCAGAAGATGGTGGCCTCCTGCGGCTTCCCATCTCGTGTCCCCACAGGTCCCCCAGCAGCCGTGGGGGCCTCTCCCTGCCCCATCCCAAGCACACGGGCACGGTGCTGCCTCGTGCCGTGGTGGGGCAGTGCCTGGCGGGGAGGTCTGGGGGAGCAGCACCAGGAGCTCCTTGGCTCCCGGTGCCCTGACGCGGCGTGGGGAGCGCTCGGCTTAGAAAGTGAGTTTGTGTTTTTGTAGCACCGACACCGTTCCCTAAAGGGCAGGGGGGAAGTTCGGTTGGGTGATTGCCATCGTTTATGGTGTGCAAATGGTGCGAATTACGTGATGCAGCAAGGTGAAGGTATGGGAAGTGACTGCCGGTTTGGCCACGGCACCACTACGCGCCTCGCGGGGGTGGGAATGGCTGTGCAAGGGAAGCGTGGGGGACGTGGTAAGGACACAACAGCGGGACGATTTGGGGCTGTTCAGCGCCGTCAACTTGCAGAGCAGTGTTTTGGACAAACATAACCGCTAAGTATTCATT
The DNA here is from genome assembly GCA_011075105.1 of Heteronetta atricapilla. NCBI lineage: Eukaryota > Metazoa > Chordata > Aves > Anseriformes > Anatidae > Heteronetta > Heteronetta atricapilla. The sequence continues at coordinate 24,394,255 of CM021739.1, read as the reverse complement.
CAGAGTTGGGTATTGGTAGCAGGAAGGGGGAACGAGGCCATGCCTGCTGGAGGAAGCTGTTATTGCCCTCGGCGTTTTGCTGCGTTGTTAGGTTGCCGCTCGCAGGGGCCGTTCGGAGCTTGTTTGGTGGCTCTGCAGCTGCGGGTTGGCCGTGTGAAATACTGTTGTGAAGATGAAGCTTTGAAGGGAATAAAGCAAATGCAATAGGTGGGGTGGCAGTTGGTCAAGAAACCCGCGCTGCCCGTTCAGTGCTGCCTTTCCCAGTTCAGGTGCTGTAAAAACGAGATGGGGCTGCTGGGGTGAATGCCCGAGTTCAGCAAGCTCCTTTTAAAATCACCCTAAAATGACAGGTTTTAAATAGCACCGTGGCCTGTTGTGAAAAAAGGTGGACGCTGGTGATCTTACACAAGTGTGGTTTGATTCTAGGCAAAGACAGAAGCACAGCTCCCGAGCATCAGTCAGGCTCCTGCCTACCTGCAGGCAACCGCACTTGCGGAGGGAGCTGACGCTGCTTGAAATATTGCCGTGCTTTTCCAGGGTTATGAAGGTACATACTTCACCTGGGGAAGAGGAATGTTTTATTTTAATCCTGGAGTTTGCATATGAATAGTCTGAGGTTTGGCTTTATTGCGTGCGTTAGCTGCCAACCCGTGGAGCAGAAAAAGCAACGCCCAGAGCCTGTGGATAGTTACAGGGAAATGGCCGTGCGCCTTTAGCTGAAGGAAAAGTAGATTAAAAATAACGACTTCCCTTATATCATCTGTGGAAGTGTCTTGTTTTGCTTCTGTATTAAAATACAAAGCAGCATTTATCTGTTTCCGTACACAGCTATGGAGGGAAGCAACCAGATAAATTCTCTTTGGGAATGAAGCCCATTAATACCGGGGACCCTTTAAAATTGACAGGGCACCAACAAGGTGTGCAGAAATATTACATATTTTGCAGCTGGTGTTTGAAACGTTTTATTTCAGCAAGGACTGGGGTGTAATTAAGGTTTTATTCTCACACCCCAGAGCTTCAAGCCCTGCATAGGTAGGTAATGCAGGTCCAAAGCGAAAGCCTCACCTGACCAAGTTATTTTCCCTTCCCTCCTATCCCCCAAAAGACAAATGCTCCTTACTATGGGCACGTCCTGTACCGTCAGCATCACGTTAAAATCTCCGCTCTCAAACCCTCTCTAGGGCGTGCTTTATGGTACCCGGTTAGCTCCCCAGTTCTGCTCCGTGCTGGGAGGGGGCACACACGGACACAGGTGCAGAGGGCAGGCAAATACTCCGATGTTAACTGCTGCTGCCCTAGAAGTGGGAATGCAGACAAACGCACGGTCTGTCTCACAGGGCAATTCAGGACTTTTTTTTTTTACAAATTAAAAGTCTTGAAATTGCCTTCAAATTCTAAGACAGATCAAAAATAAACACAGTGCCTGCATTTTGTTAATGTTGCCTATTTTACTGTCGTCTTTAAGGCCTTTCTTTGCGCTAAAGGTAAGTCTGAGACAAGCATCAGTGAAGGTAGTGGGATTGTAAAGCAATCACGTAATTAGTTATCTGACTTCATTATTTTAAAAAATTATAGCCACGTATTGAAAAGCTGAATCCAGAAGGGAAAACAAACAAGGGCGTATGCGACGGAGCGCGGGGGAGCCCTGGCAGAAACACCGGCAGCTGCCGTCCTGCCGGGCCTGAAGGGGCTGCCCCGGGCCCCTCAGAGTCCCCCAGTGGGGGCTGCAGCGGGGTGTCCCCCGAAAAGCAAAAGGGCGGTGGGACATGAGGGCGATGCCGTCATCTCCCCCTCCTCCAGGTTATGCATTTGTTTTATTAACAGAGAGAGTCCTGCAGCAGAGGAAGCTTAGGCGTGTATTCGTACCGCTGCTTTTCAGATTGCAGCGTTATTTGAAAATAAGCAGATGAAGCTCGGAGGTAGGCGGGGGGCTGTTGGTTTCCAGCTGGCAGCAGACAGCAGCAGCCGGAGGACGGGTAAGTAGCGCTGCGCCGTGCGCGTGCTTCGTCTCTGCCTTGTTCACAGAGGTTGGTTCTGCAGCAGTCCCTTGTGGGGAGCTGGCGTCTCGAGATCGCTGCTCCGTGGCGCAGAATTCCCCGCCTTGGGGTGCCCAGAGATCAGCGAGCTTCTGGGAGCTTCCCTCCACTTCCTTGCTTCCCCACGCAAGAAGCAGAATTCTCCAGAAATGGGAGGCGTCTCCAGTCGCCCGGTAAATATTTCTCTGAAATCCCGAGGTTTGGTCTTTAAATTTCCATTCATTTGCACTGTTTGGTCTGTTGAGGTTTTCATTTGTCAAAATTGTTAGCTCTTGGGTATTAGTTACGCAAATATTGATGTGCAGCTTTGGCCTGTTGGCTATCAATTGAAATCAGAAAATCAATGGATTTAATAGCTGCTCATTACGCAGTTGATGCATTTGCAAGGCCGAGCCGGGTATTGTCAGCGAGCAATCAATTCAGTCAGAAACTATTACGTGATCTCTGCCAGAAACGGTTTCATGGTGTTTTGGTGTGTTTAGAGTTGACCTTAGCTTCCGCAGCGCCCGAGACACAGAAAAACCTCCCTGTGGGGTCCTGGGGGCAGCACGGGGGTGCCAGCGGGGGCTCCGCAGGGGACCCCCGGCGGGGAGAAGGCCAAGGCAGGAGCATTACTTGGGTCGCGTGTTTATGGCTGTGTGTGGCAGCGCTGCCTTGGCCGCCTGTTTCAAGGAGCAATGGGAACGCAGCGCGCGGCGGCGAGCCTCGGAGGCTCGAGGCTCCCGTGCCAGAGGACACGCGTTCCTTCTTCCTCTGCACCTCTGGGACATCGCATCCGAAAAACTGTGGGCGTGTTAAGGGGATGCTTCCTAAGCGCTGTGGGTCGCTTAAGATCGTGCAGCCGTCCTGGCGAGTTAGGTATGAGGATGGTAGCTGGTAATTAAACCTTGTGAAATAGCAGGAGTCAAGTCCAGCAGCATAGCTCTGGTCTAACCTTCGGTCAGAATGTGTTCTTAGCCAAGTCACGAATGTGTTGTTCAGCTGAGGAATGGCCCCGTGGGTTTCAAATGGGTTACTTTGCCGCCAGAAAAAACTGTGTGATTTGAACTGCAGGCCTGCAGAAACACGCGCAGGTGGTCGAAGTTCCCGTGCAAGTCAACACGCCGACCTGGAAATAACTTCATCAGTTCCAAGCACCGAGCATCTACGTGCCTGGTCGTTATGAAGTCTCTATCGCTGCTCTCCAGAACAATCGCTAGAAAGTCGTGTCATTCATTTTAGGGGAGTATTTTTCCTCACCGGAAATAGATCGTTAAAGGTTGTATAAAGTAATAGGTTATTAAAGAACAATCCAGCCACTCGGTAAACATGTAGGGTGAGTGAAGCACAGACTGAATTAATGCTACTGAAGATGACCTGTGTAATTCTAACAGAAAGGTCAGCGCAGGTGGCAGTGTTCCCAAGTATACAGAGTGTCAGAAAAATCCCCCAAGTACATATTTTAATTGAGTTACGTTTTCTTTCCTTCACGTTGAGGCATTAAGGTACTGCCCCCTTGCTGGGTCTGTGCTCCTAGAATTTACCATGGCAAAATTCCCAGATCTGCCTTTGGACAGTGCAACCACACCGTGCGTGGGCCCCTGCCAGGAGTGAAATACAGCTCGGTGCTGGCCTCCAAATCATCGCCCTCAGTTTTTGGTTTTAACAAGAATAGATTTAATACACAGGAAAGTAGATTTGACAAGAGCGAAGATGGATCGGACGCTATTTAAGACGTGTGAGAAACCGGTGAGAAGCGTAAGAAGCCAGCAGCTGGGGCGCCAACAGAAAGCCACGGCCAAGAGCGAACGAACCGCAAGCAGGCGGCGCGGCGCGAGGAGCCGGGTTGCTCTGAGCCGTGCCGTGTGCCCCACACAGAGCAGCACCAGCTTCTCCTCTGCTCTGCTCCAACATCGTGCCCAGGTCCAGTGCCTCCGGAGGAGCTGGCGGGACCACCCAGCCTCACCCAGCACCAAGGCCTTGTCCGCCACGAAGGGAGCCCGCAGGGGCTCTGTGTACCGGCACCTGGGGAGACTTGCCTCACTGCACGTATTCCCCCCAGGAGGCAGGTGGTAGAACTGTTTTCTCCAATAACAATTGTAAGAAAGTGTTTTGTTTTGGTTTTTTTTTTTCATTTTCCTTTAGCCCTTGATTTACGGCCAGCCGCTGTCCCACACGGGCTTTTCTGCTCCCGCCGTATCCAGGAGGAAGCGCTCGGGGCGTGCGTGCACAGCTGAAGCACACCCCCGGCGCTGAAGGCAATCAAGCACCTGGAAATCAAGGGGGAAAAAAAACAGCGTCAAGCATTGTGACTTTTAAGTCCAAATTTGCAAATTATCCACTGGATTTCTCCCCCAGTCAGTGTTGCTTCCTCTTGGAGAGTGTCGTTAGTAGGAACTATTAATTATTTTATAGTCTCGTTACTGGGTAGGCAGATCTTGACTTGATTTCTCTGTAGCTGTTCAAACCTCATCTTATAAGCAGCATTAAGAATTTGTTCACGGGCTGTTCTGGGGGCTCACCACTACAGGAGCTGCGTGTTCAAGCCCTGTGAGGTGAGAAGAGAAGAGAGCAGAGACGGCCGCGTAGCAGGGCTTCGGGTTTGGAGGGCTTTAAAGGCAGAGCGTGCTGTCTTCCCTCACCATCCTCTGCAGCAGCTGCATCTCAAGTCAAGTCCGGGGGATTCAGCTTCTGGGCGTGCTTCACACGTGGCTATGCAAGGCTGGGTCCAGGAGCTGGGAAAAGCTTAAGCCCACCTCAGTGTTTGGGCAGAGAAGGAAGGATGTCGTGGTAAAGCAGGAGCAAACGGGATCGTTCCCAAAGGGGCTGGTGTGCCTAACCAAAGGCGGACTTTGACTAGGACCAAAGCATTCTCAGCACATGGCCAATGGGTCGAAGAAGCAGGATCGAGTGTCTTGGCCTTCCCCCCCCCCAAAAAAAAAAATAAAATAAAGTAAAGGCACAAATTAAGGAGCCTGTGGAGTTAGGGGCGACCACTTCTTGGCTAAATCCATCAGGAACTGGAGCCATTTGTACGAGCCACAGCCCCTTGTGTGGAGTCTTTGATCTTCAGTTAAAAGATGGTTTTTTGTTATCTCAGTGATTGTGCCCGTGTTACTTGTGTGCCTTCCCAGGTCAGACATGTATTTACTTGGACAGCCAGAATGAGTCCGTGGGATAAGCGTGAGACTGAGCTGAGAATGCTTTTCCTCATTTATGCTGCTTAATGCCTAAGTGTGGTGGGATTTTGAATCTATGCGCCTAGCACCAGTCAAATATGAGATGTTTAGTTGGTATGAACGGCCTTGCTTCGTGTACTGACCAAAGGCCTGGCCCAGTGAAGAGCTGGAAAAGTAATTTTAGAAAAAAAAAAAAATACGATTTTTGCTCAGCTATTTTTCATTTAGCCACTTAAATTGTGTTCGGTGTCTGAGGGTAACCAGAGGTGGTTCTTGCTACTGTGCATTTCCCCTGATGCGTTACTGAGAATCAATATATGGACTGGAATAAAAGCATGGAAGTTACTGCTATTGACACCAGCATCATCGTGGCACTGTGTGTCAACGTGCAGTGCTGGGGAACTGGTAAAACACGCAGATTTCATAGCTTCTCTTGGCAAGCCTCCGCCGGCGGCACCGCACGCTGCAACGTGCAGGAGAAAGAAATCACGGGGCGTGTGCAGTCGCCCGTCCTCAGCTTTCAGCACGACTTTCCCAAGAGCAGACAAAGAAAGGTCCAGGAAAAAACCCCGTGAGGGTGCACGGGTCCAGCGCTGCTGTCCTGCGGGTGCGGCCGTGAGCCTCGCCGCGTCCAGGTACCCGTCCCGTTCCCGGCAGGTCTCTCAGGCGCCCGTCTCTTCCCGCACGCCCGGCGCACGGGACCCGAACGGGACCGACTTCGATTCTGCCAGATCTGGGCAGCTGCGGCCCTGCCTGCGGTGGGGTGTGGCCGGGTGTGGAAATGCTTTTATTTATCCAAAAGTGTCCGAGAGACGTGTGTAAGCTCGGTCCAGACAAATTGATACATATTAAAGGCACGTGCCATATAGCCACTCGTTAGTTTGTACATACAATACAGAGGTTATCTGGGATACAGATATAGAAAAGATAGAAGAACCCAGTAATTGCCTTTAAGATCAGAGCACAAAGCATTACCTTGGATTTTACAAGGCCAGCGAGCAACAAAAGAGCAGTAATTTATGAGCTCAGCGTAAAAGAATAGCATAATTGCATTAAAAATTAATGCTAATGAACACTAAAATGGGGAAGGTGGTTATGATGAAAGTTTGTATTCATCTTCCCTGGTTTGAATGATGGCTGGTGGCTTGATTAATGGCTTAATTTCTATCAATTAGCGGGGAAAAATCTCCTACGAGACAAGGGTAAATTGAGCATTGAATTACATATCTTGCTTTTGTGTGCGGAGAAAAAAGAGCAGCGTATCCCTGCTGTTAGCCACGGTGACAAATGCGGCGTGCCCTGCGACGGCGGCGGCCCCGCGCTGGCTGCAGCGTGGGGCTGGGCTCGGGGCGGCCCCGGCTGCCTGCGCCCTCAGCAGCGCGGCGCGAAGCATCCGCCACGCTCGGCGCCGTGTCCCAGCGCTGTGCAAGCCGGCCTTGGCTGGCTTCTCGATGTCTGTAACGCCCTGAAAGGCTGCGGGCTGTGAGTGGACGTGGGGAACGGCACCCGGGGAAAACCCGCAGGGGTGAATTTGGTGTGCGTGCGGAAAGCCGGCTGTGCGGAGCTGCCTCTTCTGGGTTTCAGAGCGCCGTTGCTAAAGTTTTCCCCATTCGATTTGATTTGAGCCCTGGTATGTCTGGTCTGCTACAGAAAGGATGTTGCCGTGCAGACTTGTTTTAAAATACCACGAGGGGTGGGTTATATGGCCGTGGTATGTTTAAGCAGTGGATCGTAGGTGTGGGAGGACTTAGAGCTGAATTACAACCGAAGCAGTACCTATGCAGTAGGATGGAGGCTCTGCGGTATCACCGAAGGGCACCCGAAGTAACGCCAGGCGAAAATGATTTCCTTTTCAGTCGTTTTGTTTGTTTGTGTTTTCTTTTCATCCTCAGCTCCAAAACAAAAGAGCAGAAAAAGAAGCAATTAGTTCTGGGAGTCTTTCCGAAGATTTCACTTAACGTGTATTGTATGTTGGGTGGGTCGCTTCAATTAGCCAGGAACATCCCTTAAGTGTAATTAGTTAAATATGAAGAAATATATTCTGAGGAACGACTTAGGTTTATTTTGACGTTGTCTTAATTCTTAAGGAGTTTTCTTCAAGCAGGCCTAGCTTAGGCAAAGGGACCCGTTCATTAGTCAGGGCTGTAGAGTAGCAGTGAATCCAGTGAGCATTTTACATTTGCACGTAAATGTCGTACAAGAAATATATAAAATAGATTTTTATTTGATTTAAAATAGTTTAACGGGTCACTCACACGATGCTAGTCACTTAGTGCTTCTGTTCCACTACCCGTTCAATTCGTGGCAGGATTCATCAGCGGTTTTGTCTTTAAAAACAAGCAAAGAAATGGGAACGTGTCAGGTGGGGCTGCGGGCAAGTTGCTTCTTCCTTTATCTGATTCCCTGGCGTTTCTGATCACTGCGTGTGGGGAACTTGGGGATAGCAAATATGGGATTCACCCGGCAGAGGTATACGTTTTGTTTCTAAAGGGCCATTGCAGGTTCCTGCTCCCACGGACTAACCCGACGTGAGACAGCAGCCCCACAAAGGCCGTGTGTGCGCACCCACCCCTCGCGGGAAGCGTAAAGCACCAAACCGCCTCCGACGGCCGGCACCCGACATTAAATCCTCCGGGGCGCAGGGATCCGCAGGTTACTCCAAAACGAGGTCGGGTGAAGGCTCCCTGGCAGAGCCGGCTTCGTGGTGGGAGGCAAAAAGAGCGACAGCAGCCACCGGCGCCCGCACGGCGCTGGGCAGGGCCGCCCGCTGCCCCCGCTGCTCCCGGTGCCGTGCGTGGCGGCGCTCTGCGCGGCGTGCTGTCAGCGGGGCCCGGCCGCTGCCATTGATCATCGTTCTTGCTGCTGCTGGAATGGCCTATTTATAAAAAATGGCCTCGACAATCCCTAACGCGATATTTAGCTTGGTTTTTTTTCACGGTAACACAGTAAAAAGACTTGCTGGGCAATGAGTTAGTATTGATTGATTTTTTTTTTTTTTTTGTCTGTAGCCTCTTAGCTTTCTGACTCCATTATTTTTGATTTTACTATGAAATACATATCCTTTCCACTGACATCTGACAAACAACATCTGGAAGTCATTTTATCTACCAATAATGCGTTTGTCAAAAATACCGTGCGCTAATGGCTTCTGCTTCCTCCAGTCCATTTTCCCCAAGTTAATGTCACTGATGTAATTCTAAACATTTAGTGATTTTTGCCCCCTTCATAATTTGTCATTCCTACAGGTTTGGGTGAGACCCACACGGGGTAGTGCAGGCTGGGAGCTGCCCGTAGGGTGTGCGTAACAGGGAGCTGAGCAACTGGTTTTACATCGGCATCCTCCAGCTTAGCTCCGAGCCTCAGCCTCAGCCCTGTGGCTACCAGGACGCTCGCCCTTCCTTTCCTTCCCTCAGCCCAGGGGTACCCAGAGCTCGAGGAATTACAATTTCCTCTCTCTGGGAGGGCAGTGGTATGTTTGGTTTTGTTCTTCCCATGGGATCTTTAGAAACCTTTTTTAGAAACGAAGTCCTTAGCGCCAAGCCAACAGAACTTTTAAACACGAGCCTAATTGGAAGCAAATTTTTTCCCTTTTAACCCAAAAGAATGAGGCTTGAGTACGTACCCACACTTTGCTGTAGCGCAGCTGCTGGCCTGAGCTTTACCGAAGCTGGAGCTTTTTGGAGGCTTCTTGTAAGTTGCATCTCTTCTGTCTGCCTCGTCGGTGCTGCGGTGCTCTTCGCAGAGAGTGCCCGGTGCCGCCTGACACGCTGCCTCGGCCGTCGCAGGCTGGCCCCAGCGTACGGGTGCAGAAAGCACACGGCAACCAGAAGTAAATAAGCTGGGGATAAACTGGTTAGCGGTAACCGGGAGCACGCAGCTGGGAGAATGAGTTCAAGATTTGCTTGTCACTGCACTTAGACACAGAAGCTGGTAACGAAGATGAACTGAGCTCTGAATCGGAAGAAGCAGACAATGAAACCGGCGGTAAAGCAAACGCTTTTTTGTCGGCTGTGCCGCAATGAGCAAGCCGTAGAGAACTGGTGACGTAGCTTGGCACCAGAACAGGGGTGGTGCCACGCCTCTGGGCATCCGCAGCCAAAGCAAAATTCACCTCGGTGCAAGCAGAAGTAGTTTCACTACTGCACGCAGTCGGGACTCCACGGGGTTGGTTGTTCTGGCCACGGTCCCTTACCTTCTCTGGGAAACTCCCACACCAGAAATCTAGCAGCTGTCCTGCAAGGACTTCTCCAGCCAATTCTTAACACCTGGAATGGTGTCATGCCTTCGTTGGTAACGGCCCACTCCCTGTTGTTACTTTTACTAAAGGGGAATGATTTTTTGTGTAGCAGAATATTTGGGCTGCACTGCAAGTTTCTTTTTTTTTTTTCCTTTTCCTGGTACGCGCTGCAGTGAGATCCATTCAAGGCACTGCTTAGACACGGCTTTTATCGCAGGCTTCCAGTAATGCGTACTGACATTGCACCTCCTTTTTGTAGACCAAGCCACCCTGGTAGAGCAAGTGAAACGAGTGAAAGAAATTGAAGCTATTGAAAGTGACTCCTTTGTTCCACAGACATTCAGATCAAGCAAAGAAGTCAAGAAGGTAAGTTTTCAATATCCTTTCTTGGTGCGTAATCCTTTCAGAGTCAGGTGGAATCTACGCTATGAATACAGTTTCCATTGATGAAAGAGCATCGATGTTGACAACGCTAAATCCCACCACTGGAGTCAGAGTTTGGACAGGGACTCTCTCCTGTTGCGTGGTGTGCAGGAACGCATGTAAATGTGGAACAGGGCGGGAGCACGTTGTAACTGGGCTGCGCAACTCCGGAGTTTAAAAATTATCTAAAAATCATATCAAGTCATGAAGATTTTTAAAGGAAAAGCAGAAAGATTTAAACCCAAAAGTAATCAGACACTTACATTGCGATTAAGGGTAGAGAACAGTGTTTTTAATCCTACTGAACTGAAAACAGTGTTGAAGACCATTTCTACTCACGGAACCGAAATGGCCTCATTTTCAGACAACTTTCCCAAAGCCTAACGTGAGCCATCCAGGTTTCAGACCTCCACCTGCATTTCGGCTGCCAAGTTTTCTAGGGAACTCAGGCACTTTTGTCTTTGGCAGCATGTAAGCCAAGTGTTAGTTCAGTTTTTCCACCTGACAGCAAAAGATTCTGAGTCATCGCTGCGTTTCCCCAACATGCAGTTTATTGTTTTTCCAGAAGTATCTGAGAAGTTCATGCAGCTTCTTCAGAAGGCGAGCCAAAAAACAAAACCCACAAAGCTACAGTTCTGCAAGCTCTCTCCTTGCCTTTGGCTGTACTTCCTCCTCTCCGTGTGTTCGGTCTGGAGGTGTTGGTCCATGCCCAGTCAGTTCCTGCTAAGCACGCTGAGAAGTATTCGCATGAGGATCCTTTTGTGGGCATTCAAAGAAAGTCGAATGCTTGGTTAAGATCCCGTCATGCTTGGGAGTTTGAGGATAAAATACTCAGATGTGTTTCTTTCTTTTTAGTCAATAGAGCCTACTGAACTAAAACACGAGCCTCTAACAATAGGAGCGGGAACTGTTGAAGCATCTGCTCCTGAAAAAGAAACAGCACCTGCCAATATTCCTACTGCCATCAAATACCAGGACGATAATTCCTTAGCACATCCAAATGTAAGTGTGTCGATATTTCCGTTATCTTTAGAACAACGCGGCCCATTGAATGAGAGCAGGTTCACGTGACCTAACAACAGTTTTGACCATCAAATAAGCTGTGGTCTGAAGACTGTTTCCTAATGGGCCGCTCACTGGCTCAGAAAGGATTACTTTCCTGCCATAATCCAACAGAGAAAAATGACAAGAGGAGGTTCACCAGCTTCTTGGCTAAAAGCCACGTGAATGCAAGTGAAACATCTTTTTTTTCTTTTAATTAAAAAAAAAAAACAACTTTTCACTTGCATTTTAACTGATATTATGTATTTTAACAGCCATTTCTGCTGAGTCCTGTTACTGATTGAGTCACTGACCTGGACAGGAAAACAAGTGCTTGGCAATAGACATGCGAGAACAAATCCTTAGGGATTTAGGAAAGTTAGGTAGGAAAACTAAGCAGTGAAAACCTGGATGAATGTTTGAAGATTTTCTTAGAGGGAATTATGATGAGAAGCCATCTGAGCATTGTAAAAAATGTAAAAAAAAATAAAATCTAAGTTTTGTTTTCAGTTATACAATGGGAAAAATACACAATCAATCACACTCATTTATCCAGTCAAAACACCAAGCTCCGTTAAAAAGTGATGCAGTTTTTGAGTTACAAACACGTTCTATAACGAAGTAGCTCACTTGTTGACTGTAGGGGAATTTTAAATCCTTCCCATGTCCATAAAAATTCAGGAAAATTGGCTTTGGTTTGTCCATTCGGAAAGCTGATAGAAGACTCAGAACTTACCCATTTCACCAAATCCCAAAGCTGTGATGACCTGATGGAGTTAGTAATATTATACTATTGGAGCTAAACTTATGCAAATTCCTTTTTGAACACTTTTAATTGGAAATATGAGTATTTAATATTTTTTTTAAGAATTAGCAAGTTACAAATTGCTTGCAGTACCTAAACTAATGCAAGTTTTGAATGATGGATATGGCTAACGATGCGAGACCTACGCAAATCAACAAACTCACTGTTTCGGAGGGAGACTGAAGGTAGAGTATCTTGGCTTTCAAAGTATTGGAGTCTCAACCTTCACTACTGTGTTTATTTCACTCTTTTAACACCCATGTGCAGCTGAGTTTCTGTTCTTAGCATTGAAATAGTCAGTATGTATTTCAACACACTACAACAAACAAAGTGTAATGCCTTTTGACTACTTTTCTTCTTCCCCCCTTCTTCTCTCAGCTGTTTATCGAGAAGGCAGAAGCAGAAGAGAAGTGGTTTCAGAGGCTGATGGCACTTCGGCAGGAAAGGCTGATGGGCAGTCCGGTGGCCTGAGCAAACTCCTGTGACCATAGCGTACAAGTTCTTGATGAATGCTAAGAAATCCTACCATTAAATGTTTTATTTTTTCTCTTTTGAGGGGATTTTAATACTCAGTATGAGATGTACAGAGAATAAATATTTCATTCAAATAAACAAGAGTGTTCTATCCTCAGTTTTTTCCCCTAACTGATTGCTGGGTTACTTGGAGTGCTGAGAAGGGAAGGCTATCAGAACAGTGTAATTTGCTTTTTCTGTACTGGCTTCCTCTTGGGTGCAGACTTGACAGCCCAAGGAGACGTAATTTTATGCCTCGCAATCCCCCAAATATATAACCGTGTAGCAGTTTAAAGATAAATGAAAAAAATAAGACTGTCAAAGAAAGTTCAGATTTACCAGTGCTCAGACAGTAGGAGTACAAATGATACCGCCCTGGGCCATTAGATCTTTTGCAGCTGAAGAAGGATTCAGGGCAAATTATATTGCTGTTACCTCGTCTTCCTTCTGCTTTGCGTTACGGGAGCAGCTTTTGAATCCTGAACATTTGTGGATGGTCTCCTCGCTGAGGGGCTGTTCCGAATTGATGCGCTCAATCCGCCCGCTCCAGCCTTGTCCAGGGTCCTCGCTTTTGGTGGTTCTGAGTGGAAAGAAGTGTTTTAAGTTTCCCTGAATATCTGCCCGCTACCGTTAGCATCCTGGTAGATGTAAGGAGAAACTATGCTAAGCTTTTAAATAAATTTGTTACATTTTCAGCAGGTTTCAATAACGGTATTTCCTATGCAATTTTAAGCATATTAAAACGATCAATAATAAGGAAAAGACAGTCTCCTCTGAATTCTTAATGGGAAATAACATAGATTGTGTCTACTGACACAGACCTTTGTCAAAAGGACTAATGAAATACCTCTTACGGTACAGAGAGTTTGCAGTATATGAAGTTTCCATTTGTCCAAGTGTGACTTTAAAATAATGGGAGATTCGTCACATTTGACCATATCAAGCTTGTCCCTCAAGTATAATTAAAAAATGAAAATAAAAAAATCTGTCCATCATCTAACTAAATACCAGAGATCACCCAAATAAAATACAAAACTATTTCTTTGTGGCAAATCTGTGAGAAAACTATTCCATCAACAGAAGACTAAAATGAGCCTCCAACTTCTGGACATAAATGTCTCATTGAATTACCTGCCTGGGCTTTCCTCTGGAAATGAAGAAATTCGTAAGGCTTTTTTTTTAAAAAAAAAAAGTTTCCTTTTCCTTGTTCTCAGATCTGCAGTGAAAGCAATCAGAGGGAAAAAGATTCTGGAAATTTACTTTGGTCATCTTATTTATGTTTAGATCATCGATGGAAAATGTATTAAATTTGCATTCTAATGTGTTTTTAATTTTTCATTGTGAACACTGTTAGTTTTACACGGTCCTGCATTAAAGTGGCGATCTGTGTTTTAAGACTAGCTTGGCTGCAACAAAAAGTGGAAAAAAAAGTTGTTTTTCTTGTTTCGTTTCAGCTTTTTCAAGTGGCAAATATCTGTCGGTGTCGTGTTTACTAATCACTTTCTATGTTTCTTTCATAGTAAATAAAAAACTGTGTGATCCCTACATAAGGTGCAGGATTCGATTCCTCTTCTTCACCCATCGTGTCAGATAATTCTACTAGTTTTGTTTGATGCAAAATGATTCTCTTTATTTAATTTGCATCCCTACTTGTTATTAAGAAAATTCTGCAAACCAGTCAAAGTAAATAAGACTCAGTGGTAAAAACAGGGTGTACATACTATTTCTAATCAATCGATAATTAAATTTGTCCGTGCAGAAGGAGAATTGTGAGCGAGATCTGGAAAGAAAATGGAAATAGCAGTTAGATCTGATATGCACTGAGAGGTTGAATATACAGTCCTGTACCGAGATATGCCAAACACAATTGGAGACACGGAGCAAATCCTTGTCGATTTCTACAGTTCCAGTTGCAGACTAGTGTTCAGAATAACCAATAAAAGAACCATTCAGAATTCGGTAGTTTTAATGAAATATTTAACTTGTTTATTGCCCCAGTGTCTGTGGAAACAGCTCATTTAAGAAGCAGTTTCTTCTGCTTTAGGCCCTATATTCTCTCACCTTCTCCCAGCTCCTATTTTGAACGTTCATTACGTGTACTTGAAGCTTATGAGGTTGGTGCTGGGAGAAGGACTTGTCAGGGCTGGGTTTTTAACTTGGTACCATCTGCCACAAATTAGCAAGCGCACTCTCCTTGTTGTCAGAAACCTGCGAATTTACACAATACAGATGTTTAAAGATGCCTAAAGATTGAGGCGGTGATGCTCAAGTGTGCGATTAACGAAGGTAAGGTTTCACATGGAGCTGAGCAGCAAGCTGAGCAATGCCAGGTGCTGCATCTTGCAAGTGGGTTTCAAACTTCTTGTGGCTCCCTCATTGCCTTTGGTGAGGCTGGATGGTCAAAGCACCGACCCTTGGGATGTTTGTGGCCTTCTGCAAAATTTGGTTGCCGTGGCTTTCAGTGCTTCCCAAAGCTGAGCCCAATTAAGGGGCTCTGGATCAGCACTCTGCCTTTCTGAGAACCTGCCGTTGCTGATTTTACAGCTTAACTTTCAGCAAAAATAGAAGCTGTTCCACTGAGTTTGCTCTCGTAGAGTAAAATAAAGGTTGTATAAGGCCAGTCCATGGGGTTGTAAGTGTAAATGTTTACCACAGCACTCTTGATTCAAGTTGTGTAAACTCTCTATTTCCTTCTTTTGCTTTTACTTGAATAGCAAGCATCCTGTGATAAATTATTCATTTTCCTGTCAAAGGTAGGCAGATATTTGAACGTCAGAAATGAAGTATGGAAGAAGGCAGCAACATTACAAATAAACTGGATTCTATAACCAGCACCGCAAGACTACAGAGAAATTTAAAAACTTACTACTTAGAATTATTTTATAAGCCTTAGGCACATTTTCAATGGTTGTGTCAAGATCCATGTGCACTCCACAAGTTCCATGTGTGGGGTGTGTTCACTTGAGGAAAAGACAAAATGTGTTACCTCACCAGATGCAGATACAAATTGTATTAACTGTGTTGTAACACAGACATGAAACTCGTATCAGTGCAAACCAGCATAACTTAATAAGGCAAGAACCTCTCCCCTGTGAAGACCTTATTTCTTTTTGTCGTATTTTGTACTTCATTCCATGCTCCTGGTAAAAATGAGCGGATTCCCGATTAAGAAAGGGAAAGAAAAAGCTGTTTGTTAGCTGTCCAGCTAAAACATGGAACTATTAAGTGGACTGTGCAGCCCTTAGAGACAGCTGCAAAAAGGTTTTGTCATTCAGGACGTGTGACACTGTGTCTCTGATAGAATTGGCTGTAACACAAAGTTCTCCATAATACCAAAGTACCTTAAATCTGACTTAGACAAATCATGTGTAGGAGTGAAAAGATAATGCTGTAACTTGATCTGCTCAGACTTCTGGTAGTCAGCAAAGACCTCTACCCCTAGAAATTACATTAGCAAACTCATTTCACTTAGCCTGCCGAACAGCCACCATCAATTAAAGTCAAACCCGACTGATTTTGATTTGATAACTTTCAGGTAAAATGTTCGCTGGCCCTTTCTGATTTCGTCAGTCATCCAGCATCTCCACAACTATTTTTTATTATGCTAGTTGCTTGAAAATTAGCTGTGTTTAGTTTTAAATTACGGTGGTTACAACGTTTTAGAAAGATTGTTTCTACTCAAATAATGTTAGCGCCAAACCCGCTGCCAGCCAGGAGATCAAATTTTGCTACTTCTGCTGCAACCTCTCAGATATGAACAGGACTGAATGATCCCGAAGGCCGTTTTGCCGTCAGTAACCCAAAACTGACCTCCCCGGTGATTATAGTTTTCCATTTGTCAAGTTACAAGCAGCAGGTTATTTTTAGTGGAGATCCTTGAACTCTAGAAACCCGTTTCAGAAGAGATCAGCTTGGACCCATGACTTAATCCACGGATGATACAAGGCTTCAAATAGTAGCAGTAATAAAAAGCAATGCTGTAAGTATTACTACGGCAGAATTTAAACTTCCCCATTTGTAGTTTTGACTTAATGTAGTATTTCTTAATTACTTTTTTTCTTGACTGTGTTCCCTTCCCTCCTCGTCTTCCCTCTTTGCTGAGACCTAGATTAAAAAGAGGAGCAGTGGCCAGGCCAGATTATGTGACACAAGGGAGCAAGACTTAGACACTGAGTCACTCTGGAATTGCCACTCCAGGATGAGATGTGACACGATCCTTGGACTCTTTCTGGAGCTGAAGCTCAGCCCAGAAAGGGGAGGAGGGAGCTCAGCTCCTAATGCTCGTGCAGGGCCGTGCTTCAGTTCCAGCTGGGCTCCCACCCATCAGAGCGTGCTTCACAAGGTGATTTTTTTTCTAATGTTACTTAAACCCAGGTGAAAATGAAACCACTACTTGGCTCTTGCTTTTGCTTCTTTAGAAATACAAGACGGATTAGGACTGCCCGGCTGTAGCCCTGTAGTGGTGATACGAGAAGACTTTCAGCCCTTGGGGACCATTTTGGAGCGCAGTATTTTGGAAAAGCTGTAGTTTAAAAGGTGCCGTCTCACGCTGGCTGAGCTGCCACTGTAAAAATCTCGTTCCCACTAGATGTCTCTGCAGTCCCAGCGCAGTTGTCACACGAACCTCGGTGGCCATCTAGGAAGGCTGTATAAATAAATGCATGTAAAATGAACCTGCCTTCTTGTTTCCTAACTGGAGCTGGAGTTCAGGTATCACGACAGAGCCCTGCTGCCTCGGAATCTAAATCTGTTCAAATACAAAATACTGATCAGACAGGTAAAACCCAAGCTTGCACAATGTATGTGGTGCAGTCCCCGGGGGACTTTACTGGAAGAAAATGTATCCTCTCTGTCCTAAAGCAGCTTACCACAGCGTCAGGCAGTGAGCTCTGTGATGGGCAGCTCCTGGCACTGCCTGCTGGGGACAGGACTGTCACCTCCCTCTGGGCACTGCAGGTGCTCCCGGCTGCTGGAGGCACCAGCTGGATTTTCAAGTTACAGTTCTGAAAGGAAGACATAAACAAATCTCATTAATAATTTTTAGTGGGACCTGAATACTGCTCACATTTGTAAAAATGCCGAATGTGGGTTTTTTGGATATCTTTTCAGTGATTTCAGAGTATTTTTCTGTAAGTTATAGCCGTCTTATTTCAGTATTCATACGAGTTACAGAGCTGGGTGACTATGTGAATTGATTATACATTTAAATAAAATATTAATGTAAATGTTATTACATGTCTACCGCTAGTTGCTTGTAGTAGAACGATGCTTTTATCTGACACTTACCAACAATTTATAACAAACTGCTTTTGCAAAATACCCTGCACTGGGCTGACGTTACAGATGGAATGCAATCAGTTTTTTAACAACATATCAAAAGGCCACTTCCACTCAAAAAATATGCTTAAGCCTCTGGAAATTGCATCGCGTCTTTAAGCCTACCTGTAAGAGACTTCAACTGTAAAAACATAAGCAGTAAGGATACCTCATTTATGCCAATATGTTTTAAATTTAAATAGCAACTGCTGAGCCTTACAGAACTGACTGGGGATTGAGCACTGATTGTCTGAGTCCTCTCAAATTACCTTCAACCTTGCTTCTGACATTGCTTGGTTGAACATGGAAGGCTACAGTGCAGGACTGATCGGAGCCCCCAAGTGACCTGTTACCAGGGTTTTTTTTTCCAAAACAGTTCAGAAAAAGGACTTAGTTTTCATACGCTGTGCTGGATCTCAATAGATGATCAGAACTAAACTTTTGGAAGTTTGTGGCTGCAGCAAATGTAATTAAAAAGTAATTGTGTAATAAAAGCTGGCATTTTCTCCTTAGAACTGATTAAACCTCTTCTTGACAATTAAAATCGACAATTAATTCTTGCCTTACCTGTGAAACTAGTCATATACCGTGATCACTTCTGAGCTGTATGAACCCGATGCTGTGATAAGATGTGCATTTAATAGACTTGTTTTCTACAGGGCTAATTTAAATATGGCTTTAATATTCTCTGCTCAACGAGCAAGATTTTAGTTTTAGAGACAAACAGCCTGAGGCAGGCAAGACCTTTTGAATTAGTTCTGTTACTTGAACAAACATGGCACTGTCTGAACTGTAGTCACCGGTTTTAGGTAGTGGAGAAATTTGGCTCCAGGTGGTGCAAACTGCCTGAAGCTGGAAAGAACTCAGGTTTGGATTCCTCTGGAAGTTGGCTGGTGCAGGCAGCAGGTAAACCAGGCAGCTCTTGCTGCTAGCTGTCCCAGCCCCTGGGTGTGTGACGCCGTGCCATTTGCACTTTTCTTTGTCTGACTTTACATCTTGGTGGCCAAACCCTCAGCTCAGGTCTGCCAATCTTCACCACTCACCTGATTCAGATTCAGAACGCCCCCAGTCCCGGCGCACAGGTCTCAGATGTGGTGCTGCTGGCCACGCACACTGCTGAAGGAAGCATCAGAGCAAGCGCCAAGTGGCTTTGCCCCAGTAATCAGAAAAAACTTGCGGCTGCGATGGTGCTGCTACTGGAGTATGAGGTTTTTTTTCCTCTTCTTCCCAGTGCCAGAGAGATCAGTCGCTGCGATTTAAGAAATAAATACGTCACCTCACAGAAGACTGCTCAGGTTCAGCATCTTCAACATTTATTGTCTGGTGGTTTGGCCATTGGGAACAGCAAAATGAGATAGCTGCGAATTACTGAAGTAACTCAGGAATAAAATTCCCTCTGCTCCCTAATCCTTTAATGTGTGCTGCCATAGTGCTTATAATTAAATAGTTGCTGTACATGATGGCAACGGAGCCCATTTAAACAAATATTATTTTTGGACCAAATCCCGAAATCAATGATAAGCACTCCACTGGGACCAGGTTTTGACTCTTTTGTTTGTTTGTTTTCTTAACCTTTTTCTATGAGTGAGACCGTATATATTTATAAGCCTCCATTTTCACCCCGCTATACAAAAATAAGAATAGAACAGAAAATTAGGGCTGGTTAAAACAAATACAGTTGCACTTAATGAAAAATAAACCCAAGAATTCATCGCTCCAAGACGTCCTTAACGTCAAAAGCTTAGAAACTCTCAAGTGGGTTTATGGTTTACACAGAGGATGTGAAAAATGACATTGAAATAATTTTTAAAAGAAACAAAAGCTTATCGTGCAGGTCTCGGAAATGGATTTGTATTACAATGCTGAGCTATTGCGAGGGCAGGCTGTGTCACGTACCGCTGCTGTGCACTTTCTAGCAGTTCCTTATGAAACATCTAGATCTGGTAACTCATAAATAAGACACTGGACACCACGGATTCTTCTCAGGTAATCCAATCTGGCAATTCCTACAGTTCTCATACCGGTATTTTGTAAACAGCCACTAAATAAGTAAATGAAATCAAATCTAGATTTTAAAGAGGGAGCAGATCTCTCACATTTCTCTGAATCTAACAGAATATATTGCACCAGTTCTTTCAAATATCTCAAAGAAACACAAAAATCCCATCCTCTCACTTTGCTGAAGCCTTCCAGATACGTAAGACTTCAAATGCACTTGACACAACGCGAGGATCTGTCTCGCAGTCTAAATGATATTTGCTGCCCTGACAACAGCACACAAGCATTACTTATTAATTCATGCATTATTGATAATCCTCTAATTTGTGTGTGATGGGAGGAAGTTGGCCTGCAAGTAAGTTATAAATGGAAGGTTATCAACAACTTGCAGAAGCTGGTGACAATGCTAAATTTAGCTCGTCCCAGCACACGCTCTGTCGATGCCACAAAACACGTTCCTTACCCACCAGCGGGGCGAGTACGGCGTTAGGAATGAGTTTCTACAGCAGCTAATGTAAAATAGTTGGCTCTTTTTTTTTTTTTAATCAGCTTCAAAGACAGAAGAGTTGCTTTAAAGGTTATTTCCTGCTGGAACGCAGAGCACAGAGCGAGTCTCAGGCTGTACCTGTACACATAGACGTTTGCTATCACAACAGTACCTGTACGTCTTAATGTCCTGCCAGCAGTATCGTCCGTTGGTGCACGATCTTCAGATGGGTTCTGACTCTCATTCCAACAAACCAGTTGCTGGCTGGCACTTTGCCTAGTTAAACATGTATGCAGTTAGGCAATTTTCACCTCCAAGTGTTAAGCATGCCTACTGGTTAAACATAATCCTTGTAGAAAAACAGTAGCTGATGACTACAGATAGAGAGTCGGAAGTAGTTCTGCATTTCTCTGCAATCGCACCAATTGTTTTTCACATGTTTTAATATATCTTATACAGCCCTACAATACTAAATAAGTTGGTCACAATCAGGATCTCTTTTCAGCCTCGCTATAGTTAATTTGTGCTCTGGATGGAACAGGAAAAAAGCCAAAGTGAAACTGCTCCAGAAAGGAGCCACTCAGCGTGAAGAGTTAAGGTGAACACAGGTGTTAGTGGGAAACGTTTGGGGCAGGAACCTAAACAAATATCTGTGGAACCGAGAGAGAACAGAGCATTATAAATACCAACAAGACGTCAATATGGCAAAATGACCTTTTGTTCTGGATGAATACGTTCAACAAAGCTCTGAAGTCTGAATCAGATGTAAATAGTCATATCACCAAAATGAATAAGAATTAAGAAGGTAAATTAATTCCTAAGGGAAATCACTGTAGATCTCATTAGTTCAGGAACAAGATACCTTAAAACTTTTAATTAAAGATAATATTTACTGCAAATGAATAAGAGTTGGCAGGTTTCAGCAGAAACCATAATCTCATTTATGCAAAGTTTTCTTATATTAAGGCAGACATCATTAATCTCATTGGAGATGCCCTCCAGACTGACAGTGCTGTAGCACTGAGGTGATTTCTTACAGAAGTCTTTTTATCTACACAAAAGAAATCTAACTCAAGCAGACACAAACCATAAGAAGGCCTGAGCAATTAGAGATATCACTCTGTGCAAATAGAGTACTGACTTTATCGTGTTAGTGAGCCTCCCGTAATGAGCTGACTTCTAACGGGGCCCATCTTCCCACTAGCAGCCGAAAAATTAGCAATAACTAGAACTCATATTGCTTAGTTATCTGCACAGTAATCCATCTCAGGATCTGCTCTGACTTGGAAAGAAATTTCATCTTCCAGAGTCTGACTCCATAGAAAATTAAATAACAGGCTGTAGATGATACGATGCACTCTCAACAGCTGTTGGAAGGCTCCGCATTTCCTTTTTATCACTGTACAGAAAAGGCAATGGGTTTCTTATTACAAGGCAGAATTCATACAAAGGCTGCCCTGCACTAACTGAACGTGCAGCCTGTTTTGTGTCATGTTCAGAAACTGCAAGAAAACATTGTCAAAAAAATAGTTAGTTAGGTTTTGGTAACTGTAAACAAGTTAACTGCCCTAAAACATGTTTTGAGAAGATAAAGCTCCATGTGGGTAAGAATTTGCAGGATTTTCTATCTGATGTGCTAGTAATGTTAACAAAAACTCATCTTGCTGGTTTGTAGCAAGTAATAAAAACCCACCCTAGCATAACATGTCATGGATATTAATGAACTGCAATTAGAGCAAAAAAAAAACAAATTGATCCATGTTATCAGTCTATTAATCGAAATATAATGACAAGTAATTAATAAATGAGCACTGTCTATAACCTAGTCACTATGGCAAAGTTACTTCATGTTGCATTTCCAGTACAAATACAATCTAGCTTCAGAGTTTTAAAGAGCTTTAAAATCTGCCGGTTGAAAGAGTAACTAGAGTGCAAAAGATGACATTACCACAACGTTTCTAATATTTTTTTGTGTGTGCGGTTCAAAACAAAGCTCGAATTCTGTCTCTGAGCAATAAAAAAGTTCTTTGATAACATCGTAACTGGCACAAGATTTTGTTACAAAAAGCCCCAAAGCACTCGAGTTCACTTCCATGACTTCAGCCTGATTTGTTTTATTTGCTAATCTTTCATCAGAAATGTACAAACAGTTCACAGACTTCACCTGGATAATCAATGTGTAACCCTTTTTCTGTCATGCCTCCCTGCCCACCGGTCAGTCAGCATAAACATTTTCACTGTAACAACCGTTCAGACTTGGAGTGCATCTTAAGGCTGCAATATCACCACTTGCTAGGATCTAAAGAGAAGTCTACATCAGTAGACAGCAAAATCAATGCTCACCCGATTACAGATATTTTTCAAAAATATTGCAGGCTCAGTTCATTCATCTTTTATGTCGGTTTTCCACTTTGGGCCAAATACCAGCAGGGCTGCTTCTGCAGCATGATGGATCTTAGTGGGACTAAGGATCTGCTTTCATGACTGCCATATGAACACTCTCGTGCTCTCTCGTCCCACCTGGTCGTCCAGGGCACATTTTCTGTCCCGCTCCTAAAAGCTGGGAAATTGAAAAAGAGGTGAGGAGGAGAGGAGGAGAGGAAAGAGCCTTCACCGCCTCTCTGCAGGAGGCGTGAGAGGAAACAACCCGGGGCGCGTAGCTCGGAAAAACTTTGCCATTTAGAGCAGAAGAGTTTTTCCTCACACATACGCGTTTTTCTCCATAATTCTCCCGTTTTATTAAGAACGGTGAGATTTCTGTAACCCTGATTCCTGCAGACTACCCTCTTTCAGGACTAAGTTTATGTAGAACCGCAGCTTTCTAACACACACCCACATGTTCACAGCCACTCCGCTCCCCGGGAAGCCTAGGTAACGCTCCCCATATATTTACCCAAGCCCAGTGACAGGTTTTACTGAGGGGTTTCTCATTTACAGGAGGCCGTGGAGCTGATTCTTCCTGCGGGGAAGACAAAGAGCTATTTTTCCCTTGCTGTTTAAGCAGTAACCCTAGCCATTTTCGCTCTCAGAGCCGCACAGTTTTGTACTACAGCAAGAACTGCCGGCCAGGGCATGGAAGGGACTGCTGCAAAGCCTCGGCGATCGGATCTGTCTTGTGAGTGCTTCGGGGACGTGGAGTGAAAGCTGTCCTGGTGTCCGTGTCCCTGACAAGGGAGTTTTGCCCGCCTCGGCCTCACTTTTGTGTAATGCTGTGATTTTATGTAACAGTTCGTCACGGCGTGCTTTAACGCCGGCCGGTGTGAGGTGTTTTATCGCTGCCCTTCCTGCGGCAAGCGCTGCCGTACCACAGCCCCTCAGCGAGGCTTGGGGGGGGGGGGGCACAGCCTTCCCCTCACGACACACGGACTTTATTTTACTGCCACCTAGTGGGAAAAAAATATAAAAAACAAACAAAACCCCACGATTATCTTAAAAAGTACTCCAGCCGCGCTCCCCGCGGCCCCCAAGCGCACGGAGCAGCCTGAGGGGCCCGTCCCCTCACGGGGCTGACTGGGCCCCCCAGGGTCCCTCCCTCAGCGTCGCCCCCCCCACCCCCGGGGCCCCCTCGGCCCCGAACCTTCTGGAGCGAGGCCGCGCGCGGGAGCCCCGCGGTTGCCATGGCAGCGTAGCCACGCGTCACGTGGGCGGGGCGGGGCGGCGGGCGCCATGTTGTGCGCCGGGGGCGCCGCTCGGCGGAGGGCGGGCGGGTGTTAAAGGCGGGGCCGGGGGCGTGAGGGGACCGGCCGTGAGGTGAGGTGCCGGGACGCTGTCCCTCCGTCCCTCCCGTCCCATCGTCCGCTCGCCGCCCGTCCCAGCCCCGCTCCCGGCCTCGGAGAGCCTCCCGCTGAGGGGACGTCACCAGCAGCCGCCGCGCTCCGAGCCGCGGGGTCCTGGCGAGGATGGACAGGTGCCGCATGCTGTAGGTTTTGTGTGTTATTTATGTGTTTTATTTTATTTTATTTCCGCTATGGGGGTGTTTGCGAGCTGCTGGGAGCAGTGCGGTTGCGGGGGGCCGGGCCCTCGGTAAGCCCCCAGGGCTTTGCAGGGGGCTCGTAGCGCACGGCGGCCTCAGCGGTGCCTAATGTTTAAATACAGGGCGCTTAGCATTGCCAGCGAAGGTGAGGGCTGTGAGGACGAGGAAGGCTGAGCTCCAGGCCCGGAGGTGCAGATTTGTTGCCGTATCCCCTAGTGACCGGTGCATCCCCTAGGGGAGCCTGGCCACGGGACAGCCTCTGGGCCTCTGTGGGGCTCGGCTCGTCTTCTCGGACCAAGCTTGCTGTGCTGGCAGCTCGTCGTTATATGTGGGATGTGCAGGAGACTTGGCTGTGCGAATCCTCTGCATAGCATGATAATATTAATGGAAATTAAGCTTTATTTGCATTGTGCTTCTGTGATCCTTTGATACGTCAGCTGCTCTCCTTCTCTCTATTCACTTTATTCATTTTATTGTAGCTGTTTTAAAATGCCTCGTGCAGTTCAAAACTGGAGGAAAAAGATTGCGGAAGACAGAGGAAGGGAGTGCGTGTGAAACAGATCGATGTTGAAATTCATTTTCTTGGCACCATCCTCGTAAATCTGTTTTACATATAGTTAAGGAAATGAGCATCTCACTTCAGATAAGATGAGCTTCCAAAGCAGCCTAACAGCAGGCATCTGTTGCCCCACAAGGAGAGATTTGGACTGCTGAACTGGAAATAGTGTGTGGGTGAGAAGCGAGGTCTCCATCTGCGAGCAGCTGTCTGGGGAAGCAGCAGTCACTCAGCCCACGTGCTGCCCGGCCAGCTGAGCCCTGGTGCCTCAGACAGGTGCAGAAGGTGGAGCTCCTCTGCCCAGTGCAGCTGTCCCGTGTATTTAATTTACTGATAAGCAGCTTTTGTTTTATTGTTGCAGGTGTTATCGTCAGTGCTGTTCTGCAACCTCGGTCTTATGTGCCATCCTAACTTTAAAAATGTGCTTATTATAAAGTGTGGTTCTTGAAAATCCTGAACTGAATTTATCATTTTAAGACAATGATTTTTTTAACTGAATAGGAGCATGCACTGAAGTAAGAAGTAGCAGTTGTAGTACTTCTTGTAATACTACTTGTACTTCTGCTGTGTGCTGTAACAGGTTTCAGCTGGAACTGTAGAGCTTAAGCCTGAATTGTACAAGAACTTACCCAATCAGGTGCATCTTAGTGAAAATCCTCACTTGCATAAGTGCTAGCAGCATTGGCCTCTGCGTTTTCAGCACTTATTTCTCCATATAGATGTCTTTTTGGTCTAAGAGGCTGAACATTCAGTTCCGTTTCATTCCTTCAAATATATATCAAATGAACTACTTACTAGACAGAAGTGCAAGTTCTGGTACTGCAGAATACTGGAATGACAAATGTACAAATTGTTTCTGTTCTGAGCTTATTTTTGAGAATAATTTGTGGTGCTTAACATGCAAAGTGCAGAGATCCAGTGTGAGTTGAAGTCCTTACAGAACTTCCTTTCTCCTCCTCACCTTTACAGTATAATAGTGCAAAGTCTGCAGAAGTCATGTGTCTCAGCCAAAGTACTTCCCCCACCCCTTCCCAAATTGAAAATTGGGTGTCATCAGTGGTAATTAAACAAGGTAGCTCTACACCTGTTGCTGTCCTGTGGTCTGTGATTGGGACAAAGGACTTAAGATCTTGCATCTTTTATTGGGGATACTAAGGAGACTTTGCCTTGCCTTGTATATATGTTTTGTAAGGGTGATGATACTCCTTTCGTAACTCGAGTTTGTCAGAGGAGACATCAAGAGGATATGGTTAATCCTTCTGGAAGCCTTATGTTCCAGACAGATTGACTTCCCCTTGTGCGTGCCCTGCTCCAGAGCATACAGAAATCAAACTATTTCTCTGGAAGCTTGACAATGCTAGATTTTATTAATAAATGTTTTCTTAAACTCTCCTTGTGGGTGTCCTACTTCTGAACTGGAAGGGAACGGGAAGAAATTTTCTTCTTAGCTATTGATGGAATGCAGTTCATATTTAGTTTGCCTTAATAACCACACCAGTCTGAAGTTCGTGGTGTTGAAAGAGACCGGAGGCATGCACATGCTGTGGCGGTGTGTTCATGCTTCCCTCCTCTTGGCTCGTGCGGTGACTTTTTGCATCTGTTCTTCATCCTGTGAAAACCAAGCTGGCTGTGTGCAAGCTGCTTATCACCCTGGATTGAAGCTAAAGCCGGCAGTCATGTGAGTGGGGAGATTAGGAGCTGCTTAGGGCAGTGGAAAAACTACTTCTGGGCTGTAACGGCCTGTCTGCACCAGAGGGCATGGGCATCGCTTAAAGGGGTACTGGTGCGTTAAGCATCTTGTTTGGAAACTAATCTAGCTTTAAATTTCTGATCTAATTTCTGTTAGCGCATTTCTCTTTTTTACTTAAAAGGAAAATTAAATTACCTGCAACTTTCTCATCAGAAGAGACAGCAAAGAGATCAGAGTGGCCACGTGGTGTGGAAGCTGGTACCTGTGGGGCTGGAGGAGAGGGGTGGGGAACAGAAAGCCTGCTCAGGAGACGTGCAAGGGATGAGTGGGTACCAAAGAGGTCAGAGGAACACCCAGGAGCTTTCCTTCTTCAGGGCAGGGGATGTCACAGGAGAAGTTGTGGTGGCCTGGAGAGAAGCAGGGTGAGAGGTGTCTGGGGAGTGCCTGGAAATTGGTAGGAAAGAAGATGAGGTGCTGCTGAGCCTAGGTAACATACCTGGGAAGTGACTGGTAGTGCTAATAAAGGGCCTCTCAGTGAGGAAAACTGGACTGGAGGTGAAGGGAGGAAATGAAACATGGTTTTTGTATGAAGTAATCACTTCTAGCATTTGGACCACAGGCAACAGTGTTATTCATATAATGTCATATTTTGTCTGACAAAATCATGCTTTCTTCCCTTTCTGGCCTTGGTTTGAACTCCCTAGTTCTTGGCTAAAATGCAAAGAATTAAGTAAATTGCAACACTAGTACTGCAAGGCAAGCTTTGGATTACTGGTGGGTTCACTGCGTTTTGGGAGATAGATATTGAGTGTTTAGAAAAGGGATGAAGAACTTTTATCTCTTTTTTGCTTTTCTGTTTTTCTCCTCTTGAGTGGAAGAAAGGGCTGTGAGAACAACTTGGGAAGGTGAAGGTGTGATGGTGGGGGATTAAAGTAAAGGGGATAGAGTTGGCATGAATTCAGAGGATGGCATACAATATCAGGGGCTAGAGGTAAAAAGTGATAAAGTATAGGTCAGTCTGTAGTTCCTAGCAGATGGAGTAAAATGTCTGCAGAGGATGGGTTATTTTAGAGATAATGCAGTATGGACACCTGAGAACACTGGAGAGCAAGGAAGGCATCTGAGATGACAAAAGAACTAAAACACCCGCCTACCCTGAGAGATGGGAAGGAAGAGCAGTGAAAGAAGTGGCAGCTCATGAGGAACGGGAGGGTAAAAATGACTGCCCTGTTGGGTCCTATTAAATAAAGAATATGGATAGAGCGCCATATGGAATAATAAAAACTGCATTTTAGAAATTTCAGCTATTTTACATTGGAATAAAAACTACTTTCTATGTGGAATGTCTCTTTCAGTGATCCTTTTGCTGCACATCACGAATACATGCGGCAGATGATGAGAAGCTTTTCTGATCCCTTTGGACGAGATCCATTTTTCAGTATAACAGATGGCGGGGAGAGAACAGTAGATCGAAGAGTGCGCCAGGATTCTCAGGTTGCTCTGAGAGGAAATCGCAGAGTAAGTCTTTTCTTAATCTCTAAGGATTGCTACATGGAATTTACATTTACTGGTAATATAGCTGGCTTCACGTTTCCATACCTACTAAACTTGGCCCAGTGGAAACGGAGCCAGGCTCAGTCAACTGTTACACCCTTGGTCAGATTATCTTCTCACTGAGTAAAATGTGAATATATTTTTGATTAATGGCCTATTTTTAAAGCATTTATTACCTAACACTGACAAACTTGTTATGCTTTTAGTTCTCACAGAACCAAAATTATATATATTAGTGAACACTGTTCATTTAATTGTGTTCAATAAATACTTATCAAACACTTGTTTTAATGAAGTATTAAATGTTTCTATTGTAGAAAGGCATTAAAAAATCCAAAGCCAGAGCCTTCTCTGAACATTTCCTTTTTATGCTAACTTGACTTTTAAAGGTATATTGTTGGTGCCTTTACCCTGCACTTGAATATCTTGTCTAATTATTTATGTTGAAATTGAATTTAAGCAAAACCATAGTTTCAGTTTCAGCCACCTAAATAGTATCTATTTACAACTAAGAAAGTGAAACAGGGTTTAACATATCTGCATAAAGGCTTCACATTCTCTGTTTGGTCTGATTCTCTTTGCTCTCCTCTGTGTACGTAGCAGGTAAGTATTAAAGATCAGGGGAATTCATGTGGAGCCTAGGATTTCTGTAACTGCCAGCTGCATTGAAGAAGTGGGTAACAATGTCTTACATGAAGTACCTTTTCGACTGTCTGGACATTGTCTGGACATCTCTAATTGTCCTGTTCATTCAGGACAATTATAGCTTATGCTTCTGTAACTAAGTTTTTTCTATTTTCTGCATTTAGAGAGAACGTACAGCCAGTGTTGGTTCCTTTCCTTCCACCAAGCTAAATATTTTGCTTATGAATGATCTCTTAGTTTAATGAACAATGTTTGTTGTTTTTTTTAAAAAAATAGAAGGCAAAATGTATTGCAGGGATTTGTAGCTGTTGGTATTCAAACCTAGATGTTAAGAGCTTAATAAGCACAGTTGAAACACAGACTGTCACCTACTTGTCAAAAGGGTAACTGTCAGATTCCTTTCTCTGTGCTCATACCTCACCAGTAAGTTTCAAATATAGATTCAAATATAGATGTTGCTGGATCTAATTGGGGCATGATCTTTTTCTCTACTCAGGCCTCGGTCCAGTAGATGCTGAAAAGCAAATTGGTCTTCTCTTTTCCTTTACCTTAAGGGTTTGTATCCCTTATTCTTAGCAACAAGCATGCTTTCTCTGTGGCTACAGAAGGGAACTGAAGGTGCAAAAGCACTGTTATGTTGATGAGCACAGAATAATTCCACATGTGCTAAAATATTTCCAGTATCTTTTAATGTTCCTCATCTTTCACTGAAGAGGTGTAAGGTTTCACACAACTATACTGATTATTTGAACCTTGTAGTTGTCCTGGACTGTTTTTATTGGCAGTTGCCTCATCTAACAGCTTTTAGTATGTATTATAGAATAAGGACTCAAACTTTGACTATGACTTAATTTCTGATATCCTTTTGTACCTGATACTGTCGTACTCTGTCACTAATTTATAAGACAGTCTGTTACAATTCATAAAGTTATTTGGGAATTGTGTAATTCCTTACTTCTCTACTTATTGTGAAGTGTTTGGTTGTGCCCAACCAGTCTTTCTTTAGATAGGCTTTTATGTAACTCTCCAGTCTTAGTTTCCTGGAAACACCAGTTTGTTTCCCAGTATTTCATTGCCCTGTTGTGTGGGGTTATTCAATATCAGTTGGTCAAACAGGAACTGTACTTGCTGGTGTTTTTAGCTACGTCTATTTATACAGCTTCAGAAGCATGTAGCTTGCTCGTGGGGGTATGTCTTCAGGTGGTTCTATATATGATGATAGACTTACTCAGACCTTCTTTGCAATGACCTTTGAAACTGCTGACAAGTCAGACTTGATTTTGTTTATTGCAGGAGATGTACGGCTATCTTAGAGAAATCTTTCATATCTACATTAGTCTGTAAGACATAGTGCTTGTGAACAGGTCAGCTGTATCACTTTGGATTTTAGAGCTTAAATATGCTAGTCTCCTGAAATTACCTAAATTTACATTAAGTGGGGTTATTGATTTGTTGTTTTAATCAACTTTCAGTGATGGGTTTCTGTTGCATGAATAGAACAAAGTGTTTTCAGAACAGTAGGTGATGTCTGACTGTGCCTTATCTTAAATAATTTTAGTACACAGGTCATGTTATACAATAGTTTCTCAGCTTCTAGCTTTAAGGGCTTCTAGTACCTACATATTCATATGCTTAAAAGAATAGTTGTCACAACATTTAAAAACATAACTAGTATTAAACACTTCTATATACCCAGAGACTGCTTCATGTTATGCTGTCATAGCACTCTGAATTACCGCGGCCCTCTTGAATGTCTGTCTTAATTGATCAGGAACATTTAATATCACTTGCTGTATATGGAAGTGCAAAAGGTATTTCTGCTGTGTCCCCTACTAGGTACAACAGCTAAAAGACACTGCTCCTTTTTCTTCCAGGCAACAAGCTATTCCCTCATGCCCTTTGCAGGCTTTGGTAGCATGGTTAGTATCCCAGGAGGAATGATCTTTGTGCCTTTTGCTAATACGTGCATACTGTCTGCATAACTAAAGCATGGACAAGGGCTGGTGTTGGTGTGCTAGCAGTCTGCTCTTACTGGTGCTGGGGTGCAAGGCACTATATAATTAAAGACTGTGTCATATTCAGTGAAAATGCTGGGTGTAGGCTAAATATGCTGGTACTGAGGCTGGAAAAGTTACTATTTAGCAGCTTCCTTTTCTGCTCTGTGGTGTGTCTGTTAGGGCTTGTTCTTGAGTGGAGTTGAATGAAATAATACCTGGAGCAGGACTCCTACCTGAGTGCTGCCTGTGGGTGACCACTAACGGCTTGGAGCGTGTCTGTGGCCGTGGTGCTCCCCAAGGCCTGTAGTGCTGCTTGTGGCTAAGACCAGCCAGCTTCAGGAGACAATGTCTGCAGGGACTGGGCTCAGGATGGTTTTGAGCTGCAGGGTTTGGGGCCCTGAGTATCTTGTAAAAGATCTGTAACACCTATCTGAGGGAAAGCAAATCTATTATTTGCCTCAGGCTTTTGCTTCCTATGGAGGGCTTTAAAGAAGCATTAGGTTCAAAACCAGTAGTTTAATTAGTGGCTTTTAATCAGGTAAAAATAAGCATGAATATTTTTGACTGTTCAAATCTAAAAATTACTTGTTAAACTACCTTTTGCAGAGGCACAAAATGGTAACCTGCTCTATGCAGGAAGTGCGTTAGCTAATCAAAGTCCTTTTGCTATTAGACTAGTTTTATCCCCTAGTCTGTAGTGTGTGAGTCTGTAGGTATGGCTGATTCCTATGTACTATTATTGGTTCAAGGTCAAGATTTCTAACTGTAGAGAGCAGTTTTCTGGAGTTACTGATGTTTATAGGTAGTTTGAGGCATCAAATCAGTTATTGCATAGAGGTTTTGATAGCCCTTAAGGATCCAAATTTTTTGCTGCTCAGGAGAAACCTGAAAATTTTCTGTACCTAAATTGTACTGAGCTTTGTGCTTATACTGCAGATTTTCAATTTTAAGATACATAGTTATTTAAGTATACTTACATCTAATTGGATGTATTTCCAATAGTTGAAAGAATGTGGGGCCTGTTCTACTGTCAGTAGCACCCTGGTGTTCGGTAGCATCTAGGTGATTCTGAGGGCCTGCTACGTGCAGCCCTGCACCTGCCTTCCCCTGCCTGCTGTGCAGCCTCTCGCTGAAGCTGAGCTGCCAACCAGCACTGTGCCTGCAGCTGATCAGCGTGCTCCAGCCTGAGCCGCTGGTGTCAGCGACCGGGCAGCATGGTGGGGAGTTAGAGCAGCTCCCGAGTAAAAGTTCACAGTACAAGGGGAAAGGCATGGTGAAAATCATCTCTACCATCCCCACCTGCTGCACTGGAGAGGAGCATGCTCATTTGGGACTGCATTGCTAGCTTCCCAGGTGGCTGCTTAGGATAGCCTATCCTTTTCCCTACTTTGTCTGGCTGTCTCTTTGGTATTTTTTGGTTTCTTTTTTTTGCCAAAGATAGCTTTCATCTGTACAGGCAGTATATGCCATCAGCTACAGACCCTACTAATAATATTGTGTGTGTAAACCTGTTTTAACACCCCTTGCACAACACTGGGTCTTCTGCTTTCATCTCAAAATAATGAATGTTTTGTTGGATACTTCCGTAGCATCAGGTAATTAAGTTCCCATTAGGATCCTGAGTTAGGATTCTCTGATCTTTCCTTGTTGCCAGTTTTAGCTGAGCAACCACTTTCTTCTGAAAAGGAACTGTCATCTAGGATGCATTTTCAGCATGATTCCATATGTATTAAGGGATTTGCATAACAAAGAATTTGATCTTTAAGTACGTAACGTATGAGTTAGGTTTGAGCGTATATGGCAATAGTTCTAGCACGCTAGCCACAATGAGCTTACTCTGACATTCTAGCATCAGAAATCTTCCAGTTCTGTCTTTCCAGCATCTCCAGCTTAACAATCAAGTTCTTTGTGCTAGCTTTTGTTTTTTCACTTGAGAAAATGCAGTTTGGCTTGTTTGTCTATTGTATGCTATGACATACCCTGTTGGTCTGATTTGCAGAAAAAAATGCATGTCAAAAACAGCCTCAAATTGAAGAGTCACAACATTTTGTTTTAATTTTAACTGTTGTACTGTCTTTCAGCAAGATGCAGGTTTTGGGGACCCTTTTTTTGCGATGGACAGGATGATGTCAAATATGAGAAACAGCATGCTGGAAATGCAAAGAAAATTTGTAAGTTTTTTTTACACTTGTTTTAAAACTGTTTGTAGTGGAGAATGAGTTATTTAAAATGTTACTCCAAAATTCCCGTAAGAAAAAGGTTACTAGCTGAAGCAGATAGTAAGAAAACACCACTTGTTACACCCACCCACCATGAATATATAGTGGTGTTATTTCTGTGTCACTGATTATTTGCCAACAACAGTACTCCAAATGTATACTTGATTCTCTAGGGCTTAAAACTTCTCAGAGTTATCTGGTCTCTGGCTGCTGCCAGAGCTGACACCTTAAGTGAAGGAGCTGGCTGAAGTGTTACTGAATACTTAAACAACAAAACACCTAAATCCAGTGTATTGTTTTATTTTCAGTGCAGCTTCTTTCTTCAGTCTTTGAAGATAACACTGATATCTCTTAAGTGATACTGAGTGTATTTACTGTGTTTCTCTGGCTTTGTAAAATGGCTTGTTACTATCATTGCTCAAGCCCTGTTTCACCTGAATTCTTTGTCTGTGTACTGTATGGGGTAAGACTGGCCTTACAGGTTATCTTCATTACTAAATTAAGCCATGCCAGAACAAACTTCTGAGCAGTTGCTTATTGCTGGCCATGCTCTTCATTTGCTGACATGCTTCCTGGCATGGGGGAGACTGGTGCCCAGACAATGCTAGGACAACAGTAGGAATATATCTAATGCCTGGTTTTGTTCTTGACAGCCTACAACTGTGGTGCCAAGACTTGAGGATTAATTTATCAGGGCTATTTCTTTTACCGATAATCTTAGAATCTGAGAAGTGTCTTACCCACAATATTAACTTTTACTAATAAGTCCATTGCTTGTAGGATGAGCTGTCTGTCCATCCAGATGCACATACCTTCAGCTCCTCCTCTGTGATGACATATTCCAAAATAGGGGATGAACCACCAAAAATTTTCCAAGCCTCAGCTCAGACACGCACAGCTCCAGGAGGGGTAAGTAGTCTTGAGCACAAGTGTGGTATGTAGTTATCAAAATGTAAGTTCATTTATACCAAACCCCAGTCTGGTATAGTCCTTCCAGTTCTTTCTGCTGGAGACAGTTACTCTTATAATTTAGAAAAATATCTGTGTAAATACAGTCTTTATTGAAGTAAATATAGTCTTTAATAAAGGGTACTTATACTAATGTGCTGTTTTCTTCCTTGTTATTTGTATATTTATAAGTATACATCTAAATAAATTGTATACCTGTCAAAGACTGGAAAACTTGAGTGCCAGAACAGCTGATTCCTCAAGGAGGTCTCGAGGTGTCTCTCTTTGCTGTAATTCACTTTTTGTGTATTTAAAACTAAAACTGTCTACAACAGCAGATAGCAAAAGGTAGTCTACTTATGCAAAACATCATTTCAAATCATTCCCTTTACTCGAGTACTTTTAAATGCTTATGTAAGGCTTCATATGAAGATGCCCTTTCATTGACTTCGTCGCAGCTGTTGCATCTAATTCTGCTAAGAAATTTGAATTTGAATTTGAACCCTGAAGCAAGGTTCATGAAAGACTATATGTGAGCAGTAAAGGCCGTTCAGCATGATTGGCTGTGGGATATGTTCAAGCTCAAGCAGACACTCAGTTATCAAAAAGGTTCTAATAATATACTTATGAACACAGTGATAAGTGGTTGCCTGGGTTTCAAGCCAGTCAACATGACAACCTAGTAATTAGTTGTCCCTTCATGCTGAGAATATTGGCATCAGCTATTACTCATTCTGTTGTCACGGTGAATGTTGAAGACTTGTCTGCATGTAGTATATTTAGACTAGGCTTTTTTCCCAACAATTAATATCTAGCATGTGCGTTGGTTATGGAGCTTAAGATGTTTAATCTTTCTGTCTGTTGGCAGAAGAATAGACTTGATCTGTGTTGTGGTGCATTTCCAGCCAACACAAGAAGTAAGGCAACTAGAAAAGTATGTGATTTTTTTTTTTTCAAAAGTCAGATATAAAAAAAAAGAGGAAGAAGAAAATCGATAGATTTTATTTACCTTTTTGTTGTTGGAAGGACACTTATTTCCCTTTTCTCTACAGGTTAAGGAGACAAGGAGAGCACTTAAGGATTCTGAAAGTGGACTGGAAAAAATGGCTATTGGTCATCACATTCACGACCGTGCCCATGTCATAAAAAAATCAAAGAACAGGAAGACTGGTGACGAAGAAATAAACCAAGAATTCATCAACTTGGATGAAAGTATGTCATCTTATGCAGTTTTCTATTGTTTTACAGATATCAATTTTGAAGTACTAGTTCTGATTGTTCTGGTTCTTGACATCTTAAAAAGGGGCAGTTTTTCAGAAAGTGTGAAGTCTGTAAATCAATTCTTTTACTCAATAAAAATTCAAATTTCTGAGGCTAAGGTAACCAGTTAAATGTTCTGTTCCAATATACAAGCAAATAGTGCCAATTATAGTAGCTGTTTGTATTAGAGGGTACTTAAATTTTTAGCAGAATATTACTATCTGCTGTGCATTAGTTTACATGGCTATACTGCTCATGCTGATACTACAAAAGATGTATTTTAGATGTGTGATTAAAATGTGCAGGTACTTTCACAACACTGACTCTTCTTTTATCTTCTAAACTTAAGCCTAGCAATGACATTTTGTTTTTCTCTTACAAACACCCTAGAAAAAGTTTTGCAGGTTTTGTACATAATCATGGACAACGCTGTTCAAAAACTTGCTTTTGATTAAATGTTTTTTTCTATCTTGCTTGCATTGATTTAAAGATTAAACTTTAACTGTTTTCCAGCTGAGGCCCAGACCTTTGATGAGGAGTGGCAGAAAGAGATAACCAAGTTCAAGCCATCTAGAACCAGGTACAATATAGACGCTCCAAAATACAGAAGCGTTCAGCACATACCTAAAGAAGATGGATTAAAAAGGTAAGTTTCTTACTAGGTTAAGGGAGTACTAGCAAAACTTAACATTCAATTCTG
Source organism: Heteronetta atricapilla (assembly GCA_011075105.1). Lineage (NCBI taxonomy): Eukaryota > Metazoa > Chordata > Aves > Anseriformes > Anatidae > Heteronetta > Heteronetta atricapilla. The sequence goes on along the minus strand of CM021739.1, from coordinate 24,358,699 downwards.
AAGCAATCTGTTTATGAATAAACAATCCTTACTGGCCATCTGAGGGGGGAGCACTTTTTTTGCTCCTGCTTTTCTGATGCTGCTGCAATTAATACAAGACAGTGTTTTATGAACTAAATCTTAAAGTTAGTATTTTGACTGTGTAAATTGCTTGGAGTTAACAGGCTAAAATGTGTTACAGGATTTTTTAGAGCTGTATGCCAGTGCTCTTTGCTCAGCTATATATAGATGTTAACATCCCTTCCCCCCAGCCATTAAACTGGGCTAGTTGCATTAAGATAAAATCCTCACTGGGGGACTAGGTTAATCTGTTCTCCTGGGTAAAAAGAAAGGCACCTTCCATACTGCTGAAGACAGAAAAACCCCTCTCTTCTGGGTTAGATTTCAAATGAGACAAAGGTGTGATGCCTTTATCAGTTACATGTTTGGTAGAGAAGAAGGCTGCAGAAGGGGAATATTCCTGTTCTGTAAGCTACGTAGTGCTTTTCTCCTGGCACCTCTTCAGTCCTAGAAGCTTACTATAAAGGCTACTTTACCTTAATTTTTTTTCAAACTAAGCTGTTTCATTTTTCTCACCAATAGTACGAGAGGAGGAAGCACTTCAACTCTGTGGTAGTAACAGCACAGGTTTGGAGGGAATCTGTTTTACAAACAATAACAGGACCTCTACATTAGTAATGAGAAAAAAGTGTATTTCCCCACCCCTGTATTGTATGGTGGTTGTGATTTTGTTGTGCTTCTTTGTTTCAGAGAGAAATCACTTGTATCTGTGGGTTCCAGGGGACCCAGAGTTTCCATGGAGAACCTCAGTGTGAAAGGAACACATGTTCCCATCAAAAGCAGCAAAAAATAAAATGTTTCCGTCCACTTGGATGGAGATTCTTCAGAGAAGATGATGGTGCTGCACTGCTTATGTTCATATAAGTATATACATGTATGACCAATCTCTGTCTTCTAATTTAGTGTCTTGCTACTCATCTATTGACTACTGAATGTTTAACACTTCAGCTCCTAGGCTAAGTCATCTAGTGTCAGTGAATACAAAAAGACACAAAACAACAAAAACCTTTCTACTAAAAGCACTTTAATAGTTCATCAGTAATTGTTTGAAAATGTATGCTTTGGTTAGCAAAGTATTTTCTCTACTTACAGCTGCACCACTCTCAAACTTGTTATTAAGCCTGATAATTATTTTCCCCCACATTGTGCAACTTGCACAGAAAGTAAATTCTGTTGTTGCTTTGTGTGGCCAAAATAATTTGTTCTGGTGATACAGCAATCGATACCCATTTCAGTCACTGTAGCCTCTGTAAATATAGCTTTTAATTCATAATTTAAATTGGTATAGAATCCCCAGATTCATCTTGATTTTTAAAATGAAGAAAAGTGGGAGGAGTACTAAAATAACAAATTGTGTTTATCAGGTTTATCAGCATTCTTATGTTCATAAGCTGCACTTGCATCTCTCATCTCCATCCCCAGCCTGTTAATCTCCTATTTCTGCTCCTTTGTATGTTTCCTTTGGAGGTAGCCCATTATTCTTCATTATTGAAGGTTCTCCATAGATGTTTTTCATTACTCTAGAGTAATATCACTGTGTCCTAGGAGCTGATAGTTACATCTGAGCTTCTTAATTGGAAAAATGTGGGAGAAATGGTTCAGCAATGTGCAACCATTCATTATCCCATTTCTTGTCCTAAAACACTAAAATATCCCTACATGCAGGAAATCATTTCCCCCTCAGCTGAGATGAGATCAGTTACGTTATTTCATGCCCGACTTAGTGGATGTAGAAGGATCCTACATCTAACACTTGATCTCCCTTGATGCTTTTTTTCATCATTGTTTGGTGAAAGGGTCTGGTGTTCTATGGGAAAGCAAACTGTGTGACTGAGAACAGGAGGTGTCTCTATTAGTGTTAAGTTTGTGTGCTGTCTTGTTACTCTGAATTGATCTCATGTTGTAAATTTCTGTAGATACAACATGCTTGCATTAGCACTAAAGCATATATTTCAAGGCTAAAACATTATCGTGTAGCCTTCAAAAAAGTCACTATGTTAAAATTGTTTAAGTTTAATATTCATATGACTAAAAGAAATGGTCTAGGTTGTATCTTCCTGCCGATTCCTCAGATTTAATGTTTATTAATGTGTAAAAAAAAAAAAAGGTACTTGAACTGACACGAAGACAATAGTTTCTCTGCTTGTTTAACACAGTGGCCTTCTCTCAATTATTAGAGCAAATACTAGTAGCAATAATTTTTTTCTGTTGCACTGTTCCACCAGCAGTCAAGTTAAGAGGATTTACTTTAGTAGGCAGCATGTGTTCTAGCTCAGACATGCGCACATCCCTTTTGCTGCCAATGCTGTTGGAAGCAGAAACCTCTGACAGGGAAATGGGCAGAAAGCCATGTGTAATATCACACTAATAATACCTGTGGAGGATGTCTGCCAGAACCCTTAATCTAAGGATGCTTTTCTTCAGAAGGTAAGAGTACAGCTTAGGGCCTGATCCTTCATTCACTGAACACAACATCAATTTTGCAATTAATGTAATTGAGAATATCTGTCTATAGAGGTATTTTTCCGGTGTGTCACTTAAATTTCCTAATGATAACTAGCAGGAAACATTGTTGTAACTTCAGCAGAAATCAGAACTTTGAGAGATGTTGCTATTTAACAAAAGACAGAATTCATCTGACTGCTTATATTTTGGCCTATGCTTTACTGGGATGGATGAACGTACAGAATTGAGAAAATGAGAACATCATAGGTTTAAAAAAATCTTAGTAGAAAGGGGCTAATAGTCATTATAGACTACTTTGTTATGCAAAACAATGTTAATGTTATGCAAGAGAAATTGTTCTGCATAGGAACACCTGAAACTATAGTTCTTTAATAAAGAGTTATTTATTATTTATGCTTAGTGTTTGGCTTACTTTTACACCACAATGATTTGTGCATTATTTAGTTGGGGCTGCTTTAAAATGTTCTTCCATATGACATCAGTAGCAATACAGCAAGGGAAATGGGTCTGTTTCCAGAAGAAAAACATGCATTTACCACAAAAAAAAAAAAGAAACAACAACACAAACAGCTTTGCAACAAGGAAACATTTGGTGATTGTCAAGTGTTTCTTGTAATGAAAGACTTTTTCTGGTATAATCATAGTATCTCTGTTCTTACTACATGCTCAGTGCAAAATAATTGCTTCTCTTTCAGGGTGGGGCTTACCCCAGGGAAGCCATGCAGAGTAACTGCATCAGCTTCAGCTCCTGGCTTAAGCTGGGATATGTTGTGTATCTATAGTGCTGACTTAATTGGAAGTCACTATTCTAATAAAGCATTTAAAAAAAAAAAAAAAGTAAAGTGGCACTTGTGCTCCAAGTATCTTCCTCCTGTATTATAAACTTGTACTGTTGTTCTTCTGCCAAGGAGCCCAGCTCTTTACTTGTTTCTAATTAGTAAATACTACTAGTGAATGCCTGTTAATGGTAACCCTGTATTTGATGCTTCAACCTCTTGCATTTTTTTGTAAAATCTGCTCATCCTCCCCTGCACTTACACTATTGCTCTGATACAACATCTTCAGGCATTGTCATTGGTGAGCTTCATTAGCATAATCCTTATCGTGAAGGTCATTACAATATTAAATAAGACCAGGCCCCAGTGTTATCAGTGTCCCCCATGTGCACAGCCAGCCTTTATGTGACATGACTGAAGCCTGCATGCAGCCATGGTTCCCTAGCATAAGCAGCCCTTATTTTCATCTAATATGAACCAATATTGGTTTGGGTGGGGATGGTTTTTTTTAAGGGTCTCACCTTTTTCATGTGGAAGCCCCCAAAACCAGGAGCCGCCTTGCACACCGCGTTACTCCCCAGCCTCCCCGGGCAAGCTGAGGGCAGAAGGGCCGGGTGAGGAGGCGGGCGCAGCTTCAGCATTAGTTAAAAACGAGAATCCCGGCGAAGGTGGGAATGGCGATATTTGAACTCCCCGCTTCTACGCTTCTTATCCTTGCGCTACACAAGGACTCGCTCAAGCCTCCTCCTGGCCGGCGCTGACCGAGGGCTGCGCGCAGGCGAAATCCCCTCAGGCGGCCCCGGGGCGCCCGATCCCGGGGGCACGCGGCGAGCCCCGGCCCCGCTCCCGGAGCCGGCCCCGCATGCGCCGCGCTCCGGAAGCGTCGCGTTGTGGCGACGGGCGGCAGCCATGCTCCGGGCGCTGCGGGCCGGGGCGGCGCGGGGCCGTCACGGGCAGGTAGCGGGGCACGGGCGGGTACCGGCCGCCATCTCGTGAGGGGCCGCGGCGGGGGCCGGGGAGCGCCCTGACAGGGCCCGGCCGCGGGGACGCGCTGAGGGGACCGGGCCTGCGCCGGGCCGCGCCGTGACCGGGCGGGAGCGGGATTGGGGCAAAAAGTGGCAGTTCTGGGACAACAGAGTTATCTGACCGGGGCTGCATTCGACTTCGAGAAGTTCATCGTTTGTCTGAAGGCATCTGTCTGCCTGAGGAAGGCTGCAGTGACTCCGTCAAGGGGATAGGGATAAAGGACGATGCAGTGGGCCTTGGCCTGGGGGGGCCTCAGGATGCTCGGAAAGGCCCCTTGGGAGCAATTTGCTGTGGAAGAGCTGGTTGAGCAGAAGATTTTTGAGCTGTGTTTTATCTGCTCATCCCTAAAACAGCAACAACCCTCTCTTCCAGTTTCACCGGAAGGTCTGTAGGCACTGCTCCTCAGGCATCCTTCCCAATGAGAGGATCCGCAACATCGGCATCTCTGCCCACATCGACTCGGGGAAGACAACGTTAACGGAGCGAGTCCTCTTCTACACTGGCCGGATAGCACAAATGCACGAGGTCAGTTTTGGAGGATGCCACGGCAGAGTGGCTCCCTGTGTTGGGTGCCATCGCAGTGCTTCTGGGACTTGTTCATTCCCAACGTACTGTGTGGGGTCAGGGGGCTGTGCCTGATGCACCTGGTGGCAGGCCAAGAAAGGAAAGGAATCCTAAATTTAAATTTAAAAGTAAATGGAGCAGAAGGGGATCAAATGATCCCTCATTTGCTGCAGTGTTCTCCTTCTTCCACAACAGTTCAACTCATATTTCAAGAGTTATTTCTTCCTATTTCTGGTAAATATACCATGGGAGAAGCGTGTTTCTTTTAATATGTCAGAAATGGCTGTGAGAAACAGAGAATATTGGGATGCGGTTTTGAGGTTTGAATATGTTAGTTTATTAAATTAACGGTGAAGCATAATTTGTGGCAGATTTTTGATAACCTTTTTCAGGATGATGATCTTCAGGGGAGCAAAACACATTCGGGTAGTAGATGAAGCTGCAAAAAATCAAGCTTGTTTCACGTCAGGAATTATCAGTGATTCTCTCATGTCTCCTTTTCATTGCTGTATGAAGGATGATACTCACTGTATGAAGGACTGCTCCTGTAGAATTCTCAGTAAACTCTCTTGGACTAATTTTTATTTATTTATTGCTAAGGTGAAAGGTAAGGATGGAGTTGGAGCCGTCATGGATTCAATGGAGCTAGAGCGACAGCGTGGAATCACGATTCAGTCTGCAGCAACGTACACCATGTGGAAGGACACCAACATCAACATCATAGACACGCCAGGTAATGACGGTTCCAAATGCTTCAAGGTTGCTCTTCCTTCATATATAAAAAAAAAGGTGCCATCTTTGTGCTCGTTAGTGACTGACCTTGAGATTCAGTATGTCTGGAGGTCATTTCATTGGGTGTCGCTGTTTTCTGCAGCTGTGAGAAAACCGCTACTACTTTTTATCATCTATGACTAACTTATTTTTTTTTATTGTTATTTAGGACACGTAGACTTCACAATTGAAGTAGAGAGGTCTTTGAGAGTTCTTGATGGAGCTATTCTGGTTCTCTGTGCTGTTGGAGGAGTTCAGTGCCAGACAATAACCGTGAACAGGCAAATGAAGCGTTACGGCGTGCCGTTTGTAACATTCATCAATAAGCTGGACAGGCAGGGCTCTAATCCAGCCAGAGCAGTCCAGCAGTTGAGGTATCTATCGCTTTAACTTACCTGTGAAATGATTCCAAACTATTCACATAGCAGAGTAATAGCAGAGTAATGCTAAGAATATTGAAAAACATTTTTTGTGGAGCCTGTAATCGCATTTTGCGAGATAATGCACGGCTTGAGGTTAAATCTTACTCTGACCTATAGCAACTCTCCCTTTTGTCAAGAAAATGGGAGCAAAACCAATGTTAGTGTCAGCCCAGACTGTCTGAGAGTTGGGTTTTTGGTGTTTATTTTGATGCTGGAGCTATATTCAGAGCCACTTTAAAAACAGCCTTTTATTTTTTCTTAGATACCGGGGGGAAATGTCCTGTAGCTCACAGCAGGGCGATGGCATGAGGTTGGGCAGTTTCTGGTTCAAATACCAGAAGTTCTGCGTGCCTCTTACCTGCCACCTTTCTGTGCCTAACTTCATCTGTGAGATGCTTATGCTAATGTGCAGCAAGGGAGAAGGAACTCCCGTAATCAAGTAATTAATCTGAAAGCAGTTTGTACTGCCTTTTTTCCCATGGAAGTTGCTCACTGTATCTGTTGGGATATACAAGTCAGGCTCAGGTTAAAATGCAACTGGGCATTTTTCATCAGTATCGGTAGATTTTGGCACTGCTAAAAGAGCAAAATCAGGTGATGCGGTGTAGGAATGGGATGTTGTTCAAAGACCATCTGGAGCACGTGTATGGAAGTGACTGGTTTTTCTTCAGCTAACCGATGTTTCCTCACTTTTTCAGATCCAAGTTAAAACACAACGCAGCTTTTGTTCAGATGCCAATTGGTCTGGAGGGAAACTTTAAAGGAGTTATAGATCTAATTGAAGAAAGAGCTATATATTTTGATGGTGCATTTGGGTAAGGTTTGCAACTTGCATATTTCTTGTTCTGAAGCAACTCTTTAGACTCTTTAGACTCTACAGTTTTTCTTCAGAGCTGAAGAAGCCTGCTGTTTGGAAAGTCAGGGATGCAGCTTGTGCTGGGGCTGAGGTAGCACCAGATTACAGCAAAACAATTCTGCAGAGTCAGGTTTAGTGACTGGTAGCTTCACCGGGAATCTCTGGCTAACTGCGGCGGAGTGGAGGGCTGGTAGCAATGCTTGCCACCCAGAGAGATGGGAGACTTGCTTCATAACGGGGCAGATAGCGTGGATTTGGCATGAGCTTGCTGGGATGAAGATAAGATGTGGGTGAGCTTGTTGATCAGGTTGTCCTGCATCCTTGCAGACTCCTGCTGTGAGTGGGAAGAACGCTCTCCTGCTAAAGCATCAAAACATCAAAGATAGCAAGTTAATAAAGCTATTTTTTATTTATTTATTTTTTCATATCCGTGCCAAGAGTAGATTTTTCTTGGTCAGGCTGGTCGTCACAATGACTAGCGATTGAAAGGCTGCTTCGTGTGGTATTCCTTCAGAGTGGCCGTGTTATTGGTGTGTTTTCAGCCAGACCGTTCGCTGCGATGAAATTCCAGCTGAGTTTAGAGCAGAGGCCGCAGATCGGCGTGGGGAATTGATCGAGTGTGTTGCTAATTCAGATGATCAGCTCGGGGAGCTGTTCTTGGAAGAAAAGATTCCTACAGCTGCTGACTTAAAGGTAAGTTCATGGTATTTCTTCTTAACATCGTGTTCTTTCTGATTTTTTCCCTTCTCTTCAAAACCTTTCTTGAAGTCTTGAAGAAATTCTCAGCCTGAGTTCTGCAGGACGTCACCTCCTGCAGGTGGGCTCCCCGTCCAATTCCTACCGAGGGCCCATTCCAAATTTGTTTTTTGATCGGAAAGTCTGAGCTTGTGGGTGCCCCTTTGGGCCATTTGCTTGTCTTGAAGGTACATCTGCTTGTTTTTGCCGTTCTGTTGCCTACCTGCAGTGCAGCTGTTGATGTCTCTGACTTACTTCGTATCCTGGAGGGAATCACTTGTGAGATGCTCTCAGTCTTCTTTGAGCCTAGGCAATCCTGCCTCAATTTGTGTTTGTGTTGGTGGCATCCATCTGGGGTAAAAGGAGCAGTACGCTAGAAAGAGATGGGGAAGACTTGGAGACTCCAGAGGAAATGAATCTAAGTCAAAATATAATTTTCGGGAAAGAAGAAAAATTAATTTATTGAAAGATGCGGAAAGCTTGTACGTGATTTGTTTTACGAAATAATTAAAATGGCAAACATGCCAACGCAGAGGGATGCGCACAGAAGTAATGAAGAGCACTATTTTTCCTACATCAGCTGGTGATAGGCTGAAAATTGTTTGTTCTCGGGACAGGTTGGTATCCCTGATTTTTTCAAGTGCACTTCCACATAACAGAACGTGGTGGGGAGGCCTCGGAAGCCCAGCTGCTGCAGCCCTGTGTTATTTTACGAGTCCTGCAGCACTTTGCTCCCGGATGAGATCAGCTTACGCTGTTTGGTGCAGGCTGGAGAGCAGACACAAACGTGTTGTTGGCGACCTGCACGGCCTGTGGTGGAGTGTTATGTGGATCGCAGTCCCTTCCCTACGCCCTGTCAGTGACTAACGACTGTGGTGTTAGCTTTACTCAGGGCAGGTATAAAACCTTGGCCACCCCAGACAGCCGGAGACAGCCTGTACCCCACACACGTGCTCTTGCTTCTGTGCTGTGAGCGTGAGGTGGCCTGAGGGCAGTTACCTTAGGGCACTGCTCAGCAAGTTGGCGTTCACCACGCAGCCCCGCGAGTGGGTGTGCCACTCAGGACAAGACACAGCTGCTGGCACACGGCGAGGTGCTGGGCTTTGTGTCCTGACAGCCGGTAGCGTAAGGGAGCCGTACGGAGGGCTGTATTGCAGGCGTGATTCCAGCGTGGTTGCTTTTTGCCCTTTTAGCTGTGTTACGGCCATATAGATCCCGTTAATTCACACTTGGTGCAGGTACTTGTGAGTGTTTGCCACCAGCTCTCACTGCTCTCAGAAGTTAACTTGAGCAGTGGCTGCTGTTAACAGTTATCAGTCAAAGATTGAAACTGCCACGGTGGATAAGTCGCTCGATGTGTTAAATAAATAAAAAACCACCCAAGTGCTGGGTGAGGAGCCTGTAGCCGTGGCAGAAGTGTCGCAGGGAGGCTGCATTTCCTAAGAGAGCTGCTGGTGAAGTTGAAGCCGCTTTGTCTTAGAGCAGCGGCGTGTTGCACAGAGCCTCGCTGGGGGCCGAAGTCTGCCTGGCGTGACACTTCCCACCTCCTCTTGCTTTTCCCCGCTGGGTGCTCGCCTGGTAGCTGCAGGAGCCGAGCTGAGACGTGTTAGGAGCAGGAGCTATTTCAGTGAGTGCAGCCCGCCAGGCCAGCTGGGCTCAGGTCAGGAGCGATCAGAGCGTTGCTTTAAACAGAGCTGTGACATTGAAGTCCTCTTCTGAGCATTTGTCTCCTTGGCAGCGCCTGGTTGCCTTTGTGCAGCAGTCTTTTTTTTCCTGGTAAGATTTGCACTGCTTGCTTTCCTGGAAGTTGCCCACTCGATCTGTTGGGATACGGAGGGCTGGCAGCTGCTCAGAGCCGGTGGGCACTGCAGGGCCCCCAGGGGTTATTAATTTGAATCTTCATGGCCGCTAAACTTAGATCATTTTTAACTTTGTAACAGACCTTGGGTTTGAGTTTAAAAAAAACCACAACCCACACACCTTGTTTTGGCTGGCTGGGCGATGTGCTGGTGGTGAGGAGTAGGCAGGGGTCTGCACATCCCCACTTGGCTCCAGGCGTAAAAGCAAAAGGCTTTTTTTTTTTCAGAAGTACCAAAACAACGTAGCTGTTAGTGATGCAGCCATACACCTAGCCATTCCACTAATCAAATACTATTTTATGAAGCCTGAGCTGGTCATGTTTCACAGCAGCCCCTCTCTCTTAGGTAAAGATAGAAATAGAACAGCAATTCCGGAGACCTGCAGGGATCAGCCCTCCACCTAGAGGAGGGAACGCACAGATGTGAATACGCTCGCACCGTGAGAGGTGACAGACTTTGAGCAGCGAGCTATTTTTGATAGCTCCTGCTGGGATGAAAATCTGTTGCAAAAAAAATGAATTTGCCTATTCAGCATGCATCTGCTTCCCACTTCTGAAAGCCAATTAATTACAGCTATAATGGCTGTAGCATTGCAGATGCAGGTTAATTCGTACTAATACGTCCCCGAAGATGGATTTTCTTTCAGTGGCCAGCAGCCAAGTCTCTGCTGAAGATAATCTTTTTGTAGGAATGATGCTAAGTATCACTCCTGGAAGGCACAGTCCTAGCACACGAGGGTTGCTGCAGATCAGCTGGCTCGACCTCACCCGGTTTGCTGCTGTCTGTAATGCTGTGCTTGAGGAGCTGATGTGCCCCAGCTGCTCAGCGGGGCACAGGGTAACAATAATCTCTGGAAGGAAATAAAAGGGTGGCTCCCCCACCCCAAAGATAATTGTTGGTGAGGGTAAGTCGCAGCCACGTTGCTTTATGTGAAAACACGTGGCTAAATAAGAGCACTGGGCATCGGCTCAGGGTGTTGCAGCATTGTGTCAGTGTGTAAGAGCAGACGCGGGCCAAAGGAGCAGAAGTGCTGATGTAGGAACCTTTTCCTTGTAGTACTTTTGTGAAATCATTAACAAAGCGAAGGAAACATTTACCTCATTCTCAGAACGATTTAAAGGAAGGATATTTATTCTATTTGCTCTGTCAGAGGTTTTTGGTTTTTTTCCGTTGTCACTTTTGGCTCAGGTAGTCCACATGGCGCTCCCAGCTAACGATGAAGATAGTTTCGCCTTCTCTCTACATGTTCTCTAACTCGCAGCTTAGGTGATGTGATGAGCTATTGTAGTCTGTGACGGAGAATCCATTTCTTTTAGCTTATCAAAGAAAGCCGGAGCTGCTGTCAGCTGGAGTGAGGCCGCTGTGTCCGTGGGGAGCTGGCATCCTCTAGTGGCAGGGAGAGGTGAGGCTGAGGAAGCAATCCTGGCTTTGGTAACTAACTGACTGCGGTTAGTTCCCTTCTTCCAACCTTTCCAAACCTTTACAGACAGCGATGAAAGCCGTTCTGGAAGCTGTTGGTGCTCAGTTAAGCATCGCATGCCATCGCAAAGCATGGGTGGAAGGCACTGAGCAAGCAGGAGGCTGGTGTGCAGTTAGGTTTTCTTTCTCAGCCCCCTAGGAGATCCTGGAAGGATCCCTGAGGCGGCTGCACAGCTTCAGCGACTGCAGATGGATGTGAATAGGTTGTGCTGCTGTGGTGTTAAAGCACTTCTCATCAAAAAATGGTGATTCCTTGGGCATGACACTTATCCAAATATCTCTGCGCTGCCTCAATTTCTCTTTCAGCAGAATTTTCTGTACTTCAGAGAAGTTGAAGCGCCTCATCTTGCTTTCACAAATATCTGTGTATTGTTTCCCAACAAAGTTAAATATGGGGAACGAGAGGCCTAAGACAGACTTGAGGAACCCTGACTTTATCAACGTAGAATCAAGGACCTTTTTTCTGAATATTTTGGGGCTGTCATTGTATTCCTTAAGCATTATCAGTTCCAAGTTAAGTTGTTGGAGGGCGTGGGGGGGATTTCTCTTGCTTCTCTAGAATACCAGTGAGCAAGGTGTAGTGGGAGGCTTTTGTGGGGGGGCTCCGGCAGACGGTGGGGGTGGCTGCTTTACTGCAGGAGTAAAGATAGCCAGCGTGGATGGAGGGGGTGTCCGGAATGCTTCACGTTGGTGCTGCATCAGACTCCTGAAGCTGTTGCAGAAGGCCAGTAATGCACTGATAATTTTTCCAGCTTGCAATCAGAAGAGCAACACTGAAAAAGTCCTTTACCCCCGTACTCGTGGGAAGTGCTTTGAAGAACAAAGGAGTGCAGCCGCTGCTGGATGCTGTCTTAGAATACCTCCCAAATCCTTCAGAAGTCGAGAACTACGCTATTCTTAACCAGGGGTAAGCACATTCGTTAACCTACCGTGAGGTCTTGGAATAAGGTTTCGAAGCAGTGCAATGTGTGGTGGGAAACTTCAGTAACGAAATACAGTCGTTTGCCATTTGCGTTAATTAATGCAATTATAATTCTGCGCCACATTCCAAAAGTAGGAGAGCTCACCTGTCATTTCAGGGTTGCTGTTTATACTTGTACTTCTAATGCGCACTAACTATTTTTCAAACGTAACATTTATACGCTGAGACAGCTCTTATAAATTAATGATAACCCTTGAAATCATGCCTACATTAGAGGGGAGAGCACATCTGAAATACGTTAACTGATGTTTTATTCATTTGGACATGGCTGTTGAAGTAGATGTGCCATCACAATTAAGAAATATGAAACCCGACAGCAGAGCCAGCAAGCAGCCCTTGACATTCCAGTCATGGCTTGGGGGTGGTCATCAGGCCTTCTTAATGCATCTGAGTTGTTCAGGCTCAGTGAGAGCTAAACAGAAATGATGCTAATAAATACAGTTTATGACTTTCTCCCAGCGGTCACCTGAATTTTGGAGTCCTCGCTGCTGCTGGGCCATTTCCTACACGTTAACATCTGCCTGCTGGGACGGGCTGAGACGCCTAATGTGGCTTGTGGGCATTGGCAGAGGAGTTCCTGCAGCATCCCTTCCCTGTCCTTCTGCATCCACATTGCAGTCTTACTACAAAGCTGTGGTTGCAAAGCCTCACCTTGGCATGTTCAGCTGCTTTTAGGTCAACCACTGGCTACACCCGTTTCCTTTCACATGCCTTCTTCTGTACCTGCCGGTACAGACGAGTTAACCTGTGACATGCAAGCTGCAATTCAATGTATATGACGTGCTCTTGTTTTGTGTTTTGGCGGATAATCCCCTTGCTGGCACTTACTGAAACCTCCCAGTCTTGCATATGCAGGAGTAGAACAACTCAGCATCTTCTAAGCCTCTGCTATAAAGCTGTGAAACCGAGGGCCCTTGGGACTTTCCAAGACTGGACTTGTTCAGAGGAGACTGCCGTGTTTTCTTCATAATATAAACTCCATCTCCATTCCTGTTTTTTATTTGAAGGGATTCTGAGGACAAAGCCAAGTTCCTACTGAACTCCGCTCGAGACAATTCCCAGCCTTTTATAGGCCTTGCTTTTAAACTAGAGGTAAGCTGTTCAATGTTTTTCTTTAATGCAGCAAAAACAGTAGAGAACAGCAGAGAATGCAAACCTGGTTCCAACCATAATACCCCAAATGTATCAGACGTTGCCAAATTTGGAAGTCTTAAAATGGATTCTGGGCCTCAGATAGTTCACAGTTTTCTTATTCGTCTTAGTTAAAACCTGAAAGTGTTTTCTGGGGGGGAAGGATGGCTTATTTCAAATACTTTCAGAGAAAAGTGCAGTTTTTGTTTAAGTTGAAAATAATGGAACATGAGAGAGACAAAAAGGAAGAAATGCAGTTCTAACCAAATGGGTTGCTTGCTGCCCAGAGAGTAGCAGAATTTCATGTGGAAAGTGGCAGACCAAATTGTTAGCGAATGCGTGCCTCTGTTGGGAAGGCTTAGCACTGGTAAAATTGGTGAAGTAAAGGAAATAGCCAATAAATGTCACTCAACTGAAAGCTGAGACTATGCTAAACAAAGTTTCATTTACGTATTGAGTCTGTAAATTCAAAACAGAGTCATTTGGTCAGTCAGCGCAGACCATACTTCAAGCAGTAGTTGTCTTGACTCCCAGGAGGATTATATTTGATTTTTAATGAATTTTGATTTCAGGCTGGCCGTTTCGGGCAGTTAACTTACATTCGAGTTTATCAGGGGATGCTGAAGAAGTCAGATTATATTTATAACACCAGGACTGGGAAGAGAGTGCGTGTCCAAAGACTTGTCCGAATGCACTCAGACAACATGGAGGTGAGTGAGGGGCCGTCCAGGCACACGGGCTGCCTTTTGAGATGCTCTTACTAAACACGCTTCTCACTTTTCAGGTATCTGAATGATACATCAAATTTCTGCTTTTGTCGTTAATTCATATTTGCCTGTAGCATTTAACAGACCTCTACAAGAAACTGAATGATCTTGAGTGTATTATTCCCACTGAAGTGAAAGAATCAAGAAGTATTATAAAATGGCTCTGAGATGACAGCTAGAGAAAGCTAACTGTGGTATTATCCCCACGTTCCATGCTTGTGGGAGGAGGGAAATAGGATTGGCAAAACAGACAGCAAAGTTTCCTTTCATGTGATTATTGAACGCTATTCTTAAACTGAAAATTGATTCTCAAACTGCTGCAAATGCTGCACTTCCCTGATGAAAATGCCTTAACTCTGGGTCATGACTGCCTGTAAAAATGTTTTCTTGCTTGCTTTGCATCCTTACATTAAAGTAAGGTAGCAACCAAGCTGAGATACACTTCTGGGGCACTTGCTTTGAAGAAATGGATAGGGGAAAAAAGGAGCTTAACATTAGGCTTTTAAACACAGTGTTTGTATCTCTGCTTAAAACCACATGTCGTTTGTAATATATGAATATCTTTTTCAGTGTCCTCTAAATAGTGAATTTTTCTTTCTTAAGGATGTAAACGAAGTTTATGCAGGAGACATATGTGCGTTGTTTGGAATTGATTGTGCTAGTGGGGATACGTTCACTGACAAAACGAGTACTGACATCTCCATGGTGAGTGTGCCTCCTCGTCTGTATGCCTCATCATGTACAGGAGTTTACTGGGATTTTGTTGTAAAAAGTTTGAATCGTTTGTCCTGTTTAAATATTTTTTGACGTATTCACAACTGCAAATATTTTTATGGTTGTTACACCTCAGGAAGCCTGTATACGTAGCAGTATGGTACATTCAAGAGATGCACATGTGTTTACTACACTTGACATCAAATCATTGCAGTGTTACCAAACTGTTCAGGGCTGTTGGAAGCATTACTGCATCATTTGCTGTCCATGGGTAACTGAATACTGAGAGGATGCTGTTATCCCCAAACTAGTGAGCTATGTATTCGTATATATATGTAGAGATATCATTTTTATTTCTACATACATTTAAAAATACGATGGGAAGCAGTCTTCCTAAGTAGTGTGAATCCATACAGAGATCAGCTTGTCTCTAGGTACGTATTGGAAATGCAGTGGTTGGCAGCATGGCATTTATTAAGTCATAGCCTTGTTGCAACCCTGAGGAGAATCACATAATTCTGTTGCACTTACACGATGCTAATAGACACAGGTTGGTAAGTAAAGCAGTCATCTGTTTGTGTCCCAGAGTTGTTGTGACCAATGTTTTCTGGAGAAGTTGCATCACTAGCTGTAGCAAAACCTGACTGTGTGATCTCTTCCTTTATGACTTGCAGGAATCAATTCACATCCCTGATCCTGTCATTTCGGTAGCTATGAAGCCTTCCAACAAGGTAGGAATCTGTGAATCAACCCTCATCTGACCAAGTTGCCTTCTTTCTGCCACTTTTATTACTTTGTGCTGGTTAGCAGTCAAATATAAAATCATACAGACTGTGGTGAGCATTGTAAAATATTCTTTTGAAAGTACTTAAGAACATATTAACGTTACCTGAATGATGTGTTAGATAGTATTACTTAACCATAAAGAACACAGGTAAATAGGACTTCAGGTAACTGGAGAAATAAATGCAGCTCTAAATGGGTGGCTGTTTCAGAAAACAACCTCATGAGAGTAGAAGTGCTAAGCAGTTGACAAGAAACTTTCAGATTTCTTTGTGTGACTTCTGGATGTTCAATTAATGTTTCCTTTGCATGTGTAATTTTTTAGAATGACCTCGATAAATTTTCAAAAGGCCTGAGCCGCTTTTCAAGGGAAGATCCCACCTTTAGGATCCATTTTGATGATGAGAGCAAAGAGACCATTGTTTCTGGAATGGGAGAACTGCACCTGGAAATCTATGCCCAGGTAATTTGGAAAGCAGAATCCACGGACTCTGCTTTTAACTATTTTGCCAACCAAGAATTCTTCCTTTCTGGTGGAGACATTGCAATACAAAAATTTATCTGCAGATAGGATAATCAATGCCAGTCTAAATTTAGGCCTGACTTTCGAATTGAGTACTTTGGGTCTCTCTTCAAATCTGCAGGATTCTTTGAACACAACTAAACTTACTTTAGTGTAAATCTTGGTTCTCACATGACAGCTATTTGGGGGTTTTCCTAGCAGAAAGTACCATGGCATTAATGTGACCACTAGCAGCTGCTTAGGGAAGTGCTTAACTTCCTTGTCAACTTCTGAAGACTCTTTCTCTCCAGTGGTTCTATTTTGAAGGCTTATAATCTATTTAAATGAAACTTCTGTCTAGAATATTTTCACTTTTTTGGTTCAAAGACATAAAAACATATGAAGCACTATGCTTTGCTTTAGCAGCCTTTGCTTACAATGAATTTTACTGTTAATTATTTCCTACAAGAAGAGAGAAATAGTCAGCTTCCATGCTCTTAAAGGTATTGTTCCATAATTAGAGATGATGCAGGCAGGAGGGAACAGTTACTTGCAATGATTTGTCTCTTTCAAGTTGATAATCTGTTCTGGATTTTAGTCTACATACAGCAGATGTGTCTGAAATGTTGAAAGATTGAAGAAAAGATGGCTTTTGCTTTGGAAAACTTAAACTTGAATAAAATAATCACATGGTTGCTTTTCCCTGTGTAAAGCTATGGCCCCTAAACATGAATGACTGCAGAATGCCAGTAAATAATTTTTAACGCTGTTTTATTGAAGAAAAAGAGAAAAACAGAAATCCCCCAAATCAATCCAGTCCAAAACTGAAAAACCGGTTAGCCCTGATCAAGTTTCTCATTTCAAAAAGATTTGTAATAAAATTATTGCCGTGGTGTGGGTACAGCTCCATTACATTCCTTTTTTTTTTTTTTTCCTGCAGCGAATGGAAAGAGAATACGGTTGCCCCTGCACCATGGGAAAGCCAAAAGTTGCCTTTAGAGAGAACATCTCTGCACCTGTGCCGTAAGTATTCTTCTTAGCAACAACGAAGGGTTTTTTTGTTTGTTTTGACACAGAACTTGACTACACAGTAGAGGAAGTGCCAGGTCAAAGCACAACACAGAAGGGGAAAACGTTTGAACAAGGGCTCTTTCTTCGTACCTTGATTGTGTGTCCACCCCACCAATTTGTATTTCCCCCCCTTGAAATGCTTCTGGTAGCATCTGAGCTGCTTCCATTGCTGCGACAGATGCTGCAGTCGTCCTATACGTGCTTTGGCTGGCGGCTGTTCTGTGTTACTTCAGTGCCATGCTGCGGATGCCAAAGAACTGTCATTTGCCAGGGAATAATCTCCTGCGGGTAGAAAGTAAAAATGCAAGAAGTGAGGTGTTTTCTTTGAACAATACTGGACTGGAACTGACTCTTGTAACAGCCATACCTGGGCTGGCTTTACCTAGGTTGATCCTGCACCAATAGTAGTTCAGGATAAGCCGCACAACACAGTCCTGTTGAATTGTTAAAGCATTTTAAGTTCTCCTGCAGGCCTTTATTACCCTGTGTTGTGTTCCATGCTGCTGCAATTACGTTGTTCTGTCTTCCAGGCTAGTTTTGCAACTCAAGTATGTCTGTGTAGAACTGCCACTCCTACCAGGGTACTACGGATAGTTTGGGACACCCTTTGTCCAGTGAACAGAGCACTTGTAAACACCAGGAAATCAGTTGAAAATCAGTCTCCCGACACAAATTGGAGACCTGTTGTCTCCTGCCTGCATAGGGACATGTGCAGATAATGCTGAGACAGACGGGTGATCATTGCCCTAACCTCACCCATGTCACCAGCTGACCTCCAGGCACCAAATCTGTGAACACCTCACCATCTGCATGTCCAAGTTGGACATACGCAGCTGGCAGTCTTCAAAACAGCAAAGTTTTAGAAATAAGACTTTACCTGGGACACGTTTTCATGAAGTAGAATCGTGTAGTCAAATTCAAGATATTCATCACTTCTTTTCTGGAAAGATAGGTGAAAAGGGCTGAAGTTAAGACTTTAAAAGTAGTGAATCAATTTGCTTTGGTTATAATAAAAAGTCTTAGATTTCAGATGAAACTGGCAGCTCATGTTAATGAATAACACAGACGTAGCTTAGTTATTATAATGAAACAGTAATGTTTTGTTTGTGAATTCTAAAAATCACTTTTGAGACCATAAATAACATTTAAAACCATGCTAATTCCTCCTTTAAAGAAGCTAGACACATCATAACTTTAGGAATTTGTTTGGAAAGGGAATATCTGATTCCAAAAGGTGTCAGTTTAGCTTGAAAATTCATGAATAAAAGTGTAAATGGAAAAAGATTTCCAAGACACTCCAAATGCTTTATAATGGATAGGAGGTTATCAGTGTGTGAACAACAGAATACCTACAGACCTGTGGAATGTGTTTTTTACATAACTACTCATCAGCAAGAAGGAACAAAATTACTAGAGAAAGATTACAGCTGGCTTAATCGTCTTTTGTCTTCCTTATCCTTAAATTCACCTGGTTTGTTAAAGAGGGTTTTAAAACCTTACACGTGTGTAGCCCCACACCATCTGTGAGCTACTTTAAGATAGCCATCAGAGGGAGCAAAGCGTTAACAAATCCTGCTCCCAAAATGAGTTTCTGCATTGCCTTCATACCCAAAACTTCATGAGAATTGTGCTGGGTGGACAAACATTTGGGCTCTGAAAGTCTTTCTTTTTGGAAGAAAACCCAATACACTGAAAATCTGAACATTCCTGCCCTCTTTCTCAGATCTCCTTACATATTAAATTTAAAGTTGACCATCACTTTAGGAATTATTAACTCTCAGTATAATTTAGCCCATTTGAATAGAGAAGAACTGGAAGAATCTACAGAATTTTACTAAATTAAAAATTAAACATTTTTGCTCCGATTGGAACTTTTCTGAACACAGATTGTTGCCTTTCCAGGTAAAAAAGCCTTCAAGGCCTGTTGACGATGGCAGCTGTTGAGTCAATTTGAATAGCTGTATTAAGATTTGACAGTTATATTTATTTTTGAGCTTAGGATAGATTTCTGAGCTTAGCTGCTCGGGATTAACACAGTACTTGTCATCACTCAAAAAAAGAGTGAAAATATAAAACATCTAATCCTGAGGTATTCTGTTCCCTCGCTGTCTTGTGACACGTTTTCCTGAATGCAGTTTCCATATCGTAAACTTAGTTGATGCATATCATGCTGATACAAGTCTAGGAGTAATGCTCCAATTGAACTAAAATTTAAACATTGGGTAGAAAGCTAACCCTGAGGTAAGTGTTACAGAAATTGTTAAATGGGTCATTTAACTCTTTAAAAAAAAAAGAGAGAAAAAAAGAGCATTTCTGCAACATGAATATCTCATCTAAAAATTAATTTATTCCACTCCCCCCAGATAAAAAGCAGCATTACTAAGAAGTTTGGGGAAAAAGTTGTGTGGAATTAAATCAGTATTTTCTTTCTTGATTAGCATCTGAACTAGCAAATGGATGGAGACTGGAACAGTATAAACAAAAAGCAACGTAGCTTGTATTTTATTGAACCTGAGATGCTGCCCATTGCTGTTTGTCTAGATCCTGGTACTGCAGAGATGTCAAGCAGTATTACGGTGACTGATTGCTAGATCATGATGTAAATCAAGAATATTTTGCCTGTTGTGCAGGTGCAAGATTACTGGCAGATCAGCCTACACTACAGATGAAAGGCAGGCAAGTAATATAACACTGTAATCAAAGGGATGACCCCTAAGTGGAAAGGAAATTTTTATTTTAACTAAATAAGCACAGAATGCTGCTCTCGCAGGAAGACTGCTTCTAGAAGCCAAATTCAGGAAGAGAAGAAGTAGTCTAAATAAACAGGCAGTCCATCGATGAAAGCATTCATGACTTGCTAGAGGAAGGGTGGAACAAAAAGCTTAAACACTGGCTTAAAAATGAACCAGACCAAGAAGTTCAGACACAGTTGAGGTTTCTTGCCTAAGAACTTTGCCTCAGCTGTAGTTCGGTGCATGCCACAATTGTTTAGCTCCTGAATATTGTATTTCTTTCAGGGCATTGATGGTAACTTACCACTTGCTTCACGTGTTTTATTTGGGCAAGTTGGTACTTAGTATTTTCAGTTGAGTTCTGCCATATCACGTAGCCAGAGGCAACCCAGGCTAGCGCTCTGATGGGCTCCATTTCTGGGGGCACGTTGCCGTAGCTGTCTGGGAAACAAAGCAAAAAACGCACATCAAGAAAGATTCATGGAGTCACAGTCATTAACGGGATGATACAGCTTAGTAGGTAGGGTCTGGTGCTAACACTCAGGGGACCTGGCTGCTGTTTCTTGCTGTTACAGAACTGTATGGTCTTGGAGTAGCTGCTATGCCACCCCTCTGCCCCACTTCTTCCTCCTAACACACATTCTGTAAGGTCTTCAGGGCAGGGGTTGCTCTGAGGTAAGCGCAGACCAGAGCAGTGCAGTTGGGCACCTGGTGTGCTACCAGGAACAGAAAAAGAAGGGGTTAAGAGGTAGCAGAGGGTTTTCAAGGAGCAGTCACATGCAAATCATGTATCAGCTCTGCAGCTCAGAGCTGATGAATGAACCTGGCAATGTTGTGATTGATGCAGCATGCGGAATAAGGGAAAGTGAGGAAGCGTGTACTCAGAGAAGGGCTAATGGCCCGATCCCCCTCGGTCCCAGCTCCTGTAGTAGGGGCTCCCATGTGGATCGTGGACCACCACCACGTTAGCTCAGGTTTGCTTCTGGCCATGGAACACCTTCGCTCACGTCTTTCTCGCCCAGGTCCCTTCTTTGTACCTGGTATGTTCTCTGCCACAAGCTCGTTTTTCAGGCTCTTGATTCGATTGTAGAATAGGTTATCTGCTTCATCTGTGTTCTTAAGTTCTCCTTCAATTGTAAATTGCACATCTGGAGCAGCGTTTTTGTTGCCCAGATGATAAAGAACCTCAGAAGTGCAGTTAACAGTACTGTCCTGTTACAGAGTTAATTAAGGTATTAATATTTGATTAAATGCACGTATAATATTAGTAATTTGCACTTAATGTACTTTTTTATTTTCTTAGAGTATGGCCCACAGAGATTAGTGATTAATTAAGACAAGGTTGCATTCGTAGCATTTCTGTGAACATACTTTACAGGAACTTTTCCTTCTGTAGAGATCTAAAATGCAATGTTTGTGGTGCAGAATGTCTCTCCTGTTCCTTAGTCACGGATTCACATAACTTCAATCTGAAACTGCATGACATTGTAATGTCCTTGGCATTTCCCTCAATTTCGTCTCATAGCATCAGATACTCAGGGCTTGTATGGTGTAGGAAGTGGTGATTCCCTTTTGGTAAAATTCAAGCTTTTTTTTCTCCCCCCTCTGATTTGCAATGTAGAAAAATCTGCAACAATCCCCAGATGCTATGGTGTGTCCGCTGGCCTCGGCTAATACCAGCAGCATGAAGTTTTGGCTGTTCAGTGCACATCAGTAGCGCCAACTTCTGCCCGCACAAAGTGTTAACGAAGTAAATCTGAACTCACTTTGTCAAAGACATCTTCTAACACGAATTCCAGGTGGTATTTATGCCCGACATCATCAATATCCTAAATAAGGAGAACATTAAGAATATTTATTTTGTAAAACGCTTAATTTCTCTGCATTCTGGAAAAGTTTCTAGTTACTGTGTAACAGACTGCAGCAGCACCACTCCGTAATATGCGTACAGAGCTAGGCTATTCTTTTATTTTTTAGTAGTGCCTCTTCTCTTTCTACTCTTGCATACTGATATCCCAGCATGATTTTGTCCCATAACATATGCTGCTTGGTGAAACTCTTGAGACAAGAATCTTACTTGGGTTCCTTACACTGCATACATCTTGCACTGTGTTAGGAATTAAGTCTTTTTACAGGACTGGCTACCTACAGTTAAGTAGGTTAGTTTTACTAGAACAACACGGGTTGTAGCAGGCTTCGGGGAAAATCACCAACTCTGTGGTGAATTTTGTCTCCCTGACAACAGCAAAAAGAGCATCCTCCCCCTGAGGGAGCGTGCTTCGGAGCTTCTGTACTAGCAATTCCTCGATTAAACACCGTCTGCCTGGAGAAGGGCCCAGTCACTGCAGCAGCATTGTCAAAACGGGCAAGCACACAGCGTGTATTTTGTACCTCACCCCCGGGCAGCGCTGCCTGGGGGTGCCCGCAGCTGAGGGAGGCGCCGCCCGCCCCGCGCCCCCTCAGGCCCCGCGGCCGGGCCTCACCTGGCGGCGGGCGCGGCTGAGGGCCCTCAGCGCCAGGCCGCGCCCGGGGCTCCCGCGGCGCCACGCGATGAAGGCCGCGGCCAGCGCCGCCGCCCGGCCGGGGAGGCAGTGGGTGGGAGGCAGCTCCGCCGAGGGGCTCGGTCCCTGCGACATGGGGCCGGGGGAGTCCGGGGCGGGGGGGCGAGGAGAACGGCCCGGCCCGGTAGGGCTGTCCCCGCCGGCAGCAGGAAGAGGCGGCGTGGGGAGGAGCGGTCCCGGAGCCGCCCTCCTCTTCCTCCTCCTCCTCCTCTCCTAACAGCCTGAAGCCACACAGCCAGCTGTGACAGAGGTTAAATGTTTCACGGAAACCTAAAATCCTTCTAGCTTCCTTCAAAAAATAAAAATACACGACAGTTGTTTGTTTTGTTTTGTCTATTCTCCTAATCACCCTTGCCCCGTGTGCGCACCTAACATCAAAGTACTTTGTGGGAGGAGACCGGGGGTATGTGTGGGAATAAGAGCCTGTGATTCAGGCAGGCAACGAGCCTGAAGGTAATCAGGCTTCATTAGCGTTGCTTACCATATACAGACGTGTTTTGAGTTGTTGAATCAGAACAGGCTCTTAGGTTCCAGCTTGCAAGACGAAGAAAAGCGTTGTTCCTCCTTTGAGCACTTGAATATTCTCAGCTGTGCTTTCAGTCGCACAACTTTTAGCCTTTCTGATGAAGTGTAACTAAAGGGAGTGAAGCAAAATGCAGAACAGGAACTTCTTCCTTATAAAACCATGGTTAGAGTGCAATTTCTGTAATGAATAACATTCTGTGGGGTTTTTGCTTGGTTTCAGGTTTGAATATACACACAAGAAACAGACTGGTGGAGCAGGCCAGTATGGCAAAGTTATAGGAGTCCTTGAGCCCCTGGATCCTGAAGACTACACAAAATTAGAATTTGAAGACAGAACTATTGGCACAAATATTCCAAAACAATTTGTGCCTGCTGTTGAAAAGGTACAAAGAGATTTGTGTATGTCTGTGATATAAGAAATTCTGATTCTTGGGTGTTTTTTTTTTTTTTCAGTATTCTGTTAATGTTTACTATGACTGTCTTGCCCCAGGCAAGGAGACTTTTCCCATTATTTCAGTGGAAGCAGAATCAAATTTCTATGTTTTTGCTTAATATCCTACATTCCTAACTTTTCCACTTAATTTAGAAGCTGCTGTTTGTTTTCTTTGGTAGTGTGTGCCTGCTCTATTTCCATAGCAGTGCCTTAGTCCGAAAGGTAGGCTTTCTCTTCTGACAGTAAAAAAAGCCTCCTTCTGATGAATCTGCTTTTTAATTTCCATGCTCTGCTTCTGATTGTGGCCACATGATTCTTATCCTTGATTCTGAAGCATGCCAACTTTTTTGTGATTTCTCTGAGACCGAATACATAGGTAACTGTAGTTAAGCTAATTTAAGGCACGAGTTACCAACTCTTCCTTTTTTTCACCACTTCTGTGGGTTTCTTCTGTTCATGTAACTGTATAATTTATCACATACAACTTTAATCCTTTTCTCTCCATCTTGTTATGATCTTTGAAATCAAACTAAAAGAATTCTTCCATTATTCCATGGTGCGACACTTCAAGATTTTTTCCAAGTCCTGGAAAAAAAACCACACAGTCTTAAAAGAATCTCATTTTTCAATCCAACAGTTGAAGTAGTTATTTTCCACCGAAAGCATTCTTTCTGTCTTTCATACAACCCCTTAACAAAACAAAGTCCTGAGTACGTTCTTTATCTTTGTCTTCTATCTTATTACATGATTTCTGTTTTTAAGGTGACCAAGTTCAGTGTTTTTTATAGGCCATTGTTATTAGCAGTCTTTTTAAAGCTTAATCTCAGTCTGAAAACTAACTTTAAGATGTTACTTGACAGGGATTCCGAGATGCATGTGAAAAAGGTTTAACGTCAGGGCACAAGATATCTGGAGTCCGATTTGTCTTAGAAGATGGTGCACATCACATGGTGGACTCCAACGAGTTCTCTTTCATCAGAGCAGGAGAAGGAGCCCTAAAGCAAGGTACAAAACTAGTAGTCTGAATGTGTAGTCCTACCGGCTTCTTTATTGTTGGAGCAAATTTTAATGACATCGTTTCCTGAGGCTGGTTTGTTGCCTGATGTATCCGTACGTATATTCACCGTTTGGCTGGTTGTGTAGAGCAGAGTATGTACAAGAATTACAGAAATTTTGAGGAAGGCAGACTAATCTATGAAGGAAGTCTTTTTTCCTAGATTAGATTAAAGAAACACCAAAAGCTTCATATTTATTGGGGTAAAAAAAAAGAAAACATACTATGAAACGTATCAAAACATTCTATCAAGCTACGTGCCTGACAGCATCGCCATCTCTGGAATAAAAGGTAGCGGGGCTGGAATTCCAGGTAGTCAATATTGTTTCCCCCCATACAAAACATTCAGCATTAACCATCAAACAGTTCTTTGCTATCCATAGGGATATTTTGAATGACACCAGGCTTGTTCTGTAGCTCATATCGCTGCCTGTGAATCTAGCTGGAAGTTAATTTAGGCAGTCTTGCAAAGCACAGCTTCATGTTCCCTCTAACTTCTGTTGTCTTGGGTCCCATAGGAAGCATGTCTTAGTTGTCATGTCTGGCCTTACCACTGGAGTGCTTTTGGGTGGCTTCTTGCAAGACCAAATTCAGAATCATTTAACGTGTACAATTCAGCTAGGCATAAGCGTGTGTTTCATGATCTTTTTGCTCCAGCTATGGAAAATGCCACTGTGCGCATACTTGAGCCCATTATGGCAGTGGAGGTGATGGCACCCACTGAGTTCCAGGGAGCAGTGATAGCTGGAATTAATCGTCGGCATGGCGTGATCACAGGGCAAGACGGCTTGGAGGGTTACTTCACTCTCTATGCTGAGGTATGTGGTGTTAGCTGGACCCTTTCTTCTCCCCTGTTGCCTTTTGACTCTTACTGGTTTTCTTACTGGCTAGAATTTTAAACGTTTCAGTCAAGTTACTCGGCAGATAAGCTTATCACAAATTTTCCGTTTGTGGAAGCGTATTGTGCCGTATTAGTAAACCTATTGTAAATCTGTCCTGCTTCAGAGAAGTGTATTTATTAACCTAAAATCGTGTGGTGTCAGAGAAAGGAACAGAATTTGATTTTGTCGAGACTGGCTGGTTGTGTTACCTTGGAGTGAAACAAATCTGTGCAGCAATGCACAGAGTTAGGGGGCAGCTGTCTTCCTTCAACTGATAACTGCATTAACCGTAATAATTGCAGATGAGCACAAAGGATTTTTCTTCACACCTTTCATGCCCCTTATAAAGTGTATTTGAACGTATGAAATGAACATCTGACAGTGGTGGTAGGGTAAATCCTCTCAGCAAAGCTTTAAGTAATGCCACTGCGCATCACTCCTGCTTCATAAATTGTATTTAGAGCTGCAGCCCTCGATGTTTCAAGGGTCGTGGTCTCTTGCTTGCTGATGCAGGTTACTGAGTTTGGCATACTCCAGTGCCTGGTGCATTCAAAGTGAGATTTTGGGGATTTTCTGCTGAATATACATTGTGAATGTACATTAGGTGAAATAAGTGGTATTTACCAAAGCAGGTAATAAAATCAGTAGTGTTTACAAAGAGCACCAGGTTTTACTGTCTCTTAATTGAGATTAATTGGATGATAGCCAAAAGAGGATGGAAAAATGTTGTGTTCCTACAAGAATAATGTGCTTGGATTTTAGGTGCCACTGAATGATATGTTTGGATATGCCTCTGAGCTGCGGTCTTGCACAGAGGTAAGTACTCTCAGCATTTTTGCTAGAAAATTCTTATTTCTATGAATCAAATGTGCTAATTTGCATCAGCCTTGATGTAATACATGCAGCAGAAAAAGTGATAAAAATGGAAACACAAATGCAGAATAAGAAAATAACATTGGAGCTATTGCTGTTACTTTAACTGTTTCTTAATTCACATAGCTATCACTAGCTATAATTATCAGACAAAAAATCCTTGCATACTTTGGGAAGACATCCAGAGTTGTAAATAATACAAAGCAAAAATACCAAAGAAACATTGTTCAGATACTCTTTGTTTATTTTTGTATCTTATATCTCCATGCCTCAGAATACAGTGCTGGTATACTTCATCCTAAGTTTTAGCTGCGTGTTACTTCACAGATTTGGGTGAGGCCTACAGCTACATAAGGTTTAAATACTTGTTTAGCATCCTAACTTTGACAATTTTCTTTCCAATTTTTCAGGGAAAAGGTGAATATACAATGGAATACAGTAAATATCAACCGTGTTTGCCCAGTACTCAAGAAGAAATAATTAACAAATACCTCGAAGCGACGGGACGACTTCCTGCAAAAAAGGGCAAAGCAAAGAGCTGACTTTTTTTCCTCTTGAGTACATTGAACGGTTCTTCACAATCTTCTCAGACAGCTCAGATGCCCAAGCCATACAAACAGCCAATCCTGGCTGGATAAGTGCAGGCTTCAGCGGGACTTGGACTTGTAATTTCATTGAAATATCCTTCCTCTGTGGTATGCTCAGAAGTCTCACGGGGAGATGACAGCTGAATTGTTCGGATGTAAATGCTGCTCGTTATCAAAATACAGAAATACTATAACATTGATAATAATTTGTCTTGAAATTTGTCTTAATCCGTTTTATTAAAGTAATTTTATTTTTTTATTTGATAAATCATTGTTTTGTAAGCAGGCAAGTAACTACTTCTCTGTAAATTATAAAATTTTAGGTTAGCAGGCTAAATATTAACTCTAGATAGGCACGGAGGATGAATTGTCATCCAGTACCGAGTATTTTTCATGTGAGTGCTCCAAGCACAGATCCTTTGCTCCTGCAGTCCACTTACAGCATACAGGCCAGAGGAATGCCAGTATTTCTTCTTTATTCTTCAGAAACAATGCAAAGGGTCTCCGAAGTCGTAATGAATTGACCAAGGTTGTCTGTCAGTGCTGCTTGCTTATCACCAGATCTGCTTATCACTTACGGTACATGGCATTTGAAAAGAGTTGACAAGAACGTACATACAAGTTAACTCTTTCCAAAACGATGAGCAATATGGTTTTATTTGATATGCTTGCTTTCTTGGCTCTTTTTCAGAAAGCCAAACGGGAGATTCCTTTTTTTTAGAATCTTACAGTCAGGAGAGCATGTCACTGATGATGCTTAGCTTGGTAATCAGTTGCTTAGATCTTGCTTACTTGTAAAGAAGAGATAAAACAAGGATGTTAGAGTTAGGTAAGAAAAAGAAGATACCATTTTCATTTAATTATTACCAGAAGATCCACTCTGGATTTTGTTTGTGTGCTTTCTCTTCCTGACCTACTCAGCTTAACAGCATTTTTGCAGATTTCCAGTAAACAGCGGAGGAAGTTCCAGTTCAAAACCAACTACGTTCCTGGCACAGGATCGTGGTTGATGTTTACCAGACGCAGATAGAACTGCAATGGCTGGGCTTCTTTTCCTCAGCGTTCACAGAAAAACAGTGAAAATTACTCATTTTAAACTTGGAATGCGTACGGTGTCAGAGATTTGTCGGTGGCATGTAAATGCTAACTCACTGCAGGCATACCGTTGTATGTAAGTATGGTGTTGTTTTGGGCCAAATCCTTCTTGATTCCCTTACATCCGTAGCTTTTATTTTTGTGAAAATGTTCAGCTGGAACGAGTTTCAAGAAAAGCCCTGCATTTTCTCTGACATTTGGAGATTTCCTTAAATAAGCAAACGTTGTAGCACATTTGCCAAAGTTCAAGGATGCCTTATGCAGCGTGAATGCAATGTAAAGAAAGAAATGGGAGCTAGTTACTATTTTTGGTTATATTTATGGCTTTTGTGTTACGCTTTTTAGAGGCCAGTCATGATGTGAATTCTTGGCTGATAGATTCCGCCAGATGTGTGCTGGTTCTCCACAAATCTAACACAGATGATTAGACCCCAGCCTCAGGTCGCAGGCACGGTGTAGGGGCAGCTGAGGCACGGTGAGGTCTGTTGAATTTTAAATAGGAGGGAGAAAAATCTACAGGCAGGGGAAAGGCTACTGAATGTGGGGGGTCAGTGGACAAAGGAATGGGAAGAAACACTAGCAAGAGCTTCAGTTTGGAAATTTTATTTCTTCATGTGTGTTTTTTTTTTTAACTTCAATCAAATTTTAGGTAGCACTTGTAGTATGCGTGATGTAGTTGAGCTCTGAGATATGTTGTGCTTTTTTTGTGTGCGTTTGAAGAATTAATTGTGAACCAGCCTGAGCCTTAACATAGGTAATATCTGTGTTGATTTAACTACAACTTTTGCTTCAGTACAAACTGTGTCACGTCAGGTTCTGAGCCACTGAGTGAAATCTTGGCCCTAAAGAAGTTGGTAGAAATGTTGCCTTTCTATTCCAGCAGGATTGCTACTTGCCCAGAAGTTACTATGTGCAGTTGCTTAACTGCCCTAAGTTGCATTATTTATATGGAATCAAAGTAAGCCTGGTCTGGCAAGTTGAGTGTACGTGATCCTGTGTTCTAGGTATGGAGAGCAGTGGCAAAGACCCAGGAAGGAAATTAAACTTGTGGTTAAGCGCATTGCTGAAGTAGAGCCCCAGAGAGCAAAATCTATACTATTTTCATGTTTTAATTCTAAAATATAGTTTTATCACTGTTAGTTCTTTTTTAACTAAAGAAATGTTGCCATTAAAAGCTCTGATTTCATACTTTTGATGAGAAATGTTTTGTCAGCACAAAAGAAAACTTGAAGGATATGTAAAATGCTGCTTCACTGAATTGGTTGTAATGGCTGTTATGTGCTGATACAAAAAGCTTGTCAGCAGAAGTGTATCAGGCACTGATACACCTGTGGAGAACGCCTCAATCTGGGAGGTTATCAGCTCTCCCAACTTAAATATCGCCCAGGTAGAGCCTTCATGTTAACTACTGAAGGTAAGAGCAAGAATTGCGCCTGTACTGCAAATAGACTACAACAACAGTCTCAATTTCCGTCTGACTAACCCTGCCTCGCGGTGTTCTGGACTGGTGACAGACATGGCAAGACAACAAAACATGTTTTTCTTATATCAGTATTTCTTGCGTTGACTTCATAAATGTGAGAAAAAAAAATCTTTCAGTTTATGTAAGCTTACACAGCGGGGAAGAGCCGTGCAGCAGCAGGACTAGGACAGGGGAGGTGCTGGCCACTGGCTTCTGGGTGGCTTTGTGGGGAGAGGTTTTGCTGCCTCTACTCATCCACATCCTTTCAAGGGCCTCGTAGTGGGAGAGGATGGAAAATTGGGGTCAGCAGCGTTGTGAAAGAAAACCCAGCTTCCACCATGTGTAATGGCATTTGTTTTATTGGAGATAAATTAAAAATCAGCATATCTACCTCAAAAAGTCAGCAAGTTTTTAGTGACAGATTAACACTTTTTTCTCAAGATTTTTATCCAAATATATTACTTTTGTTCACAAACTATGTTACTATAAGTAACAGTGAGTTAGTGACATAAAATCAACTTGTGTATGTTTATATATAGTAGCAAAGTTTTAGGTAGATCTCTAGAACATGAATTTAGAGAAATTACAGAGATTCATTTTGGAACAAACAGACTAGGGGAAGCATTCAGACTTCCTGTAGTGAAATTTACTGTAGTGAGACTTGTATAGAAAAATTACCACAACTTCAGGCCATTAACACAAAGGTTTTCTATTTAATATGTGCGTAAAGCTGACAATCTCTTTTTAAAAATTTTCTTCCCTTTCATGTGTAACTTCAGCAGCCGATCCAGATTCCATTCCAGATCCATCTTCGAGCCGATGACTGTCCGAATCACAGGTGTATTTCACTTTCAGAGGGCGACCAGGAAGCCAAATGAGGCGCATGTGACACGAAACAATTTCCTGGAGAACAGATTTTAAAATGTTTGTCTTTTATTGTCATCACACTGGTTTCCTGTGGGTGAAGGCAGGTATTATATGAACGTGCTTTCTTACCTGTGTGGGCATTTCGTGGAGCAGGATGATGTAGTCAAACTCAAGGGAATCATCTTTCCTCATCTGGACACGTATCAAAGGGAAACAAACAAGAACACAGGTTACATTGGTGAAGTCCAGAAGTTACCCTGACTGACTTGACTGCAGTTAGCTTGCTATGGGAGTGAGACAAATCGGGCCCACTTACGGTAGCTGGCTGGAGTAAGACAGGTTTTTGTGTATGGACAGAAGGGGAATCAGGAGCACTCACTGCATAAAACCTCTGAAGGCACTACCTACAGTGGGGCTGTAGCCTGACATGAATCTAGGCTTACACGGATGGAAATGAAGTGAGTTAACTGTCAAATGTGAGGGTTTGGGCTGACTATTGAGGTCTCCTTTGGAAAGAAGCCATTCTATGTAACTTGGGAGTAATAACTGAACGTGCTGTATATTGATCATGGATGAGTGTGAGAAACAAAGCTTGGGGAACTCCTATCCCATACGCTGTAGCTGTGAGGTATGTTCACCAGAGCACGAACTGGACTGATGCTCCACTTAAGCTTGGCTAGAAGGGCAGATAGCACTAGGAGTGACTTAGTGTGGAGCTGATAAACTGCAGGACCAGATGTTCAGATTGTTTCCTGACTAAACCTACAGAAAGCCAACAGATCCATTCATGCAAACAAGGAAAACCAAGTTTTACCCAAATAAGTAGTTTTTTTTCTGCTAAAGCCTGGATTGGCAAAATAATTTATTCTGATAGAGATACTTGTGTGTTGTGAAGCCACTGGGACTTTGGAGGAATCACACCCACTGCAGCGTGAGGCTGCTGACAGCAGTTTTATTCTCTGCTGCTCAGACTGTCAGCTTCTGCAAGGCAGACGTGGAATTTCCGCTTCACTTACCCACTGCTTCACAGACTTGACTTGGGTCATGAAGTAACCCACTTTCTCTGTTGACTTCTCCCACATCATGTAACTGCTGCCAGCAACAGCCAAAGCCCACACTGGCTCAAGGGCAGGTTCAATATTTCCAAAGCTGTCTGAAAAACAGTAATATAAAAAATGATTAATTCTGGCTGTTCCTCAGAAAAGCGAACAACCACAGAGCACTTTTGCCTGGCATAGCACTACGCCTGGGAATTGGTTCTTTTTTCAGACCCAACCTTGAACAGGGAGGAGAATGAAGTGGCGCTAAACTTACTGCAACCACAGAAGTATGAGAGCATGAAGGAAGTGAAAGTTTCCAAGAGACATTACTCACAGGTTCCCCCCAGGGAGGTGAGGAACCCAGTGTCCACAATAACAGAGGTCATTGCCACCTGAAGGGAAGGAGAGAGCAGGGCGCTCGGTTTCCAGGATGGAAAAATTCCGTTGGTTATCCCTTGTGAAATTCCATCCGTGGCTGGGGAAGGTGAGTGCGTTGAGGCAGTTGATATTACTTGAGGACATTCTGCAGTCACTTTACTGTCAAATTGTATGGTCTTGTTTTTAAATCCAGAATGCCCTCACAACATTGTGTTGACTCCCACCGTTGCTAAACATGGAAGGTATTTTCTCCCCAGAAACTACTGGCAAGGCAGTTTTGTTAGTTAGCTCTATAGTTTTAGGGTTGCACTGTGTGTTTCTGCTTTTTGAAACACACATGTGTTTGTATCCTTTAGTGTCCAAACTCTTTGATACTAAATGAAACACAGTTGATTATTTGGAGGAGCATACCTGGAATATTGCTTCCGATTATTGGTTTGGTGCGGTGCTTAAGTTTTTGGTATAATCTATTGTCCTCTTCTTGGATTTGCTTCTGGTCTTTGGTGTTTATGCACTTGATATTGACAGCAGGCGGAGACTTTTTCTTTGGATACAAGACTGTAGCAAGGCAGCTCCCAGCACTGTCCTATAAAAATAGGGATTTGAAACTCTTATCTTTAATTAACATTTACCAGCAACACATTCTTAAAAGAAAATCTTGGCATTAACACGTGAAGTATACGTATGGACTAAATACATGAGAGACTTCATATGAAGCTATACAGAGGTCATAGAAAGCCTTTAGAAGGGTATCTTTTTTTTCTTCCAGAAAGGTAAAGAAGTTAAAAACAACAAGACTAAACTGATTTTTTTTAATATAATAATTAAAATGTAGCTGAAATGCACCAAGTCATCTTGGAAATACATCTGCAAATTCTCAAGAAATCATGTTAATTGATAATGGGGACTTCCATTGTATGACGCTTCTACCTTGAAGCAAAAATAATGCTTCATATTATGTGGTACTCAGGGACATGGGATAGTGGGTAATATTGGTGGTACGGGGACAGCTGGACAGGATAATCCTGCAGGTCTTCTCCAACCTTAATGATTCTATGATTAAATACTAAAAATAATTTGAATTGTATAAGAAGTGTGTAATAGAAAAAGATACGCTTATAGTTAAATTGCTAGTGACAACTGTGACAAAATGAATGGAAAGAGGGTTTTAATTAAAAGTTATAACTAAAAACAAAGCAATATTTACTCTCTTTGTGTGGACACAACAGGAGCTACAACTGGATAACAAGGACCATACTGTGACACTGAGTTTAAATCACCACAAGGTCGGACTCAGAAGCTTGGCTGCTTGCTGTGACTTAGCTGAGACAGCCTCTGCAGGCAGCGAGCAAAGCAGGTAACTGCAGTGCCTGCAAACCACAGCCCATGCTGGAAAGGTATAACCATGAACGTAAGGCCTCAGTTCCATTTACAGAAGCACTTAAATATACCTTGCTTTGAAGAAGTTGGAGATTATGTAATGCACACAGTAAGAGGAAACGTGGGGGACTGCAAACTTACCCTGCTTCTGTAGTCTTCGGTAGTGAACTGCAGGTAACACTTCTGACCAACTCCTGGAATGCTCTGAAAGAGAAGGAGAGGAGGAGTCAGCCCACAGTGTGACTGCAGCCTTGCTGAGGTGTGCCACAAGTACAAAGGAGGGAACCTGAGGGTGCCTTCACTACCTCATGGCCTTGTAACACCACGACATTGGCCAGGTGAGGGCCATGGAGCTGATCCCAACAGCAAACGCAAAGGATCTTAATATTAAATGACCTTGATAAAAGGATATTAAAAACAACAACAAATAGAGCAACACCTCTGTTTGGTAGTCTGATTTCTTTTCTAAACACAATCCTCTTCAGGTAAACAGGAGGGGCATTCTGGCTGTTTGCACAGCGCTGTTAGAATCCAAAGGAAACGTGCATGTATTTTATTTATCTAAACTTGGCCCTTTGTGTTCCATCACACTTTCTTCCACCAAGCCATTAATAGCGTACTGTTAGCAGAGTTTCATTTACAGGGCAAGGCCATCAGCCCAGCACCTGCCTTTAGTACATACACGTTACGTGCTGCAGATAAGAGGAAAAGTTGGTTTAGTCATTTGCTCTACCTTCAGGAAATCTCCTGCTTAAAGAGAGCCAAGTTTGGAGTTGGGCTATGTAATACCATGAAGGGAATGAAAGGAACAGGGTGAATTCAGACCTTCATAACCTCTTCACTGCCCTTCTCTCCTGCCCTCAGTTTGTGCACGGGTTAAAATACTGTCCTGATCTACTTAGTCTCAAGTCAAAATGAGAGGTTTTTACATGTTAACACAGTACATTTTACTCTTAGCACAGCAAAATGGTAAAAACTAGCTTTCTGAACTGCAGGCTTATGAAAAGGGTCTAATCTCATAATTGCTGCAGTCAAGCCTAAGTCTCTAATTATTGGAAAGGTACCCAAAAGATACTATTACTACAGGGAATTTTTTTCTGGTATTCTTCGTTGGATCAAGTATTGGTATTTTTAAGCACAGTGGGGTAGGCTTACTCCTTTTCCTGTCATCAGTACTACAGATACTGAACCTGAAATAGAGTCAGGCGGACTACAACATTCCCAAAACAAGCTTAGCTCTGGATTAACTGATGATAATGGGGGGTTTTCCTGCTGAACCTCTTCCTCAAGCACAATACAGCGGCCGGACTGCACGCTCCCAGTTACAACGTGGGGGACTTGGTCCTTAACAGCAGCTCTTCTATACTTAGGTCAGATCTTTGCAGTCCAGCACATTCAGTCATTAAAAAAGCGTTCAACTTTTCTTCCAGAATTACTTTCCTTGCACTGGTTTCACCTGCCTCATCTCCTGAAGAAAAAAAAATATACATATAGCTCTGCTAACTTTGACACCAGTAATCATATCCTGACAAAGTATCTCAGGAGTTTCATTTCGCTTGTTTGATACCACACACTAATAAAAAAAAGATATAGTGGAACTTCTTATTCAGCCTGATTCTTCTCAACAGAAGAGATTAAAAACTCTTCATGATTAATGGCTTGTTAAACACCCTTTAGGAAAAGAACACACAATTCTGTGCTCATGTGGTTTTGGAGTAGGTACTCTGTCTCTTCAGCACCACCACCGTAGCAGTAGTGCTCACCTAGAAAGCTTTCAAGTGGCACTACACAGCTAAAACACACCGGTTATGCATACCAGAGAGCTTCTGATCTCTCACCGGGGAGATCTTACGTTTGGCATGAAATGGCTTTATTTTTTACAAGTGTATTTCTAGTTTCTAAGAAAAAAAAAGCGCTTTTACTTCCACAATTACTTTCACTATTACCCCACAGGACATCACTGTGTACTGTTGCATACTGTGAACTAAGGGCTGAGGGATATTGTACATGACACAATGATGGCAGGCTGAAAGCAGCCAGATAAAAGTGTCCAAAAGAAAAGAAAACAAGTGAGTAATTCGTTTTTCCACTCAACAGCTGGGTCACGGGCTTGTTTTGTTTTATTACCAGGCTCAAAATTAATGTAACTTTCATGATGGATTTCTAGTACTGTAAATGCCAGAGCAGCTATTTAAGAGCAGCTTCATTCCGGGTCCTGAGGCAGTTTGACAACAAGTTTACACTGCTCTAACCCTCTGCTGGCACTGGAAGGTGTGACCCCTCTCACCCCATCTCCACCGTGTTTGCCCACCGGCCTGTGTTCAGTCCCGGGCTCAGAGGGCTGCCCTGACCCCAAGGCACAAAGCAGCCGGCACTGCTGCTGCACGCTGCCACGGGGTCCTGGGGGGTCCCCACCTGGCAGCCCTTCACTGCCCCTGCAAGCCAGCTCAGGTGGCTTCTGTCCTGGCTACTGGGCAGGGAAAAGCCAGCAAAGATGGCCTTTTTCTCTGCTTCTCAGTAGCTTTTCCTAGACAACCTATGTACCCTGCCACTGATCTTACCTTCTGCACCCTAACTTGGGGTCCTGACTGTTGGAAATTCACAGAAACCTTTTAATTGACTTCTAGTATCAGGGCCACAGTCCTGACATTGCACTCTCTAGTGTCAAGGCAAGGTAGGAACCATCATATGTTTAGCACGTGCCTGCTACTTTTTGCCAGAAGAGGAAAGCACTGAAGTCTCCTTTTACCTGAACTTGAAAAATCTTTCACATCTAGCAGTTACTGTACTGGAGACTGTCTCCACTCCTGTTGCCAATTAACATGGTTTCACTGGTCAGTGGGGTAACGATGCTTGCTTTTATATACAATGCTCATAATTACATTTAATAATAAAATTATCCTATTTCTGCTAGACCCAATAATACATTAGCAAACAGGTAACTAGCCGGATTAAAAACAAACAGTATTTCTGTCTCTTATATTCACATTAGATAGCACATTCCTTCCAGGAAATTCTTTTCATTTTTTACAGTGGAGGACAGGAAGCAAGGAAGTGACCATGTCTGCAGTGTTGCTTCCCTTGTTTTTATAGAATATGCAGAGAAAAAAGGGAAGTAAACTGCATAAATCGGTTACAGCAAGCGCCTACAGCATCAAGTGCTGTGAGGAAATAGTGAGGCATTTCGTTTCTCCATAACGAACCAATTTTTTCTTTCCTGTATTAAAAGGCAGGTGGGCAATACTGGGTGGAGAAACTCCTTTCCCCTCACTCCAGTTAGAACTACCTCGCAAATACCCGGTTACACCAGGGTTGGAAAGAGGATCTGCACCAACCACCTCCTTCTGATACCTGTCGGTTTACACAAGAAGTGCGCTGCTCCAGCAGCACACACTGCTCCCAGAGGCCGTGCTGTTGTGCTTCAAAGAGGCACAAGCATCTGTAAATGTTAGCATGTATGTATGCATGTATGTCTGGTACCCTGTGAAGTGCCCAGTAAATACAAAAGGGCCACCTGTACATTTCAAGAGAAGTGTCAAATATTGTAGTCAATTTCTGTCACCGATTTCTGCAGCAACTTCAGAGGAAGAACGAAATGTCACACTCGCACATCCATCTTCAGCATCTGTTAAGCTGAATGCTTACCAAAGCATTTGAGAGCGATGATAAGAACAGTAAGCTACCTACAGGCTATGGTCTCAGGTATATCTATAGTGGGACACCGCACTAGCATTCCCAGACAGGTAAAGAGACTAATGCCATCATTCAGCCTCATCTTACACAAGGTAACACACAAAATTTGACAAAATACAAACTGCATAACCGTTCAAATTTCTGCTGAAAACCATAAAGGGTAAGAAAGCTGCAAGTATCGACTACTCTCTCTCAGACACAGACCCCATGCATCGGTTTCCCCTCTCCCATCCACACTGTGGCGCTTTGGGTCCCAGCTTGGGCCACTCAGAGCTATCACGACCAGCATATGGGGCTTGAATTCGGGGGACAGTTAAATAATCAGGCAGCTAATTAATGACCTTATGGGGCAGCTCCTCCCTCCCTCCCCGCCGGGGGACCCGGGTGCCCTGACCCTGTGAGGGGAGAAGCAGCGCCCTGAGGGGAAGAGGCAGCGGGAAGGCGGGAGAGCGCCCAGCGCGGAGCCGCGCTTACCTCAGGGCGCTTCGGCTGCTGCCCACCGCCCCATTCTCCTACGATAATTATTATTATTTCATTTTTCGTTTCCCACCGCCGCTTTCTGCCCTCGCAGCCCTCCAAGCGCACCGCTGCGGGGCGCCTCCCGACCGTCCCGCTCTCCACAGGAGCCGCGGCCACCCCTCGCCCCCCTCCGCCGCCCGACGCGGGGGTGCCGGTACCTTTATGGTGGCCTTGCGGATCTGCCCCAGCGCCCTCAGCCCGCTCGGGGAAGCCGCGTGGAAGTTGTAGTTGTGCAGCGCCACCCGCGCCGCCCCCACGGCCAGGCGGCTGCCGGGGTCCAGCGCCCGCTCGACGCCCGGTGCCCAGGGCGGATGGTCCGCCACGGCCGGCCGGGGGAGTTGGGCGCTGAGGAGAAGGAGGAGGACGGGCAGAGCGGCGCCGAGCCCCTGCATGGTGCCCGGGAGGCGGCGGCTGAGCACTGAGGCGGGCTCCCGGCAGGGCCGGTACTAATAGCGGGGCCCGGGCCGCCGCCTCCCGCCCTCCCTTCCCCGCCCGGGAAGCGTTGGGGAAAGTCCGGGCTCGGCGGCTACTCCCCTTCCCCTCAGCCCTCCCACCTGCTGCAGCCCGCCTGGCAGGGCTGAGGAGGCTGAGGGCAGCCGGGGGGCCCTAGGGCTCCCCTCAGGCTCCCCCAGCATGAATGTCCCTCCCAAGGTGTGAAGCAGTCCCCTTCTCAAGTACCATGTGTGAAACGCTTGTCATGACAGCAGAGCAAACAGACCACTGTTCTACAAGAAAGTGTTGGCTCCACCATCATTACTCTACACCTCCCCAAAACTAAACCTGCCCTCTCAGAGACACCCTTAAGGCATCTTTCCAGGGCACAGCTGAAAAATTCTGGGAATGACACACAAGAAGCAGTTACACACGTTGCCATCCTGGCAGCCTCAGACCACGAGTTCACCCAGCCCAGTATCCTTTGGCAGTGACTACCTAGAGAAGACTGAAGAAGACTGAACGAGGAAGAAGTGACACTTCCTAGTAGAATATATCTGTGCTGGAATTGTATCCTGTATAGAAAAATTAACTTTTGGTTAACTTGCCACCTCTCGTGGTTTCACAACGCACTGCTTGACTTAACGTGATATCTGGAGTGATACGTCCGCTTTTCAGAGAGAAGTGGCATTTTTCATATATTTTGTGTGGGGAAATGTTTATAGAAATTTGCAGAGGGAGCAGGCAAATTATTTCCTTACGCAAACACTTGCCATGTTTGTCTCCAATATTTTCTGTTTAGCTAGAGGAAACCACCACATTCCAGCTTTTCCTCATTAATCTTCCCCACGATGACAACTCAGATGTTACTTTTAAAATGGAACACAAAGCATCATTCTCCTTAGCTGACACTGGGAGCCCGAGCAGTGCCAGTTGCTTCCTGACGCTGCCGACTTGCTTCACGCACTTCGTTTCTCACAGCAGCGCTCCGGAGGTAGGACGAGCAGCGGAGAAGTCACTTGGGCAAAGGGACTGCAGGCTGCTGAAAGGCCTCCGTGAGCCACGGCGTGAAGCAGGGATACCTGGTGAGAAAAGCTTTGGTGCAAGAGGCGTAACAGGGTGGGCAGGGAGGAGGTTAGGCCTGCTTGGTGCCTTCTTCTCCAGCATGCTGCATTAGTACCCTCATGTGCTGCAGCTGTCCCCACTCAAGGGAAGAAGTTAGAACCACCCCATGCGGAGGCTTCACGTTCACAGATTTGGTGACTTGGATTTTGTGGGAGTTCAGAGTCCTAAATACGAGGTAAAAGTTTAAAATACCTTTTGTAGATCTGGCCCTTTGTCACTAATGCTGGATAAGCCTGCAAATCCCTGATGTCTCAGTGCTGAGCCTTGAGGCTTTGACCCTATCCTTAGCTTCCTATGTGCTTCCTTTTCCCTCATACGTTCTCCTCCTTTTCCTGCTTTCTCTGTCAGCATCCCTCTCAGCGATACGGTTGTTTCCTTCCTCCCGAGCACAACAAAGACGCTGTAACTGAGATCCGGGGTCAGTGTGGACAGAAAACCTGTATCACAGAGCAGGGAACAAAAAGGAATTTCCATGGCAATTTCCTAAATTACTGTAGAGATTACATTGCTATAATTTGCTGTTGATCTAACGTGACTCCAAATTTAAAAACATTTTGACTTGGAAAAATAAAAGCTCAAATGCTGAGTACGTGCAGGTCAGGGTTGGGGACGTGCTCCTAAATATGTACAAACACAGGCATTTGCTGCTTTCACAAAATTTTTGAAGTGTATTTATTTTAAGTCCTTCTTGTAAGGGAAGTTATGGGGCCCTTAAAGGCGGAAAGTGCATCCTGTAAGAGCCAGGCCTCGAGCTCTGCTCCGCTCGTTTGCTTCAGGCTTTTTGGTGAGAGTAAAAATGAAGCTGTGCAGCATGCAGTATCTGAACACAAAGAGCAGAAGCTAGTGATCCAGCTCAAAGGGGTTTATATACTTGAGTTAACTGGGATGTGGCACAGGCAGTTGTTCTATAGTATCTTTACACCTCTCATCATCCCAGTTCACTTGGTCCAGGTTCAAAGAGGAGGGTGGTGGTATAAGTTACATGTTAATAACCCCCCTCTCGCTCTCTCCTCTGTAACAAGCGGTGCGTTATGGCAGGATTCCCAGCATCAACGCTGTGCAGTAGTTTGCATCACGCTTATGTCACGTCTGACTTGGGCCCTTCAGAAATGGGAGCGAGGGTTGTTTTAGGCAGCTGGTCTAAAAAGCATTCTGAGGTTTTCGTTTTCTTACCATCTTTTTCATAACATCAAATACTTGTTTAGAGGCCAGTTATTCCTAATTTGTTTCATATTTGAAGACTATTTCTATATCCTTTGTAAGCATTTTACAACAGACCTCACTGGCTCGTAATCACTAGCAGATGACTGTAATATAATACACTGAATTTGGACAAAATTCCATTTATTTTGTTTTGCAACTTTTCTAGTTCTAGCTTCAGTGTCTTGCTGTAGTTAAAAACAAGCTCTTTATGGCCATCTTACTTAATTTTAAAGGAATTATGCATAGCTTTTTTTTTACCCCATCAATAACAACATCTTGATTATTATTCTAAATAATTAATCACAAGAGCTTATTTTCTGTATATTTTGTCTTTTTTTTTTTTTTTTTTTTTTTTTTCCCTGGATAAATAAAGCTTTTAATAGTTGATCTTTTAATGCATTTCTGGGCCAACCTTGCCTATGGTTAAGTTCAGACTTAAAAATGTCATTTTCAGTGTGGCTCATTTTTTTTTCAAGGAAATTTGGTTTTAAAGGCTTCTGCCTATTTTCAGGTCTTTCTGGGCATAGATAAGATTTTTAAAAAGATGAACATATATATTAAGTGACCCAAGCAACAGTTTCCATTCTTGCACATCCAGGTAGCAGGCTTTTCCCAATGGCTTGTGTGTATGTGACTCAGCTCAGGCTGTGTTTTCCTGCAGATGTTAGTGCTTAAAATTCTTGATATATGTGTTGTATTTTTCCAAAAAGGGAGGCAATGTGAAAGCCAAAGTGACACCTTCTATACT
This sequence comes from Heteronetta atricapilla, assembly GCA_011075105.1. NCBI lineage: Eukaryota > Metazoa > Chordata > Aves > Anseriformes > Anatidae > Heteronetta > Heteronetta atricapilla. Next base: position 24,318,147 of record CM021739.1, on the reverse strand, counting down.
TTGAGCTTATAGTAAAAAAGTCTTCTAAAAACCTGTGTGGATTGGACTAGGAGGAGCTTTGCAGTGTAGCTGTAGTAGTTCCATAGGGAACTAAAACAAAAAACAAGATGAGAGACAGCAGCTGAAGGTAATTCATGTCACAGTGAATATTTATTGGCTTCGAGGGCTCTGACTTGTTCTCCCATTAAATTTATGGGATTGGTTTTGACCAGAACTGTTGGAGCTGGGATATGAAGAAAACCGTAAGAACTTGAAAGCTGTTCGTTACTTAAATGCAAGTTGTTTGGGTCAGTACAGGGGAATAACGCTTGAAATGTAAGGGGTTGTGATATCTGTGTCAGTTAAGAAGGTCTAATAATCCATAATCCCTCCTAGCCAAAATACGCAAATTGATCGATGCTTTCCGCTTCCATTGTTTTGTGTATTTTTATGTTGCCTTTCAAATGCGTGCCAATATCCTCTAATATTCAAAGAGTCACGAGCAAGCTTCAGAGTTTTCTTTTAACTGCTCCTGTGCTGCTGGCAAACTTCTCTGGTGAATTATCCGTCAGGGCTTCTGGTCTTGTTGCTTGAAGGCTCCTCTAGTTCAGAGGCTGTGCCTGGTGGTGTAAATCAACGTTAATCTCCCTCCGTACTCTCTTCTCCCCAGATGTTGGAAGCCATTTCTTGCAATCTACTGTAGCTTTAGAGTATCAGATCAATTTGACAGCCCATCAAACATTTAAATACTTAAATACTTAAACTCTGTGAACCTAGTGAAAGAGAGGAACACTGAAATCCTCAAGCACGCTGCAGGATTTTACTGTGTCGGTGGATTTTAGCCACTGTTTGTTTTTTCTTCCCCAAGGTTAGCAACGTTTCTTCCCAAATACAAACAGTGGTTGCAGTATCAATGTGCTAGCATCAATTTTAGTAACAAAGTGCGTGCAATTTGGATCCGTTTTCCTCTTCGTTTAATGGTGGTAGCTCATGTATCTGGGGAATTCAGCATGAAATTGCTTATCGGTGGGCTGCATCTTTAACTATCTCAAGTGGCTACGGCAATACACATCACCGATTCTTTGGGATTTTTCTTGAGGGTGTATCACATAATAGGACCCCATTTAAAGTCATCTAGGCTGGGGAATAGCCCCAAAGCTACGATGTACCACTTTTACAGCTACTATTAAATTCTTAACCTTTATCAAGGATCAAGTGTGCAGACTGGTGCCGCACACCTTGCACTGCCAGCATCTGCAGAGGCTGGGAGAGGGGTGAGCTGCCCGGGCTGTCCGCAGGGAAGGTTTGTGGGGTATTTCCTGGCAGGGACATTGCCTAGGGGTTGCTGGGCTTGAGAAAGGAGAGGAGCTTACAGCAGATGGCTTAATTTAAGACATAAATAATGGAATCAGAAACGATTTTGTGCTAGAAAATAGGAATAAATGTGAAATGACCTAAACCCAAGAAAAGTGAAAAGCTGTATGTTACAACAAGGGAGTGTTAATGATTGCAGCTTATTACTGCTGTTGTTCTAACATTAAAAGGCTGTACAAAACATCTTGCTTATCTGTTTAGATTTTCTTTTGATTATGTATGGCATTAACACACTTCAGAGAAATCTCGGTTTATGGACCGGCCCCAGCAAACACATCCCTTACGTGCCCCCTGAGATACAGTCACTACAGAGACAAGAGTGAGCATAAACAATGAACAATGCTTCTTAATCACAGTTCTAAAAACTAAACGGGTCTCGGGCACATGTTCGGGCCTGTTCACAAATACATGGAAATTAAAGCAGCCAATTAAAGGCGAAAGTATTGCTGATAGAAAAACAAACGTCACTGAGCGCCCTGTGCTCCCCGTGGTCACCACGGGAGGAACTCAGCCGAGAGGCTGGGCAGAGCCGGGATGCTTGGTGGCTCTTTGTGTCCTCTCTGCAGCTCTTGCAGCCTTCCTGCCTCTCCAGAGACATGGAGACAGCGCTCCAGATCTCCGAAAGATGGAGTCTAAAACTAAGCATCCAAAAGCAGTGCTTGTATCTAATTCCTCCTGGCAGACCTGGATGGATGCTAAGTCATGACCCCTCGCCTCGCACGCAGGGTTTTATTTTGTTTGAGGTTAATGTTTACCTCATAGCTGACAGCAATAAAAATCACCTCGAAACGCAGGCGTTTCTGACACGTGTTTTATTAAGGAATCAGTGTATGTCACTGTTGAATAAGCATTGCAACAGAACAATCATTTTTGAATTGTTTAGTTGCTCAATGTTTAAGCAAGGCATTAAATGTTTGCACAATAAGGGAACAACGGCTCAGTTAGTGTTTTAAGCAAGGTGGGGACAAATGAGTGAATTCTTACACCGGATTCCTTAACACTGCATCACAAACTGTCTTCTTGCAGGTGACGTATTCGAAAAGATCCAGCAGAGGTAAGGGCTGAGAGGAAACGCATTTTTCATGTCTTGCTCACTCTATCCTCCCTTTTCTCCTCAGGTTTGTGACCGCTGCTCTCTGGGCAGGGAGCATTTCCAGGTGTCCTCTCTCACCAGGAGCAGGGGGTGCCTAGGTGGAAGGTCCAGCACCTGTACAATCAGAAGGCAAAATGAGCAAAACATGTTGGAGGCACAGCCCCAGAGTCATCCTGGACAGGCAGTGCTGGGCAGACAAAAAGCCTACCCTCGTTCTTCTTTCCTTCTCCAAAGTTTCTGATGTCTCTCAGACCAAAGATGAAACACACAAAGTAAGCCTTCCTCATTGAAAGGTTCCTTAGATCAGTTAGTGATTTTCCCTTGAAAATAAGCAAGCTTCATTCTTAATTCTCTGGTAAGAAGAAAGATACGGTTTTGTTGCAGGGAGACATTTCAAAGATCGGTTGATTTGTATGTGGAAACTTACATTCATATCCTGAATTTGTAACTACTTTTTTTCAAGATATGCTCAAAGTAAAACACTAATCTATACCTATGTTAGTAAGCTTATTACCCGTGTTTCAGCTCATGGCTATGAAATGGCGTGGTGACAATTGACACGTTCCTAGTTTTACTGTTCTTACAGTGTTCCCTGTAACACCAGGTGATTCAGTCCGGATGCAGACCCTGAGTAAGGCAGGTTTCTCATCAGGACCTTCTAAACTCATCACACAGTATTGTGATTTTTCACTGGGAGGCACGTATGTGGTTATCACAGATACTACTGTGCAGCTTAAAAATAAACTGGAGCTACATTTTTACTCTGAGCATTAGATAAATATGGAATAAAAACATAATTTTCTTTAAGGAATTCAGATATACATCACTCCTTGATGTGCTAACGAACAGTTTGTTCTCTCAGCACTTCTCCGACTGGTCCATGGCAGTTTCCTTCCATTGCTCCATCTAGCAATAATCTCATTTCTTGGTTCTGATTAGGAATAATTCCTTCTTTGTTCCTTTCTGCATCACTGTGCGTTCCCAGAACTTCTACGAAAACGAACTTTTTACTCGATTAGTCATTCTGTTTTGACAAGTGCGTACTCATTTCCTCGTGTATACGTATAAAAACTTTTGTTTATTTCTGCATATCGTGCCGTTGGGTTTAACCAGCAGGATGATAGTGGAGTCAAAATGGAAATCTCTCTGTTAGGTTTGAGGATTAAAGAAAATACGGAGAAACAACGTCGCTTACAGAGCGCAGACTTCAGAGTGGCCAATGTGGTACTGCTCACGAGCATTGTAGTCACTTAAACACTGTTTATACTGAAAAAAATCCAAGTCACATTTGAAAGCTATGATCTCAGCAGTGGCTTTGATCCCATAATAAGACCGAATAGAAGGCTCAACAAAAACACAGTGTGTGAAGAACTGTAGAGGAACACTACCCAGTAATTTTTGGAGACATTAATGCCAGTTGGAGAGACTACAAGGAGAAAGTCCTCCAGCTTTCAGTGCCGTTAAATTTAGGAGAACTTGTGTAACCTGGCAAATCTCCCGTGACACGAGCTGAGTGCTGCAGACCTGCATCCCATCACAACAGACGGCGAACTGACCATCTGTATCCTCGCCTCTTGCTACATGCCGTTGTAAAAAATTCAGTCAAAAATGCTCAAATAGGTATTAATGCTTGGTATTTTTCCTTTATATTAAGCGCTTCTGTGAGAAACAGAGCAAATTACAATGAGAAATGTTTAATATCAAGTATAGTCTAAACAGTTGTTCTGTTCTGGAAAAATGAGCCCTTGATATGTTCAAATATTCCAATATATTTTATCAGATTGCTTTGGAATTCCACACCCTGGTCTCTAATTTTACACACCAGCAGACTGGTAAGTCAAGCTCTAACAATTTTATGGACTTTTACTGATATTTTACTGATGGGGAATGAGACATTAAATCAGTTTATCTGGTAACGATCGGCGTGTTAACTTAGCTCAGGGGATGTTTATGCCCAGCCCCAGGACTCACCACGGAGCTGCAGTCACTCTGGCATCTCGCATAAAGGTGAAGGCACTGGGCAGCTTGTTGTGCTTTTTGCATGCATGGCAGCTGAGCCATGAAGGCACGGAGCGGTCACCAGGCTTCTCCTGCAGTGTGCTGAACACATTATTTGTCACCCGACAGAGTGTCCTTCTAGCTAGCACCGACTAAAAGCCACTAATTCATTAGCTAAGCTCCTTCCAGCAGGGGTTATAATGTGATCTAGGAACTTATTCTGCTGTTTCACTAAATCAAAGTGAAATGTCAGGGATTTTGGTTTGATACCCTCCCAAGGCTTTAAGAAAATGCAATTTATGGCAGAAACCAGATTAATATTTTATATTTCACAGATGCAAATTTGACATTTTCTGTTGGAAGAGCTCTGGTTCTCCTGCTGGCGCTAATGCATTAGCAATGAAAGCCTGGGATGAGGGAGGTTCTGATCAGTGCACGATGCATAAAACAAAGCCCTCTGCCTTTTGGTTTTGGCGGGGGGCAGGGGGTTAATGTCGGTGTCTGTACTGAATCAATGTCAGCACGGGATGTGCGATCCGGGTTACAAGGTAAAGCTGTCTTCAGGACGCTTCTGTTACCATTTTTAAGAACAGTTGAGGGGTTTTGCTCTGCCTGATGCGACTTACTCGGTGTTTTTATAACGTGCTGAGGTATTTCTGTCAACATCTCAGACGAAAGGGCCTGCTGCCAATTTAAGATCCCGATGCGATTCGCTGGAAATCGGCAGCAGGTCTGCTGCTAGGTGGGAGCGGGGCTGGGCTGCAGAGTTGTGGCACGGCCATGAGCAGAACACCCTGCCACAGGGACATGACACAAACATATCTGTGCTGGCAGAGATGTAACGCACCCAGCTGAAGCACTGCTGTGAATCCCGTGTTTAAGATTTCCATCCTGAATCCCTTATCCCATCCACTTGTCCCAGTAATTTTTAACCGAGACTGGTATTCCGTGCTTGGTCTGGTCCCAACAAATCTCCGAAATGGTCTGGAGAAAATTAATGAGTAAAGGAAAGAGAGGGAGAGCTTTTTATTTCTTCTGTGTGAGATATGACAACGATTGCAGTGTTTTCCATGCGGATGGCTCAAGCACATTCTGCAATTTTCTTTTGACTTTGTTTTAAACAGTTCTGACTGACCCTGCTTCCAAAGGGGAACGTGAAGAACAATGGCAAGAGAGCGAGCGCTGAGCGTATTTAAAGCACAATGATGGGAAGTGCTGATGACCTCCGATTTCCATCGAGTCCTTTTCCTTCCCCTGGCAAAACCTATGTCGTGTCGCTGTCACTGCGCGACTGGATCCTGGTGCTGTGAGCCCCTTCCATAAGGTAATTGCTATCAATATTAGAAGCATACATATTTGAGTGGTGACATTTTAAGGGTACGATGATATCTCATCATGATAGGACTAAAATAAACCTTTCAAATGCATGCATACGAGAGACACAGTCCAATCTTAAAGAGCAGATTTCTCTCAGTAACATCTTCCCAGCTAAATTTCTAACAAACGCTTGGTGAAGTACTGATAATGCTCACTTCGAATAAAAACATCGCTGATTGTATACTTCCTGAATTTCTCCTCTTCACATTTTTAAGCAGCAGAATATTAGGTTTCAAGAAGTCTGTATGCTTTTGGCTTCTATACAATGATAAATCTTGATTTTAATAACTGGACCTTTGTACCAACCATGTTAAAGTGTTTTCCAAAGTAATTTGATGTAGCACAGCCATGATTGACGCTGGGTAGCTGAATGCCAGGTCCTGCATTGCTCCTGTTTCTGTGTATTCTGCTGTGCCATTTTCTGCAGGCTGTCTTTGGGAGGTTAAACATGTATTTTTAACTGTTATAACTTGGCCATAATGCACAAACTGCAGACAGAGATGGAGAAAAGCAATGTGGTCCCACAGCAGCTGGGTGCTTTGAGCAGTCAGTGCCCAGCCCTGTGCAGACTGCAATTGCAAATTTGCAGAGATAAAACACAGGCAAGTCACAGTGCGTTAATGGACAGAGAGGAAAATGCAAAGGATCTTATAAAGCACTTGTGAGAGCAATTTAGTTTTGCCTAGTAATACATCACTGGAGACAGCAAGAATGGGGAGGATGGTACTTTTTAACCATATTCCCCCATGGGTATTCGTGCAATCCCCACTTTGTATTCTGGCCATTTGTCAGTGCAGGAGACTTCAGATTTAGCCTCATGCAACTCGTGCAGGGCTTCCATGCAGCCTTCTAGCTGGAGCCCAATGTAATGATGTGGTTTTGTAACATCAAATCCACGAAGTGTGACCTCGGTTGGGCAAGTGCCTCATTGTGACACTGGCGCTGCTCAGGGGACCTGATTGTAGTGACACAGCAAATTCTCAAATCTGCACGTGTTTAACTGTAGCTGAGGAATTAGGGGGAAAAAAAGACTCAGAGGAACGTGGTGCATACAAAGGTAGAAGGAAATACCTCCCCTTTGCTTTCACAAGTGATGTTGCAAACCAGACACGCTTACTAACTTCTGCTGAAGACAAATATCTTCCGTATGCAACCTTGCAATTGTAAAAAGAACAAAAACCTACTGGAAAAGATTAGTTTATGCTGAGATTATGCAGCTGTTATGATTTAGGTATTTCTTTTTAATGACTTGTTTTCTAGCCTTCTGGGTCCTCACAAGCAACCTTGCGTGTTTGCAGCGAAGGCAGCATTTTAGAAGGAGCAGAGAAAATTTGACGTTGGCTGGAAAACTTGCTTCTTAGGCCTGAAGCAATTAACTGCAATAATTAGGCCACCTAAAATGGAGGGGCCTTCAATAGAAATACTTCACTTATGAAAGCAGGCTATTGATCCAGAGAGGACCCAATTAGAAGAACATATCGTGAAGGGAGGTCACTGAAATTAACGATGATTTGAAATGAGGTAGAGAAGGGAACAGAAATTTGCTGTTCTGAGTAGTAAGACACGAGACGATGGAAGACCAGCACCAAAGGTCACAGACAGCGGGATGGGAACGGACCCGGGGAGGTCATGCAGCCCGTCCCTGCCTGATTGACCTCCTGAGAACAAAGGCGATTGTTTACCTCAGGAAAAGCCGTGGCTTTGTCAGGGCAAACATTATAAAACTGGGACTTGTGATTTAGCACCCGATCTTAGAGCTGAGTGATTTACTTTTCACCCGTGTGCTTGTTAGGGATGCCAGCGCGTCTTGGTGCTGTCAGCTGCAGGGTCGGGGCCTGCAGTAATTGTGTATTAAAAGCATTAAATTCACTTCAATAACGTGGGTGCACAGAAAGGCACGACTGAAGGCCTAAACTCCGCAGGAATCTTCCTCTTGCTTTTGCAGGACCCTGAGCTGGGTGTAAAGTAAAAACAAACAAAGGAACAAACACACAACCTCCCAACAAACCACTGAAGCCACCCTTTCAGTGTCCCCCAAGGAATGGTTTCCTGCTGCGGGTCGATGTGGAGACACAAACAAGAAGCTCCCACAGTTCTGTGTATTCGGGCCTGTATTTGGAAAGAGGAATATCTCTGCTTCTCTTGTTTTAACATCTTTATGTTCCCTAAAGCCGTGCTCTTAAGGGTTGCAGCACCAGGCAGACGCCAGTTTCACATTTTCTCAGCCTCAGTTTTGGGAACAGGCTCAGCATGGCTGTGCACAGGGCCTGCTTTTGAAACCACCTTCCTTCTCAGATGTACCAGCTTGGATTTGAGGAATGGTATTTCCACGCTTAGTCCTTTTTCCTAGCTGTTATACTAAAATTCTGAGCATTCGGCATGTTTGTTCTGGTTTTTTGTTTTGTTTTGTTTTATTTTTAACACCGTTTGCCAGGCTCCATGGCTTAGCCTAAGACTACAGTGTCAACACTAAATTGTCACTTTTTGGGCAATATTGAGTGCTAATTCAGAGGAACTGCAGGAGTCTGGTGGCAGATTATTAATAGCGAGTATACAAAATAAATCTTGAAGGAGGAATGTATCTTAGTTTAACAATGCCTTCTTGCTAAATCCGTATTTGCTGAGTAGCCAGTGCACACACAAGTGAGGAAAGCATTGCAACAGCACCAAGATTTTCTTACAGAATCAACAAATCGGCTGCGGCAGCAAGTCATTTATGTCTGGATGCTGTTTCTTTTCTTACGGACCCCCTGCCCAAACTCTCACTGCGGCACTTGCTGCGTCCAGGCTGGGTGCTGGGGACTGAAACCTGCTGTAGGCTGCACCTCAGGGTGCCCCCGGCCCCGGGGGAGCCCATTTTGAGTCCGTTCATTGCCCCATTTATTTTACTGTTGGCTTCCTTGAAGACACGTGCTGTGAGCAGTGAGTCAGCCATCGGTTCTTCCCAGTCCCGCAGGACCTTTGAGGCCGGTTTCGATCGCAGCGCTGCTCTCCCACATCCTGGAAGCACTCGGTGTTTGGGGCAGGTTGCTGGGCTGCACGCCGCTGCTGGACGCCTTCCACGGCCGGAGCTGGCTATCGAGACGTTATCTCCCAGGCGTAACGCTTGTGACGTTATCTGCCTGAGAAGCACGGCGCTTCGGCTTTGTAGCAAAATGACACTGGGCGTGAGGCTGCCAGTGGGAAATATTCCTGGGGAATAAAGGCCGGAAACGTGCTGAGAGGAGCTCTGCTCTTGCAGGTTTTGTAAGAAACTTCGGCCTTGATTCTGAGTTAGAAAGTGCAGAAAATCGGGAGCCAGGGCTAGGAGAAAGGAGAGGAGAAGCTGCAATGATGCTGGGATGGTTAGGGATGGAGACACGATGGTCCTTTTTGGCAAATCAATACAAAGAGTCACGCTTTAGAGCAAGCTTATACTGAGGTGTTTTGCTCTGCTGTTGTTTATATTCAGGAAAAAGCAGTGTGGAAGCCTACACCTGGAGCGTGTGTTTCTGCTCCGCCGTATGCTCAAAGCCTCTTCTGCAGGCTCACAGGGATTATCGCTGTCATGAGTTTGGGATTCCTGGCTTTCCTTTCCTTTTCTATGAGACAAAGTAGCTCGCAGGAGCAAGTAACCAACGCTCCCTTCCCTGCATCCAGGCTGCAGGCAGGAGCTGTTCCATGCATCGCTGGTGCCCCCGGATCTCTCCTCTGTCCCGTTGCTCACCCTGGGCATTTTGATGCCACGGCTCTGCCTGGGCTGATCCTCACCTTCCTCGTCGTGGTGGTTGCTTTGGTAATTAGCTAATTAGCGGGCTGGCAGTGGTAATAACCACCAATGTCGTTTTATTTTGAGCCTGTTCTTCACAAGGCTTGCAGGGACAGGGATCTCTGGATGCTGTAAATGCTTTTCACGTTCTCAGTCAAAATATTTTGGCATATGTAATATTGTTAAGAAGCGTGACGGGGCTGCTCGAGCATGCTAACACACCGAGAACAATTTGATCAGGGCTCACCACGGAGAGTAGCGTAAGGCATGGAAACAGGCAGCCTTTAAAGGGAAAAGACAACTTGAAAATGCAGAGTCCAGGCAAAAATGGGTGCACAGACAAGGAATTCTGAGTAGTTTGCAGTGGGACTTTGGTGCATGGGAACTCTGGAAAATTTTGGCTCCTACATGGTGTAGATTTTGGACACTTTACTGTCAAAGCTAGGCTCTTGCTCAGTGTGAATACTGAGCACTGTTTTGTTGTTGTTGTTCAGTAGACATTTGTTCACTAGTATCTGTGTATTTGTTCACTGTTTTATCTAAATCTTACCCAGACGTGCAGGTGTACACCCTCAGTCCCACTGAGGTGCCTGTCTGGATCCAGGACTAAATTCCTGGAGAAAACGTAACCCTTGGGCAGTTCATGCTGCTCTTGGCTGAGCAGTGAACAAGGACAGTGCCACTTTCTATAAAACGTTATGGCACAAAAAAATTGCATGGCAAAATGTTCCTTTCTTGTTCTTTAAAAGAAGAAAAAAAATGATCCTGGCTCCTTTGTGAGATTAGCCCTGTGCCTCTTGGCAGCTTGGCTGCAAGAGGGGGAGAAGGAAGCATGAATGCTTTGGGCTTGCTGGTCCCAGCCCTCCACAGCACATACCAGAGCACGGCTGGGATGTGAGTGCATTTGTTCGACCCCACTCGCCTCTGATGAATCTACCGGCTGTCTTATTCCCTACAAAAATCAGGTTTTAAGAAGTTATAAAACCACTAATTGTTTCTTCTCTTCTCGCAGCGATGTAAATACTCCCATGCAACGCACAAAAGCCACCCAAAACAACACAGTGGTTACTGGTGCCTGGACAGGCTCCAAGGGCCACATGCCCCAAATAAATTAAGAGCCAGTTCGTTCAGCAGCAGGTTGTATGTAGATTGGTTACCAGGGCAGCTGATTGGAGCTCTCAGAGGCTAGGTTTTATCCCAAAGCACTTATTGTTAAGAGTGTAAATGTAAGCTGGAAGAAGTGTGATTCCGCAGTTTGCCAAGGGAAGCAAACTCGCCAGGTCTTGTAGAGGGGCCAGGATGGGATGTTATGACTTGGCATCATTCTCGAAAGCAAGATTTTTATCTGTTCCCTTTCCTGAGTTCAGTTTTCTCTTTCCACTTTACTTCCCTATAATTTTACAAAGCAGTATGCTTGGCGTTTGTTGTTAGATGGCAGATATTGGAAATAAAAGTGTCACATCACTTCACCGTGCTGTTGTATTTTATTTGAATACGTTGTGGTTGTGGATCGCATTGTAGATATGTCACAGGAACTGACAACTGACTGCTCAAGTTTCCAGAAAAGAAAAGAAAAGAAGAGAAAAGAGAAGAAAAGAAGAGAAAAGAAGCCTTTTTCTTTCCAGATAAGGGGAAAGAAGAAAACTTCATAATTTTTTTTCCCCTCAATATCTTCTACATTATGACTTGTAACCAGCCTCTGTGCTGGGTGTGGATTGCTCAGGCAGGGCAGGGAAGGAGCTGCAGCCGGTGCTGGGGGAGCCTGCAGTTGGGGCATGGAGCACCTGAGCGGGAAGGGCTTTCGGCAGCCTGGGATCAGAGAAGCCAGCACAAGCCCTGGGCTGATTCCTGGGCTAGGAACGTTCAAGAGACAAAGAGTGGTTTCCAGTACAGGTGTGGTGTGAGCTCTTCCTGAAGATCAGCTTCAACTTCAGAGACTTTGGTTCTGTTTAAATAAAGCAAATGACTAATGAGTCATTTGAAAGCACTCTGAAAGGTATCTGCAGGTGTGAAGTCCAAAGAAATGTCCAAAAGCAGCTCAGCGTAGCGCAATTTGCCTGCCTCGTTCCAGTGAAGTCATGGTTGTATGCCCAGTTATGGTAATTTAGGCATTGACGTTGCTGGGAATTCCGTTCCTGACGATGGGGGGAGAGGTAAGGTCACAGCCTTCCCACATCACCGTGATTCGTTTCTTGTTGTGTTGCCCTTCTGCAAGGTGCTAAGAGGATGCCGTAATTCAGGGTTCTCATAACCAAATGTCTATACATAAATAAAACAACTCATAAGTGCAAGATGATACAAGCAAAGCACAGATTCCGGTGAGAACCATCGCAGAACTTTTGCTTTCCCATATGCTTATGCTCACACATGGTCATTTCCAAAAAAACCACTTTGCTCCTTTTCCCCTTTCCAAACAGAAGCACCCAGAGCCCAGGACCGAACTTGCTTTGCTGTTGGTAGGTCGGGCTCAGCTTGCTGCACCACGCAGCTCGACTTACGGGGCGGCAGGAGGGCATCTCTGCAGCCCCAACCCCACACCCTGCCCGGGGGGTAGAATTTTAACAAAGCTAGAATGCCTCTTCATTGAAATTTTGGCCTCTGGTCATTGAGGCTTTGGGACAATGTTAACTTTACTCTACATTTGCTCAGTATTGATTACCTCTGCGTGCGGCAATGCTGATATTTCCGCCGTGCCAGGAAATGGGATTGTTATATTTCTGTTAGTCACCCACGCAACTTGTATTTATTCACTTGTCATTTATGTGGAAGGACATGAATCTGCCCGATTTTTTTTTTCCTAATGCTCTGAGTAATATTTATGAAGTTGTTTGTACTTCGAAACCACAAGGTGGTGAACTCAGAGATATAAAAATGCAAAGAATGGTAATCTCTAAGGAATGAAAATGTGAAATCAAGTGTTGAGCAAGATGCTTTTAAAGGAAACAATATATTTTCTGAATTATATTACATGTGATTTCCTTGCTGTGCAGAATAATTTTTCATTCACTCTTTGAAGGAAAGTAAAAAAGAAAACTGTGTATTTCATCCCCTTCTCCAGCCCCTCACTTTAACAAATGCTTAGGCAGAATATCATGTCCTCATTTTATTTTTGATTATCTCTTTGTGAAATTTTCTCCTTCCCTCTCCAGGTAGAAAAACTGCTGGCTTCCAGCTCTTTGCCAATGAGGAAAGAATTATGCTTTTTCTTTTTGTTTGTCCGACTAACTGCCCTGAGTGCTTTTTGTGATTTTTCTCATGGTATCACTTTCCTGGGGTGACAAAAGAGAGCAAAGCCTCATGCTCTCAGAGATAAAGCTGGACAGGACTCAGAATTATTGGAATGGTACTGATTTTGCATTTCTTGGTTTTATTTTTAAAAGTCTCAATCCAGTCAGAATGTTTAACATATGCTTGTCAAATACAGGTATAGAATATATAGATATTAATAAACTGCTAGGTGAAATTATACCACACTTGTCTTTGTTGGTCCCTGCAAGCAATTGTGCAGGATCAGTGAATTTTGAGAACGCCTGGCGTGGATAAAATATCTTTGTACGCTATGGCACCTGCTAGAAGTGTTGCGGTTGGAAGAAGAACTCATGTATGTGCTGGGGCACTGGAGCAAAGGGAAGTGACCACAAGTCAGGAAACTACAGATTGCTAGCAGGGTGTCTCCTGGGATAACGGCTGGATAAGCTCGTGCATAAAGCTGGGCACTGCTTATCGGGGTGTTGTCAGGAAAGAGCCCTTGCTGTGAAGCAGGCTGTACCCAGATAAATAGATCCCAAGTGGGAGGTTGCACAGGAGATGTTCCGAACTTACAGCTCCAAAATGGAAAGCAGCTCCTTGGGTCTGAGGCCTAGCGGAGATGGTGAGAAGCAAATTGCATAAAGGCGAGAGGATTCGGTACAGTGCCATGTGCAAGGGAAGCAAGCCGCAGGGTCAGACGTACCAACGAGGAACGAATCCCAGAGTTCAGGTGACGGTGCCACGGGGTGAAGCTGTGTGCTTGGGAAGCTCTGCTTGGCGCTGGGCTGCTGTCTGGAGAGAGGAGGAAAAAACCACCTTGCCCTTGGCTTGGAAACTCTCCAGAAAAGTTCAATAACTTGAGGGCAGAGGAAATGCCTGATGAGGAACAGCTTGATGTGCATAAAATACTCAGCCTCGGTGGGGGGCGGGGGACGGGGGACAAGGCAGGGGGGCTGAAAGGAGATCTGTATTTGGAGTACGGGTAACTAAGGGAGATTGATTGGAGGGAGATTGATTTCCAAACCCTGGTTTGGAAATCACAAGGATTTATGCTGCATTTAGAAAGAGGAGGTTCTTGCTGGTTACTTTGCATGTGTCACAGCCTGCTGCCCAAGTTACCAGGTGGAAGTACTGATGTACATCCACTGCAGAATGCTGTCTGCGTGGTGAGCTGTGCGCAGCGCACATTTACAGGGCTACGAAGGGCAGACGGGAAGGCCTGCAACGGAGTCAGCGGGAACCAGCTTCTTCCTCCCACCACTTCTGTTTCCCTAAATGCTTGTGTTCCCAAAGACCGAATGGTCGAGCCCAGGTGACAGGGAGCCCTTACGCTTCTTTCTGCTGCTCTGCGGCCAGCGGCAGTGACCGCTGTCCCTGGCAGGGGCGCGGACTTCCTCCAGTCCCGGGCGGCCGGGCAGAGCGCGGTGGCGGTGTGTTGCACTAACCTTTGAGCGTTTCAGTCAACATCAGAGCTTCCTTCCTAAGCTGCTGGGCTTAGTTATAAAGCATTTAGTGTCCGTCCTGTTAGAAGAAACAGTATACTTCTCAAAAAAAAAAAAAAAATGTTTAAATGTTATGAGAATGCCTCGTTTCACTGACGGAGCATCCGATAAATGCTGTGGTTCGGTGTTGGTGTTAGAGCGCTTCACAGACATCTCTGCTCGTTCAGCATTTCAACGACTAAGCAGGGGATTTTTAAAGGTTAGCTCTGTTAACATGTGTCGAGCAAAGTAGAAGCGCTATCTAGTAATGCAAGCAGAGTCCCCCAAACCAAAATTCATATTTCCCTCCCCAGCTCTGGACGCTATTTGGCTCTAGCTGCATATGGGTGTGCTAAGCAGCCTCTGTATTTTGGCTTTGTTTCTTGTCATCCACCTTGGTTAAAGTATCCAGAGAGTAACACTAGAAGAAAGCCTGCTGCACGTGCTGAAGAAGCTGCACGTTGTGAATGACGGCTCTTTCGCTCTCGCTGCAGGCATTTTTCTTATGCATTACCTGCACAGATTCTGCTATTAGAGGTATGGCCTGGTAGCCACTTCCCTTAGGGAATGTAGAGGGGCTTTAAATAATTTTGGGAAATCTGAAGAGTGTTTTTTTCTCGATGATCTTGGAAAAAAGAGCAATAAACCCGCGACATTCGGTTCTGTGGTCTGTTGTCTGACTCAGCTGAGCCTCTTCGGCTGAGAGGGGAGGAGGTGTTTGCTTTGGCAGAGTCGCTTTCTGAGCTTCAGGAGGTTTCCTAGGCCGAGATCGTTGGTCTCACATAGATTTTTGGTGCAAAAATGCTTCCTCAGCCTTTTTTCCAGCTTTCTCTGGTGTAAAATAGTTTACAGAAATTAGACATGTCTTAAGGAGATTGTATGTGAGTCCAATAGCACTTGAGTGAGACAGGAAGAGCGCAGGATGCAGCGAGCTTTATCATAACACATTCCTTACCACATGAGGTGATTAAAAATGTTTGTGTGCCTGTGTGCGACAGATCTTTCATAATAGGTTGCTAATGCAAATCGGAGGCAAAGCACAAGATTTTTCTTTCAAAGAATGGCTAATAGGCTAACAATGGTGAAGTCAGTTTAGTCATGTTAAATACACTTCCTGCGTCTCTGCAATTTTGCTGTATTCTGAAGCATTTTTGCTGAGGACAGTAGTAACTTAGGAGAACTAAACCATGAAAGCTAATCGTTGCTTCACGTGGGTATTTACTATCCAGAGTGTTCAGTGAACTTGATTGATCTGGGCAATGCAAAAAGGTGAGGCCACAAGCACAAGGATTTTATAGCATCTATAAAGTACTGTACACAGTTTTTGCTCAATTTTATGCTGTTAAACTAAACATTTGGTATCATATGGCACTTTAAGTACTTTGATTTATGGTAAGACAGGAATTGCATCTGTAATAAACATTCTAAAGTATGAGGTTAAGAGTAATCTACTGTATTTATTTGTGGCATAAAGTCTCACCAGCAATGCCTTTAAGAATCATCTTAGGCTTAACTCACACTGCACGTTACAGCCACACCACGCTCCAGCTCCAGCAAGGTCACATCCAAGGTGAAGACTGAAGCGAATGGGAAGAAAGGGGTGGCATGGCAAACATTTTGTAATAGCTAATGGAAAAAAACTCTTTTTCTCCAGTTAAATATTCCAGATACATTAATGTAATTTCTTACTCTACTATAAAGGGCTCTATGTTATACCTAACAAGACAAAGTACAAATCCAGTCTTGTTTAATACGAAAACATCTAAGCACACAGACATGAAAGTAACCTGAAAAACCCACTGACATCTTTGAAAATAAATACCATAAAATTAAATGTGTTTCAGGTTTACAAAAATTCCCTCAAGGATGAAAGAAAGCACAGAAACCCATTGTTGTACTAGAGCCTGCCATGGCCGTGTTCCGCAGGAAGAATCTTCCCACCATTAAATTTACTGTTTTTGGTATTGAATCAATTTTACTCAGTGGATCCTGTTTAACAAATTAAGTAATAATTTTAAATGATTCAGGTAGCTTTTAAGGTACCTTATCTTAACCCTTCCATCTTTGCATATTTTTGTATGCTAGTACAATAGAATAGAATGGGAGAGTGGCAATATTGCAACTGATATTGTAAGGGATGAATGACAAAGGCTTCATTGGCTTTAACTCTCCTGCACCTTTTTCATAGGAAACCATAGAATAATTGAATTCAGGTAGATCCCTTGTGTCCAAAACAGGCAGAACAGAGGACAAGAAAAGGCAAGACGTGTTATGAAATCATGAAGTTTTCAGGATAACACAGCTTAAATAAAAAAAAGACAAATCCAGGATGCCTTTGTATAAATAATAAAATTAGAGAAAGATTTGACCTTTGACGTGATATGTTCTGAAATAGCCTTCTGTCTCCCTGTTTTAACAGGAAAAAGAGGGATATGTTGCTGGCTTTTTGTGTTTTTGTTACATATTGGATCAGCAGTGGCATACTGAATTTCTTACGATAAGAAAAACAGACTGTAATGTTATGGAGATCTGCATAAACTAAAATGGGACAAAAACATGGGAAACCAGTAAAATCCTACTGCTCTGTTAGCAGAAAGTCATAATGATGTTCTTCGCTGAGTACTCATTTTTCCAGGAATACTTTGTCATCATACTTGGCAGAGGCAATTGCCACGGTTGTCAGAAGCTCTTAAAAACACTTTTGCAGAGTGTATTTTTGGTCTGTAGCATACAAAACGCTGCAACAAAGAACCCAGGAAGAAATCCTGTTCCACAGTCAGCTGTAACGACTGCAGGATTTTTGTGTGCTTGTTGATTGATTAATCAAAGTCAAAAAACAAGAGCTGTGGTGAGGATATCTGCAGAGCCTCTGAAAGCTTTTCATTTCTGTTCTTCACATTGACGTATGCAGCCGAATCCAGGCTGTAATATCATCATCCTAGATCACAAATCGCACTTTAATATGTTTACTTGCTTTGTGTTTTTGTCTGTTGTTTTGGTTTTGGGGCTGGAGAGCCTTTTGAGACTTAAGAAACACAGTCTGTTTTTCTGGATCTTCGTCTGGATATCCTTCGTGATAAAACTGATGAGTTGTTACAGGAGTTTCTGCTGGATCCTTTAGTCAGAGCGCTGGTATCACGTCACTGCCCGTGAGTTACAGAATCATAAAATGGGTTGGCTTGGAAGGGATAGCAAAGATCATTGAATTCCACCCCCCGACACAGGCAGAGACACCTTCCGCTATGCAATTGATTTGATATTAAGAGCATTATAGCTTAAACAACAAAATCACCCAACAATGATAAAACATTAAAATGGCACCTTTGTATGTGTGTTGGTTGCCTCTTTCATCTTTAATCATCACTTCTCTCTGTTTACTTGTGTCTTCTGAACCAACATTTTAAAATAGTTACAGGGAAAATGGCAATATTTTTTTTTATGATAATATTCTGGCACTTTACAGTTTTTTTTTTTTTTTTTTTTTTTTTAAATTAACTTTGTAGGGTACAATTGGTGCCCATCATTTTGCGGAATAGACTGTGCAGTTCGTTTAATATTTCTGAGGGTTTTCTTCCTTGACCAACACTATGATGTCTCAGAAATTCCTGTGGTTAAGATTAAGCTCTAAATGGGGCAGAGGGTCTCGGGGAAGCAGCCATGAGCCATGAAGAAGTTGGTTCTGTTGATTCTGGCTCTGTACTTCACGATCAGCATGGCTGGGGCTCCCTTGCTCGTCTCTGGCAACGGGTCCAGCTGTCTCCTGAGGTTTCTCGGCATTTTCTTTCTGAGAATCGTGGTGGGAGGGCAGTTTGGGAATTTCAGACTTTTGCAACATCCATGTTTGTGTTCTGGAGGGAAACTAGTGTGTGAGAATGACCAAAAAAAATATATATTTTCTGTGGATCAGAGAGAGCAAGAAAAATACTGGGTGACATGACATAGGACTCCTGGAATAACGGGGATAGTTAGACAGGATTTTCTTCTTCCATGCACAGACTTTCACTACATACGACTTTGCTGTCCAAAGTTATCCCTTTTATGCCTGTATAGGACCAATGTACAGCTCACCGTGCCCCCCTGGAGCTCTCAGCAGCCCGTGTGGCCGCACGTTGCCCTCCAGCTCCCTCCAGCGGCCCTGAAATTGGCTTTGTTGGGCGATGCTTTGGCAACGAGGCTGTGCAGTTCAAGAGCAGGTTTTTAAGAGCAAGCTGAAAGAGCCGCACTAATTTCCAGTCATCCAAACTATAGTTTAGGGTGGCTGAAAATGTGACCCAGTAATTTCTCGTTTCTAGGAAGATAGGCGTTCGATAACATAGTTGTCTTTTGGCAGATGTGTAGCTTTTGGAAGGCACGCATTGAGTGAAACGATGCACTACGGGCATGCTATACCAAAGTGTTTTGAAAACTTATTTAGGTTTTCCTGAATGGTTACTGATCAAATTAATGACAGAGTAGCTCAAAACGTGCTGTTGGTTTGCTCACTGTAGGCCTGCTATTAAAACCCCTTTAAATAGCGAGGGGACTATGTATAGGCAAAAAACCTGAGAAGTCCTTCCACGAGTGTGCCTAAGACACAGTTTTATCATTGCTGAGATATCAGGGACGTTTTATACTGCTGGCATCCTGCTGCGTTTTGTGCAGGTGACTTTTCTGATGTTCTCACACGAACCGTTACCCGTACGGGTTCGCTGCACGGCCCTGTCCAGCGGCGTGAGTGACCCAGGACAGAATACCCAGCAGAGAGGCAACACACAGTAATAAAGAGGGGCTCAGAGAAGATGTGAATTTAATGAATTCAATGGTCTCTTCGCCCAACCACCAAGCAATAGGACAAGAGGAAATGGCCTCAATTTGTGACAGGAGAGGCTTAGGTTGGATGTTAGGAAAATATTATTTGCTGGAAGTTTTGTGAAGGGTTATAAGTGGCTGCCCAGGAAGCAGTTCGTCACCACCCCTGGAGGTTTAAGAGATGCGGTGCTTAGGGGCACCGTTAGTGGTAGACAGGGCTGCTTTAGGTTAACACTTGGACTTGGTGACCTTAGTGGCCATCCCAGCCAGCAGGCTGTGTGAGCTCATGCTTGCAGCAGTACCCAGGGTCGCCATCGCCGTCCCCGCGCCCCGTGTGAGGCGCGCACACGGCTCCCGCCCCTCGGCCACCTGAGGCGACCCGCTGCAGGCCGCGCGGGCCCTGCCCGTTCCCATGGCAACCGGAGGGAGGGGGGCCCGCGCTCCGTTCCCACAGCAACCACCCGAGGCGCCTTGTGGGGGGGGGGCGCTCACGTGACGCCCACGGCCTGCGATCACGTGGCGGGCCGGGCACGTGACGGCGGCGCGATGGCGGACGAGGAGCGGGCGCTGCTGGGCGCCGAGGGCGGCTCGGGGTGGGCCGCCCGCCGCCTGCCCGCCTGCCACCCGCAGCGCCTGGCTCACCGCCTGCTCGTCCTGGCGCTCATGTGCTTCCTGAGCTTCGGTGCGGGGCTGGGCGGGTGGGGAGGGAAGCCCCCGGGCAGGGCCGTGTCGGGGCCTTCCCCCCTGAGGCGTCCGCCAGCCCCCTGAGGCCTCCCTCCCTCCCCTTCTCCCCGCAGGCAGCTACTTCTGCTACGACAACCCGGCCGCCCTGCAGACGCAGGTCCAGGCGGTGAGTCCTGCCCTCGGGGAAGGGCTGGGGGCTGTGTGGGGCCCGGGTGCCCGCTGGGCTGGTGCTCAGTGGGGTGCTGCTGGGGGGGGCCAGCCTGGTGTGTGGTGGGGGTGGGGGGTTAAGATAGCAGCCCTGAGCCCGTCAGAGGTGCTGGTGGTATTGATGTGTCACATTCTGGTTGAGGAGAGTTGGGTGGGTTTCTTTTAGGTGCTCCTGAGAACATCTTAATCTCTACGCATTAAAGCAGCATGCATCAGTGCCTTCTAAGATGTCAATTTCCAGCAGAAATCATCACCAAATCTCCCCTTGCGCTTTCTGATCAGAAAGCATGCTTATTTCTAAGTACTCCTACACAGATGCATATTCTGTGACTTTGTAGGTACCTTAGAAGCAAGTTATTCGCTTGGCTATTTTCATTTTTTCCTCCTGCTCCTGTAGGATATGAAGGCGAACACAGCCCAGTTCATGGCGCTCTATGCCTGGTATTCCTGGCCCAACGTGGTTCTTTGTTTCTTCGGAGGCTTTCTGATAGACAGAGTGTTTGGCATACGGTAGGTGGGATCCTGCTGTCGATGGCGTTTGGCTGATGGTAGAGTTAAAGCGCATGTGGAATTTAACACAGCATACTTCTTTTTTTTTTTCACACCACCTAGGAACTTCCACTGGTACAACCAGGTTTTGTTCCTTTAGTGTCTTCAGGAAAGTAGCTTCAGAAATGCCAGTCTGTATCTTTTTAATGAAATTGTCAAGCTATAACACTTATTAGAGAACTTTTCTTGTACATCAGCCTCCCCTTTTTCCTTGCTGTAGGTCTAATACCGTGTTTTACGGGGGGAAAAGGAATCTAACTATTAACTTGTTTTATTTTTCTTACAGGTTGGGCACTATAATATTTAGCATCTTTGTTTGCGTTGGGCAGGTGAGTGCAAGTGAGAGGGCAAGGGATGAAACCAGAAGCGTCTCTGCTGGGAGTGGGATGGAGAAAAGAGCTCAGATGGTTTTGGTGATAGTAGTGTGTGTTCAGGGTGGGTCCGGCTGGATTTTGTGTAGCCAGCAGGATAATGCATAAGGCAGAGGAGTAAAATAAAAAGGAAAGAGCAGGAAGTGGATGTGAAACAGTTCTTCAGGTCCAGAAAGGGAAAATCATCTTGATTTGAGATGGTTCTAGTTTGTTCCATGCTCCAAATTTGAGATGATAATTTTTCTTCAATGTTTATCTGACAGGTGATCTTTGCCTTGGGAGCACTACTTAATGCTTTCTGGCTGATGGAAGCAGGCAGATTGGTATTTGGGTAAGTCTAGAGGAGCGTGCTATGTGCCCTGTCGTGTAGGATCAGCTTTCGGCGTCCTAGAAAGCTGCTGCTGTGTTTGTGCTGTGACAGAATCGTTGGGTGTTGAGGCATCTTTGAAGCTGAGATGTGCAAAAAGCTTCAGTCGTGTTCCCATTCTAATGTAAAATTAGAAAATAAGTAGAACTTCTCAGTTGTTCTTCGTTTGGAAAATCCACCTACTGATTTCAGAAGTTAAGAAACTCCCCAAATAAAGACTTGGCACTCAGTATTCTGACAGAACTGGGTTAGTCTTTCTCTAATTTTTACTTTCTTGAATAAAGGGAGCTCTTAGCAACAACAAATAGAACAGGGCTGCTGTAATCACAGAAATGAGAACAAATGTCTCATTGCCTCCTAGTTTTCAATGTTCCACAGAACAAAAACGTTAGGAAATCTGACCTACTCTTCTGGGGGGTGGACAGTTGGCTTTGGGTTCTGATAAGATGCTGCTTTTGGTGTCGTTGGGGTCAGCAGCTGTACCCCTTGGTTCTTTAATGTTTTTACCTCCGGAAACGAGAAGCTGCTACTCATCAGCTCAACTTCCATAAATGACCAAAGACAATTCTTGCCCGAATCATGTCTTTAAGACTTGTGTTGCCTCACCATTGCTTCTCACGTTAGGGTTAACGTGCTTTGCTTTGTACCTTCCTTTTTAGAATAGGTGGCGAATCCTTGGCGGTGGCACAGAACACGTATGCGGTCAGTTGGTTTAAAGGCAAAGAGCTGAATCTTGTGTTTGGATTACAACTAAGCATGGCCAGAATTGTAAGTTTAAAGCTGTGTAGCAATAATTCGTGGTCTTTAATGGGTGTGGGTTGCCTGCATTGCTGGTGGCCTTTATACCCTGTCTAGTTTTATCTCTAACCATTGCTCTGTAAGCAGTTTGACTGATGTTCCTTTTGAATTCATATGATTGTGGAAGGCATTATTCTTTACATAAGTCTGTTCTGCCTAGGGGAGCACAGTGAACATGAATATCATGGGATGGATATACTCCAGAGTCCAACATCTTCTGGGGCACACCGGTCACAGTACTCTTGGGCTAACTCTCATGATAGGTTAGTAATATTTGTGAACTGATGTCTCTTGATAGTTTGGGTTTCTGAATTTGGGCTGTGTATACATTGCTGATTTCCTGCTGACTAGGAAGTAGGAAAGATGCATTTGGGACTGGGAAGAGCAATTCAAGTAGTGTTTGTGTCAGTGCCTTATGCCGTGCTCCTGCAGAGAGTAGGATTGCTGCGTCTGATGAAACACTGTGTGATTTTTCTGGCTGCAGAACTCAATTTTGTGTCTTACAGCAATGAAATGTTCAACGTACTCTGAGTAAAGGGCAGACTTCTAAAAAAAATTCTGAAGGGCATTGCATCACAGATTGTGTGTAGCTGCCTGCGGTGTAAAAGTGGAATTTCAGCTCCCTTTGATACGTATCCCATTAGATATGTGAAGATCTGTTACCCTGTGTGCCGAAAAGCCGAATTACTGCTTGGTTCAGCAGCTAAACGTGTCGCGTTACCCTCTTGCAGGTGGCATAACGTGTCTCTTTTCACTGGGTTGTGCGCTAATCCTTGCTTATCTGGACAAGAGAGCAGAGAAACTCCTTTGCAAAGAGCAAGGGAAAACAGGTGAGTGGTGTGCGTAAACGTGCCTTGGACTTGATTCTTTCATTCTAGAGCAGATCGTTCCGGTTGCTCAGTGCTTTTTTTTATGGAGCTTGTGGAGGACGTTCCAGTTCACACCGGTTTGGACAGTGCTGTTGCCACCAGTACTCTGTCTTGTTGAAATCAATCTTATTTCCTTCAGTGGGCGTGCAGAAACGTGCGGCTCTTTTCCATCAGTCTGGTGCTTTGAGTTTTCTGTGTGGGAGAACTTAGAAAACAAACAAAACGTGAGAACCAAATGTGAGTATGTAATGTGACATTTCAGGCACTGATTTCACAAGCTGATCATTAAAGGAAGTATTTATATTTAATTCTTCTGCACAAGACAGCTTCAAAAAAACTTTGGAGAGCTTGTACATCCGGCTTAATGTAGGCGATAGGGTTTGCTGTTGATTTAGGACCTGTGTATTCTTAGCTTGTGCTCACTGTGTGAAGTTTATACAAGAACGTAGGTAGCGGCAGGATTATAATACTTCAGTAGTGACTCTCGGTGTTTACTCAGTGCTGATTAATTTCAGATACACTTGTGCTGACTAAAACAATATTGTCTTTTGCCTCCGTTCCAGGTGAAGTGATTAAGCTAACTGATGTGAAGGACTTCTCTTTGTCACTGTGGCTTATATTTATAATCTGCGTCTGTTACTACGGAGCGGTCTTTCCTTTCATCGGACTTGGGAAGTAAGCACCTTGCAGAATGCAGCTCTTTTTCCCCTTCAGTTTGGCCAGGGTTTCACAAGTTGTCATGTGGTTTACAAGGTAGGAGGTGCAGTTAATGGTAAAAAAAATGCAGATGGCAACATGACATAAGATTTGGTGCAGAAACTTGTGGATAGTTGTCATACAGAATTCCTCCAGTGCTCATACACCATCAAATTTAAGTTGGGGGCTTAAACGCAGTTACAGCTTTGGCCTGAAGCTCTTTTGCTGCTAATTTTAATATATTTGCTGCAAATTTTAATACATCAAGCTGAAGCTTGAAGCATTTGCACGGAGTTTTTTTTTCTAAGCCATGTGACTTGATGTAAGAACTGAGATTTTGAAAGTAATTAGAAACAGAACTTGTGAGCTTCATGCGTGTTTTATGTTGTGAAGTGGAAAGGTTGAGGTTACTTGGAGGTGTTTTAACAGCCAGCAAGGCAGGTGTCTATTTTTCACTTGTGCATTTATTCCAAAACCTCTTATTGCTAATGTCTCACTGCTATGGTATATATTGGTTATGTGTTTTGAATGTGTTCTGCAAAATGCAATATAAATAGTCCTTTAACAAAAATCTTGAGACTCTAATAGTCTTCTAAATGAGATCTCTTTTGGGGTGTTTGATTATTCATGTATGCATCGTTCTAAGCTTGTACTTCTTTATTTCTAGGGTTTTCTTCATCGAGAAATTCCAATTCTCATCTCAAGAAGCAAGTGCAATAGACAGGTATATTTTGGTTAGTTTAATGAGTAGATGCCCTACTGCTGTGCTTTAGGTGTATATATGTATCTGTATTTTGCGTCAGTGGATAGATAAATGACATGGGCTGAGGAATAATTGGGAGACATTTGCTTAAGTAAAGATGTCTTCAATATGCTGGTTGAGGGATCTGAAAGAAAAAGTTCTGTCTGAAGGGTATTACTGTGGAATTTGGTGATTCCCTTCAGAGCTGATGGAAACAGTTTAATAGCAATGCTAAATAAACTGAATTTTCCTTGTTTGAAGATGAATTTGGGATCTGGCAAAACGGAAAACACTTGATGGTGTATGATTCCAAAAGCTCTAGGTATATTGCCGTTTCCTTCTTGGATGATGAATGTTTTCATGTCCTCATCCATTTTGGGAATTTTGAGTTGTGGAATCTATCTTTCTTTGCATGTCTAGTTTTTGTGGCTTGAAGTTACAAGGGAAATTCTCTTTTTTCACTCTTCTGTAGCATTGTGTATATTATATCGGCACCCATGTCCCCCGTCTTTGGATTCCTGGTGGATAAAATTGGAAAGAATATCATATGGGTCTTATGTGCTGTGGTAACTACGCTTGCTTCGCACATCATGTTGGCGTTCACCTTCTGGAACCCATGGATAGCAATGGTAACCAGTGTCTCAAAGAGATTTTGATAGCTAAATCTGATGAAGTTAAGAGATTGTGCTGCTAATTAATTTTTCTGCATAAGTTGCCTTTCTTCTGACTACGTAGATAGTCTTAAAACCTATTTAAATATTCCCTTGTTATGTTGGTGTAGTTATGGAGCTATTAATATCATAATTAAGCCACTTCTAATGGTTTTAAACTTTCTCTAGTGTGCTATATTTGACAGCTGTAAACTTGCATAAAAGTTTTTGTTGTGAATTTCCTCTTCCTAGTGCCTGAGAAATAGATTACGAAATGAGGTTCACAAATTTTAATGCAGTGCCCACCAGTGTTTCCACTTCTGGAAAAAGTTCTCTCTCCTTCTAAATATGCATATTTATTTAAAAGAGCATAGCAAAAACAAGTTACTTTTGCTCTTCTTCCCCTTTTTTTGGAGAAAGGGAAAACGAATACATTTGTTTATTAGAACCATACAGCAAAACCACATTTCATCCAGCATTTTGTCACTTCTTTATTTCACCAGTGTTTACTAGGAGTGGCCTACTCCTTGCTTGCCTGTGCCCTGTGGCCCATGGTGGCCTTTGTTGTTCCAGAACATCAGCTGGGAACTGCTTATGGCTTGTAAGTACTGAGATTTGTCGTCTTACGCTGCCCTAGAGTGCTGACATCCCTGTACTGTGGAACCACTTAATACCAAGTGGTTGTAACAAGTTACAGGTTGCTGGTTCTGTTCAAGTTCAGTCTGGGAAGAAGTCTCATGTAGTTTCAGTGTGTGGTTGCAGCAGATGCACAGTAACTTCTGCAAAAACGGAGTCGTGACTCTGCCTAACATGTGGAGAGGAGTTAAGATCATGGTTCAGTCAAAATAAAATATTGATTGTTCTTTAAAAAGCTTCTACACAGTGGTAATCCTTTGTTTGTGTTAGCATGCAGTCCATCCAGAATCTCGGTCTGGCGATTATTTCTATAGCAGCTGGGATGATTCTGGACAGAAGAGGATACTTGTTTCTTGAGGTCTTCTTCAGCGCTTGTGTTTGCTGTAAGTAGTGAAAACACTGAAAATAGATTCTGTACGTTGAGGAGGCTTTGGCTTCCCTAAATATTTCCTGTAACTCCTTCGTGTCCGTGCAGTTGGATAGACATTTTCAGCTGAGGCAGTGTTGAAAGAAGCTGATACCTAGTGAAGTATTTTGTGTATTTTTTTCCTGAAGTGACTTATGCAGAGTGAGTGAAAGGGTAGGTGAGTGATGCTCTTAAAGGCTGTGTTTGTATCAGGGGTCTCTATTAATATGAAAAAAAAAACCTTTCTCTGAGTTACCCTGCTGCTTGTGAGCATGGTGGAATTTTCAAAAGTGATAGAAATGCTGCTGCAAAAAGCTCCCTTTCACTACAATTGTCATGGAAAAAATCTTAATTGTTGCTCAGTCGGATGTTAAAGCTGCTTTTATGTTATTGTGGTAAGCTTTCTGGCAGCTAAAACTGGTTTTTATTTTATTTTTAGTGTCACTGATAGCTGTAGTCATGCTGTATTTTGTGAATCATCTCACAGGTAAGCTAAGTGCTTTTAGTCTCTCTTGATGTTTGTTTTTCATTGTAATTCATGAACTGTTTACAGTTGGTGGGGTGCAGCTGGGTGTCAGACGTGGATTTTTTTCCTTGGTGCTATAGTGTGAACCTTGCTGTGATGTTAAAGCTGATCAGCAGGGTGAAGTACCTACCCCTCCAGCTAACTTGAACAAATGTGTAGGATATTATGTAGGTAAGCCATTAAAGCTATTTTTATGTGTAAACCGCTTGATTGTATGTATCTGCAAATATTAAAACTTGGTGGACATTCCTTCAAAATAGTGCTATTTCTCAGGTACTTGTTGAAGCAGTAACCACTGAAAGCTCTAGAGGGGTTACATTAGTTTGTTTCTTTCCAAGTTGCTTTTACTTTCTCTAATTTTATGGGGTAGTGTGATGAGTGGTAGAGAAACTTCGTTGTTACTCAGCAAAAACATGAGTCAGGCGTGAGAGCTTAGCGTAGTTCCTGATTTTGCTTGCTTATATGATTGAGGAAGTTGCTTTCTTCTATTTACATCAGTTTTTGTGAAACGACTGATCTCGCCGTTCAAATGCTCGGAGAATTTCTGTAGTGAGGTATAATATCAAAGATACAGAATTAGAAAACATCAATTTTTAAAGCTTCAAAGTAGATTTGTCATCTGCAGGTGGTGATCTTAACTGGTCTGCAAGGAAAAGGGAAAAACTGCAAAAAGTAGCTGCAACTGAGTAAGTATAAAGAACAGTGTCCTTACAAAATGTTGAGCCTGAAGTAATGAAGTAGATTACTGGCAGACCTACAAAAGAGACTAAGTTCAGACATTTGTATTGAAAGTCGCTTGCTTTCCTTCAAGTTAGGATTTCATACTCTTGCCTCCTGTGAATAATCAGAGGAAGTAACAATGAACCAGGTCTGCCTTCCTGGCACTCCTGCTTACTGTTTCTCCTCATTAATTTCAGTGGCCTTCCAACTCAGCGGAATTGAGGTGTAGTTTTAAAAAGTTTGCATAATTTAATTTAAAATATGTCCTTTCACATGGTGGGTTCCTGACTGAGTCAGCAACAAACATTACTTGGGTTTAACATCAAGTTATGCATGGACTAATTTTTTAAGAGTCACATTAAAAACTAGATTCCTCTTCAGAAGGAGGGTCTACTCTCTGGTCCCTTCCCATTCAGCTTGCTCCTTGTGCTCTCTTTTTTTTAGAAGTCTTACCATGTGTCTGAAAACTGTGACTCGAGTTTAAATCGTGCTAGTAATGTCAAGCTCAGTTTGTGGTCAGATCTGTGCCATAAATGCTGGCTGCAGTGAAAAGCTTTTCCATGACAAATGTTAATGTGGAACCCAGTCACAGCTTTCAGGATAACTGCTGTGAAATTTGAGCTGCTTACATATGAACAAAGAGGAATTTGTTTGTGTGTTCTGTTCTCACCTAATTCAGCTCAGTGAATCCCTTCAGATCATGAAGTCTGTTTGCATGTAGTGCTGAAATGCTTTACCTTTTTCAATAGGTAACAACACTTCACCTGCAGATAGTGTGCACCTCACAGCTTGTATCAAAGTTCTTTCCAGATAAATACCTTGAATAAAGACACTTTACATATGTACTTCATGGACTTTTATAAAACTGTGCATATGATGATACTTAATATAAACAAACAAACAAAAAAAACCTGTCAACTAAGTCTTGCCAGGTGACTTGTGGTGGCAAGTGACATTGTCTTGATTTGTCCTGGTTTGTTATATATCAGTCATGAGGAACACTGAAGGAAACAAAAGCTTTCCAGAGCTGGTGAGCAGGCAGACTTAACTGTGATGAGTGTCATCCTTCAGGCAAAACATCACAGCCATTTTTTAATGCAAATGAGAAACCAAAAGAACCTACTTTGTGCTCGGGAGCAAAGGAGACCTGTGTCCAAATAGAGCCGCTTTTCGATCTGCCCTGACCATGTGCATAACGCTGCCAGAATTTACTGTGAAAGGTGTCTTAGAGTGTGCTGTGGGATATAGTGCCTTAGAGTAATATTTTCAGTAATTTTTACAATGTTTTTTGCAGAAAAGAAAGTTGATTAGCAAATCTCATCCAGAAGTGGGGAGCATTTGATCAGCATCATGTCAACTTGAAGAATCTGTGTTGCTTAGTTTGGTGGTCAGCACTGGACAATAGTTGTTTTCCAAAAAAATAACATTCTGGGAATTTTATAGTAAATGGCTAAGTTTTATGCTTTGTAACCAATTTTAACTAATGCCAACTCATCTCTTATCACTTGAACGTAATAGGTTTACAGTGTTTTTACACTGTTTAAGCTGTCATTGGAGAGGGCACTCTGCAGCCCAGGACAAACACATTCATCTTAAAAACTAGCGTAAAGTGTCTACGTACAGCACTGTACCATTTTGGTGTGGGTGGAGGACTCTTAACAGCATTTTATGTACTGGAATAAGGTTCACTGCCTTCCTTAGGAGTGGGTCACTGTTACTGCCTTTGTCACTGTCTTAATGCAAACCACTGTCTTAAGCTAAACATGTTCAGAGCTTTGTTCAGTCCTGTTTCCCTTTGAGATTGTGTAGGAAATGACTGACCGATGATGGTCTGGTCAAATATCGACTCTTTTGTAGGAGACTGCTATCAATTCTGAAGACTGCTGAGCAGTCTTTTACTTGCAGTTTTGACAATTGATTCTTTTTGTATTGTAGCCTTATATTTTAAGGAGTGAAGACTTGTTTAATAAAGGGATATTAAATTGTTTTTACAAAAGCTCATTGAGCATGTTGTAATCTGTGGAAAACAAAAGATTTATCTTTCTACTGAAGTCTGGCAATCTAAATAAAAGCAAACTGCAGAAAATAGCCTCTCTCTTTCTTTACACTTAGTGTAATCCATTCACGGCTTTCTTTCAATCAAATATCCAAAATTAATCTACAAACATTAGAAACATTTTTACTTATAAGAAATAAAACCGCCGCACACCAGCTAGCTGCTGAGTTTGCACTCCTTAGTGCAAATCTCTTAAATGAATTTTCTTTTCCAGAGCAGAAGAACAAGAGAGACTCAGACGTCAAAACGAAGATGACTTGGCTAAATTACGGCCAAAAGCTGATGACTTTAGTTTCAGGAATAAATACCTCTCCAAACTAGGCGCTCAGGTATTAGTAACAAAGTAGGGTTTTTAATAGTAATGAGTAGAAGTCTAAAATGGCTGTTTCAGAACCTTGGTTTATTGTTTCAAATAGCCAGCACGTTAACCTCTGAGCAGAATGCTTAATGTATGCTTGTTCTCAGAAACAGGCTCGCTAATGGTAGTTAAAAATGTAATGAGGAAAATGGAATTGAATCAGACCAAATAAGCTGAGGAGCATGCCTCTCACGATGCATGTTTTTAATCTTATTTTTTGCAGCTACCAGACAATTACTCTTCCTATTTATCGACAATGGCACACAGAAGCGTGTTGAAATAGCATCTTGCCCCACTTGCAAAAGCAGAAACACATTGAAGTTCCTGTACACAACTTTGTTTCCAGTACTGAGAACTAACGCTGCAGAAGCAGAATCATGCACCACATTTTTCTGCAAGCACAGACCCTATTTTTAAAGTATTTGGCTTAAGCTCCCCTCTGCACCTTAAGGTAAATAGCACAGATACTGAGGAGGAATCACCTGGCTGTTTATTTGAACTCGTGAGCATGTGCTACACCATCCTAAAATACTCAGTGAGTAGCTCAACTCAATAGCTAAGACTTGATCTCCTCTCAGTACACAACCACGGCTGAAGTGTGGATGCTTTGCTGCGGTAACCAAGTTGCTGTGAAATGAGTCGATGTAGCCATGGAATGTTTCACTTCTCAAGTTGGACAGTTTTATTGCCATATTGAAAACAATCTGTTTCATTTTTATGGTAGAAAATGTGAGGGAAGACTACCTCTTATTTTTGGTCTAAGCAAATATTTCTGAAGAAAATGAACTATCTAATTCTGATGCTTCTATTCAAAAAGTACTAGCCCTGGAATTTACTGTTAGATCACAGACTTAGCAATAACCTCATGTAAGTTGTGATTAACGTGAAAATTGATGTGTTTAAGAGGTTGTCACTGAAAACTGTGGAAAGAGTTAAAGAACTGAGTTTTGGCACTCTTGGAAAAATGTTGTTACATTTCGTCATGAAAACTATGCTTTTTCCGTAATTTCTGTGGCAGGCTTGTTCCTGAACAGAGCTAGTTTCTAGTAACTCCTGCGGAGTGCTTTATCAGATTCTTTTGTCTTTGTTAACCATAAAGCCTCACTTATGTAACTGGGACATAAGTTCTTACAGTAAACTAATCGTACTCTAAAAGGGAAGAGCATCTGGCTTTCTTGAGCGCTGGCTGCACCGAGCGAAGAGCTGCTGTATGCGTAGATGATGAGGTGCACGCGGTGAGTGAGCTTTTCTTGGCTGACTTCAGGGAGTTCTTGTGTGCCCCAGTGCTTAAGAAATTTAGACAAGTCGCTTGACTGGAGAGAAAATATTTTGTTAGAATAAAAATGTGATATTACTTTGCCTGCAGTAACCTAGCCCTTCTGCAACTCAATGTTTTTATTTTTTATTTTTTTTAAAGATATGACTAAGTGGAGATTTCTTTCATGTTCATAAAAGGCTAACAGGTTTATGGAAGACTAAGCCAGGACTATTTTGATTAATAATAACATATTCTGAAGAACAATCTAGGAAAACAAAGTGGCAGACTGAGCTTGCTTCTGAACTGGAGCAGTACGCTGACCTGTGAGAACTCTTACTGGTGCTTTCTGTGCTCCCTTAGAGAATCAAACACTATCATGGTTGATTTTTGTTTGTAGACTTGTGAATTACGGGTCTCTTCTAATAAAAGCTTTAAATGGATGTTGGCACTTGTGTTGTTCTTACTGTTCTGGGATGTGTTGTTGCCCTTGGAGGTAGTTGAAATTTACATTTTATTTTTTAAACAAGCACGATTTCTGCTTTTCCCTGGGAAATATGTAGATGAGGCGTCTCTTTGAGAATCCAAAGGAAAAATTTCCCCCCAGTTCCTTTGCTGTTGGGTCGATACATTTGCCCGTCTTGGGAAGGGAAGAAATTAGGCAATTGTTCTTCTACTGCTCTTCCTCACTTCCTTCAGCTAGCTGCTTCTGCCAGTCACAGATCTCTGCTTCTGCTTAGCACTAACACGTTATGATTATAGGTAACTTCTGCTGTTACCCATGGATCAGCATTTCATGCAGGACAGCACTGAGGAACTTAATGTCTCGTTGAAAGTTTCAGTTCCTAAATTCTCTGTACTCTTGAGCATCTCGCTAAAATACTGCGGTGCACTTCTGTATGTGGTGTAACACCCATGTCAGCTCGACTCCAAACACCCCAGCCTTTCATTTCTGAGGGGTTTTCAGCTCAGTGATTTTTTTTACCTTGCTTTTTCGTTTGTGGCTGTGGAGCATGGGAACTGTCTGGCTTTTGTTCCTTTGTGACCTGTTCCCCCTCATAAATGGAGCCCCTTCTCACTGCTATGCTGGTGCTTCAACTTTCTGATGCATACTTTAGATTCAGATTGGCTATCAAACAGAGAAGGGGAAAAGGGATTTTTAAAATCTGAAATAAGTTTCTTTTTTTTGTCCTCTGTACAGTTCCAGTGCTGGGTGACTTTTCCAAGCCTCACACCCAGTCAAGCAGTTGACTTCTGCAGCTGGGATGTGCTTCCTCAGCAAGGGGTGAGTCTTGTTGGGGCGCCTCTCCCCTCTGTGTTCACAGCAGGCCTGGCAAGGGGGCCAGCCTGGTGCAGCATCAGCTCCAAGGTGAGCCTGGCTTGGTTAGTTTGACCAGAAAGAAAGTAGAAGAGGGGGGGCTGATACAACTTTTCAGGTTTACCAGTGGCCTCTGGATTTTGTAAAATAAACTCTCAGCAGTGTCCTGCTGCACGTAGCTGACGGTGAGCAAGGGCAAAGAGAAGAGGCAGAGCAGGTCTGCCACAGGTTCACTAGGTAGCTGGTGGTGCAGGCTGTGGATGGGGTTTGCTTGTCCTCTGGGCGTAGGGGAGATGGAGCTGGACCAGGAGAAGGGAGGGAAGATGTGAGCAGTGTAGTTTATCCCAACAAACACTCCTCGGTTCTGGGGTACTTGTCACTAGAGGTCACTGCTGCAACATCAACATGGAAAGAAGGTTTTCTGCACTAGGAAAAAGTCTTATTTCAAGGCTGCAACTGCTGCTTTTCTGTGACTTACCTGATTCTGGAGGCTGCTTTCAAAAGGCAGATGCTAATAGCAATAGTCTTCAGCAGGAAGAGGTCACTTATTTCTTCTCATGCAAGTCAAATAGGGTAGGGTAACAAAGTGACCAAACTGTATACATGTATATACATTGGAGCTCTTCACAACCTTAGCATCCTCAGCAAAAATCCTTTTGACCCCAGCCTGATGTGTTTTGTGTAGCCTGAATTTTGCATAAAATGACATAGGTTTAAGTCTCTAGCTGAAGTGATCCCTGCCTTGATGTATGTTATATATACAGAGTAAACCTATTTAACACAACTATATCCAAAAAGTTCTCTGATCAATCAGTGGAAAAGGAAATGAGTGATCAAAAAAGTCTCCAAATTTTACAGCCTAAGACCTAAATCGTGTCCTCCATAGAGAACTGTTCTGTGAACTCGGTGATTTCCTGTATAGATGTGTGTTTAAGCAGAGTGAGCACTGCCAACCCCTTTTCCAATCAGGATGTGGTACACCCATCACAAAGATCTCGACTTCTCTAATTTCCCATTATTAAGAGCTGATTTTTGTAGCACAACCTTGTTGGATTGCAGTGGTCTGGGGGTTTCTGAGCGGTTCTGGGGTGCATGTTGTCACATTGGGCTGGAAGAGTGCTGCTGGCGAGGTTCCAGCTGGGCTGTGAAAGCAGACCTGACCTGCGACAGAAAGCCTGCTTACCCATCCGAGGTCATCCGTGCATTTAGGACTGAGTCTTTTTTGTTCTGCACGCAGAAGGTGGGGCCTTGCAGCAATCAGAAGAAAATAGTTCCTGTTCTGTTTCCTCTGAACAAGCAAATTTTACTCTTTCTGGTATCTTTAATTTTTATATAGTGTCTGCAGATCTGAAAACATCAGGATGTTCCTCAAATTATTAAAATCAATTTTACCATGGTATCTTAATTAATTGTCTTGTTTACATGTTTGCAAAGCTCTGTCTGTAGATATAAAACAGCTGTTAATGTCAATAATTCAGAGAGAGTGGAGTTGGCATCCTGCATTTCTCTTGTCAGCTGGAATGATGATTGAACATAACTGGCCACTTCAAATTAAGGTAAGTGAAGTAACTGCCTTATGGCATCCTGGGTGAAATGGGTCACATATGGCTGTTGCAAATTGCTGAAAAAATCTCAGATGTCACTTACGGGAAATTGGTTAACCTACTTAATACTGAAGACTTAAGGCCATTTTTATATTCTACTTGAGTCACAGAGCTAGTCAACATCTTACAGATTGTCTTTACAGTTTTTTGGATATTTTATATTTTTAGATGCATTTTTTTTAATGGAGTAGCAATGAAAACATATCAGCTTATGTCTGTTGCTCAGGATGAAGTCTGTTGGGGAAATCTCTCTTAAAATGCTTACATGCTGCCTCTTTTATACTGGATTGGTTTGTATGGTTACTGGGCGATCTCTTCTGGCCACTATTTTGGGGTGAAACAACCTGCTAGCCAGAGTTGGAAAACAGCTTGTTCATCTCTGCTGATGCTTCAGTGTGGCCTGGCTGACTCGGGGTGCCCCTCATTTAGGAGTGCGCTGGCCTGCCATTCAGACCTACCTTGAATGAGGTCGAGAATAAAATTTAAGCTACCAAAAACTGTACTGCTTATAAAAAGAGCTCCCAAAAGCAGATTTTCCAGTCTCTGTATGTAAAATTCACTTTAAATAGTTTTTAGTGAGACTAGAGGTGATATCCCAGGGTATGAAATCTGTCAGAAGTGATTGATACACACATAAGAAGCTGAGTGAAAATTGAAGGAAAGATATGGCATTGCCAGGCTTTATTTAAATACAAAAGCTATGCATTTAGATTGATTTATTTTTATGCCAATAGGTTCTGATATAAATATAGTGATATATAATGTATTGACTATAATGTCAACATTATTCTAAAGCTGACTCAAGGAAAAATATCTCATTGTTAGTGCTGTAATATAATGCTTTGTTCTGCTGAAGGGGAAGGCCTATACAAGTATGATCAAAACAACCTCTTTCCTAAGACCCTTTGTAATGCCTCTTAAAATGACCTCAGGGTTTGCTAGTCCTTGCAGCCGCACTTCACGGCACGTTGGCCGTTGGGTTGGTCATTAGTATTTCATGCTCGTCTCAGCTTTGTAATGAGCACTGTGCACTTTGTACTGGTTAAACGAACGGGTTACATGGGCTGTGTGCTCTTGCCCTAAGCCCATGCTAAGATGTCAAATGACCTTATTTGAAATTTGAATTGAGGCCTGGATGCTCTTTTTCCCTTTTTCTTTTTTTTTCTTTAAAACTTGTTTTGGAACTAACCTTGCTAAGGAGGAATTACCGGGTGTTTTGGGGAGAAAAGACAGCTAGTCACTGAATGAACAGTCTAATGGAAATGGGATTCACCCTTTTTCTTCAGTGCTTCTGTCAAGAGCCAGGGCCTGTCCCCACCGCTCTGTTATTGTCCCCGCGGCCTGGTGGTGCTGGGCTTGGCTGAGGCGGCCTCCAGGCCCCGGCATGCCGAGTGCCAGCGGCTCCAGGAGCGGCCGGTGAAGGCCCCTCTTGACCAACAAACACTTCTGTGGGTCACCATGAGGTGACTTCACAGTGTGTGCCTTAGGTGCCTTAGGTCTCTGTTAAAGCCCACCGGTGCAGCAGGATTAGGCAAGGACTGCTGCCCTAGGCCCTGGATGTGCAGGGAACCCTCATGGTGGGGCAGGTTTTACATCAACCATTGAACAATGCATTGGCAATAGCACATATACAGCCACCACCATGACCACGATAACATTAGTGTCCCTCCCATAACGCTGTACATTTTGGTACATTGGGTCCAGCGACGTTTCTGTCCATGTATGAAATGTTTTTGAAGTGTGAGATGGAGGGTGCTATAGATAGATTTAAGTTTTTCCATTTGTTTGATTTTTTTTTTTTTTTTTTACTTTCTCATTTTCTCCTGCATTTTTCTACTTTCATTTTGTACAGGCTGCTGATATAAAGAGTTTATTCATGAGGTTAACCTAATTACTGTCTTCAGAAACAAAGCCTGTTTCTACAGTGAATATCCTTTTGAAATCCATCATCTGAATATTGCCTAATAAAGTTAGCAAATGGCCTCCAAATGAACCAAAATGACTCAGTATCTCGTCTAGCAAAGGATGTATTATGGTTTTTCTGATACTGACAGAAATGTTTAAAATTCTCACTGCATTGCTTTGCTGCTGGATTAATATGCATTTTTCTGTCTTGAGATGAAAAACACTGTCTAGATTTAATGCAACACTTACAAAATTGCTGATGTGAGTCTCTGTTAAAGCTATTTTATATACACATTGGAGAGCGTACTGGAGACAACTGGAAAGTTCACTTTGAGGAGCTCCAACATTTGTAATCAGTAACTAAAACGCGTTCGTGGAGTCGCAAGACTAAAAGGCACGAATTTAAGTGCCTTCATCTGTTTTCCGTGCTTGGCACAAAGGTGATACATTTTTCATGTAAGCAAAGCTCCTTGGAGCAGAGGGTGCTCTGGGGAGGTGATTAAGGAGGATGGAGATGTGCAGGCTGATGGAGCTGGGGCCTGAGCACTGTCGGCGTGTTGCGACACACAAAAGCCTGTTTTATCCCTTACTGTTGCTTGTCTCAAGACAAATATTACTTGCTTTATTCTTTCTATTCTTTTTGGGGAAAGACAGATTTTTATTTTATTTTTCTCAAAAGGCCATCATCTCTACTAAGTGCATTCTGGGACAGCAGCATTTAAATTTAACTTTTCTCCTCAGAAGCAAAACCCCAGGTAATCCTGCTAAAGAGAGAGTAACTGGCAGCCTTCGATGTTCTCCCTGCTGACTGCCTGCTTGATTCCTGCAGACATTCATGGGGAAGACTGGGGTGGCCTTTGTGCTGTTCTTAATTTTCCATCTCTACCTGGACTGGAACTTTTATAAATAATTTAACTTAATTATTATGTATCTTTCTATCTTGGAAAATACCAGTTTACAGGAAAACATGACAGAAAGCATACTGAAGAGCTGCCTTGTTCCACTGACTACAGGAATCCAGCATGAAGCAGTGATGGACATTTGATGTGTCCAAAAGAAAATCATTATTTCAGTTACTTCTTAAATAGCTCTCTGGTTGGGAAAGAGTATCTGAATTAATGGTAGCTTGGACATCATTATATATTAATGGGCTCCAACCGATTTATTTTTTCTGGCAATTATCCATTTGCACAATGTATTATGCCTGACTGATCCATTTCCCCTGCTATTGAGTGGTAGATTGTGGATTAGTACCTCGAGCCAACGCCAGTCTGCATGGGAACGTAATAGGATCTTGCATCATTTTTAATGGTGAGTTATGGGCTGTCACACAGAATATCTGGACACACTTAATAACTTTCTGACGACAACTGTAACAGACGTAATGGTAAGTGTGTGTTGTCACTGAACTGCTGGAGAGGCAGGCTCCTGCTCGCCAGGTGCTATTACACTGCTCTGAATTGCCTTTGTAGATCCTTCTGTAGTTACAAACTTTCTCCTAGCTCCAGTAGTGCTTAAATAAAAAATTGATCCCATGGAATTATATTGCTGAATATTAAAGTCGGTATTTATTTGCAAGAGTCACTTTGGGGTGCCTAATTTGTCCGCGAGAGCCAGGTTTTTTGCTCAGGCTGCAAAATGGTGCAATAAAAATCAGTGATTGATGTTTATTATCAGATTAAATGGTTTAGCTGTGGGGATCAAAGTTATAAATTACAGCTCTCCCCAAGCTGTGATTGGCCACTAGAGATCTTTCTAAGTGCCAGCATTTTTTAATGAGATCGTATATTTTCAAGCTTCTAACAGTATCAACTTTTGTAGTTTATTGAAATTGTGTTTAAAATAACAGCTTACGGGGTGTCAAAAATACTGGATGTGTTTTGTATTTGCTTGGTCAAACATCCTGGGGGGAAAAGCCATTGCTTTGAAAATGGTGGTTTTGATTCCCCACCAAACATTGCAGTTTGGTCTGGGGACCTAAAGGAGCATGAGGGCTGTTGCTTTACTTTGTTTGGGTTTTGGTCATTTTATCTGGAACTTGGGGCTGAATCTGCTCTGGGGCTTTGGTTGGATCGAAGTTTAATGGGCAGCTGTTTCCCTCTTGGGAGTTCAGCCACAGGGAGGGAGGGATTTTCCTTCACTGTTCATCAATGCAGAGGAATTGGTGGGAGGCTGCCCCACATGGGAGAAGAAGGTAAACACCCCAATATTGTTTGCTTATTGCTGATGGGACATGACCCTGAATGTCAGAAGCCTGATATTCAAGCCAGAGGCGTTCCAGGAAGGGCACGCTGAAATCATTGTGTGAATGCTCTTAAATTCTCTGCCTTAAAAAAAAAACTACCCATCAAAACATAGCTAAAATTTAGTCTGCCATTAGATAAGACTAAATTATATTTTGTTACGTGCTAAGGGAGATTTATAATTGGGGTAAAATCTTAACTGTGAGGCCATTAATCTCACGAACAGCACTGCAGCATCAAAAGCAAGACATTGTCTTCCTGTCCCCAGGACATTCTTTGTCAGAAAATCATTTGTTTAACTCAAAGGAGGGCTCTTTCTCTTTTATGTTAAAAAGTTGGTCTTTTTTTTTCTTTTTCTTGCTGGCTGCATTTACTCCTGGGAGACTCTGATTAAGCAGCTGGCTTCAGAAGAGCGTGCGCTGCGTGGCCCTTCTGCGGGGAGAAGTCACGGGGGTGCTGGTGGCACCGCAGCCCATCGCTGCCAAAGCAGCTCTCGTCTGTCTGTCCTCTGTGCCTCAGGGAAAACTCAGGGCTTTCCAAAGGTGAGGAAATGTTATTTACGGTGATGTACAAGCACGGACCGACTGGTTTGCAGCCAGTTGTGTCTCGTGATTACCCACATTTTATCAGCGTAGCAAAGGGGTGCAGAGGGCTCCCATTTCGGCACCCTGCACTCTCCTTAGCTCTGCTGGGAGGACACTGCTGAATGAAGCAATGCTCGCTGTAATTATAACAGCTTCATATGTCCTTCATCGAGTCACATTGGTCTGCGTTAATTTTAATTAATTTTTAAAGGCCAAAATGAGTGGAGGGGACCTGCGACGGCTGCAGCAGAGGCGAAGCCTGATGGTGCAGCCCGGATCGGCGCTTAGCGGGGGCAGCACTGCCACAGGGCTTTCGTGGAAGCCATCCCTCCCTCCATGTGAGCAGCGGCCTTTTCTGCTGTAATTGCACCTTTACCTTGCAAGCCCTAGTGGAAAATAATTAAATTTCATGAAAGCTTCGAGCCCCTCAGGGCATCAATTAAATGTAATAATGGTTTCTGCAGCTTTTAAGCAAATATGTATTTTTTTTTTATATAGAAAGAAAAAAAGAAATGAGATGAAGTCTTTCGCACAGCGTGGAGCTGAAGACTTTATTTCCATGTTCTTAACCCCTTGCTCTGAGCACCACTTCAGCAAAATGTCAGGCGTAGCTGTTTTTACACCCAGGAAGCAGAGGCAGGAAGGATCCTCAGGGTTTCCTGGAGCTGCCAAGCGATGCCCGTTGCTTTACGGTGTTCAGCTGGGATAAGCCTTGAGCTGCCTGGGCCAGCTAGTGCAGCTCGGAGGGAGCTGCTCGGTTATCAGCAGCATGGGTTGCTTTACGGAGCAGCGGAGGAGCAGCACGCACCTTCTGCAAGGTTGTGTCGGATGGAAATGAAGCACCAAAATTATCCTAATAAATTACAATAATTGTGCCTGGCAGCATGCAGTAATTTAAAATAGATTAATCTAACAAGCCTTAAATATGAATAAATAATAAACATCTTCATGCATTGGGAATCTTATTCGCCTTAATTCTGAATGAATACTAATTACGCCTGTAAACCCGATGCAAAAATCGATCCGTGCGGAGGAGGCACAAGGTGCTCAGTGTGCCGAGTTGGACGGAGCCCAGCTCAACCTTCTCGCCATCCATTACAGGCAGATTGCAGCGCTGCGAGGCTCTGTCACCGGCTGCCTTGTGATGAGAAGCAGGCTTTAGAGCGGGGGCTGCAGCCTTGCGTTTCACGTCCAGTTTGGCATTTGGGTTCCTGGCGGGGCTGAGAGCCTGGATGCCAGACGGGATGCGGCAGAGGTGCCACATCGGACATCCCCCTGGCGTGGGTGCCCGCTGGTGAGGGCTGGTTTTCGCAGTCCTTGGCTGGTCTGCATCTGCCCCTCCTTTCCTCCCAGGCCTTTATGTCGAGCCTCCCATCACAGCCTCTGCATGGACAGGTACCTCACAAGGCTTCCTTGCCCAGCAAGATGAGCCCTGGGGCTGCAGCGATGGGTGAGGAGATGTGTTGTATGTTTGTGCCTCTCGCGTGGCACCTGGTGCACCTATAGAGCTCTGTTTCCACCAGAGTAAGGCCGCAGAGCTGTTGGGTTTTGTCTGAACATATGGAGGATGGATGAAGGGGAACATCTGCACCATCTGCTGCAGGGGAGCGCTGTGTTTCATCCCCTCGCCTCGCCGTTGTTTTGGATGACATCCTTCCTTCCCTCCCATCATCGCCGGGGTCCCCGGGCCAAGCCTGCCTTCTGCAAAACGCTTTGCTTCCTGCTGGGATTTCCTCTGCTTTATTTTCCCGTGCTGATACGAGGTGATGCTCCTGCAGAAAAAGGAGTTGTGGAGCCCCTGAGAAGGCTCTCGGTGACCGGCCGCATCCTGCTGCAGTGTGGGCTGGTGGTGATGGGCCTGGCCTCCATCCACAAACCTCAAACCGCTGAGTGAAGGTCGCTTGCTGTAAGGTGCTGGGATGTTTTAAGGCCTACCATAAAATAAGCTGTAGCCTAGCAAAAGCTTGCGATGGTATCTGCTGCAGCCTGCGGCCTCCCTGTTAAAGTTGCCTTGATCTTTGCACGTGGAAGCAATTCGCCACCGTCGTAACGCGCCTGAGACGTGCAGATACGGTGCCTGCAAGCGGCTGCTGGGGTCTGCAGGGCTTAGGGATGAGAGGGGAGGGAGGAGGAACGAGAACCCCCAGCCCCACGGCAGCCGTCAGCAGGCTGGGATTTAGTCTGCAAATTACAAGAAACGCTGAATAACAGATTGGAGAACTGGAAAATGTCATAAAGTGGGAAGTCACAAAAATAGCCAGTGGCCAGCAGCTCCTCAGGTGTTACAGAGCATCCTGAACTCGCCTGGACGGTGACTCGGTGCCTTGGTGAACCCAAGTACGCCTGGAAAGCCAAAACCCCGTGGGAGTGGCATGGAGTCGGTGGCACAAAGCCAAAAAGCTTGGGCAGCTCATGCGGGTGCCGCAGTGTTGGCACGGCCTGGGGACGTGGGGCAACCAGGTCACAGCATGCATGATGCACGGGGCACCTTAAACACTAATAGTGCAGCTTGTCTTCACCCAGGGATTTCTGCAAGGACCTGAAATCTGAGTTCCCATTAAAGAAAAAAATATGTTCTCTGTGCTACCCTGGAGCCCAGCAGCTGTTTTTTTTGGGGTGCACAGCTCGCTATCTGTGCACACGGCTGAGCCCAGAGCTGACATTCACCCCTGGCATCATGCACACTGCCTGTGTGAGGGCTCGGCAGGGGAAAGCAGCAGCGACACGACCTCAGCGCTTTTTTTTAAGGGCGTTTTTACATGGATCCACGAGCGAGGACCTTGCAGAGGCTGCACTCCGCTGGGTGCCTCAGAGGGAACAGAGCGTTACGAGTTCGACCTGTCTGGAGCAGCAGCTCCAGCGCCTTGCTGCGAGGCAAGATTTAAATCTGCTGCCGTGCTGCATCGATCCCAAGTAATTGCTTTAATAGCGGTCCCGGTGTGAGCAGAGAATGGGTTGCTGTCACTCAAGTAATGAAATTACACGTACTGGTGAAGGAATTTACCCTGCTGCCCGGCGTTGTCCCCCCGGCCCCAGCCAAGGAGACAACTACCTGGCGAAATGTGTGCTTTGGGGTCCTACATGTTCAGTAATCCAGATCTCTGAACAGTTAGCAAAATTCACCATGTTTCTATAAAGTATGGAAAGTGTATACATATATATACATATATATTCTTTTCCACAGCATGGTAGTTTCATACAGTTCGTTCTCCTGCACGCAGGCTGTTTGTGTGTGATTTAGTACAATATTTAGTACAATATTTATGACCTTTCTCACTGGTGTAAGTAGCTGCAGTAGCACTGGCAATCCTTGTCCTTATTATTAACGCCAGGAGTCACGATTCTGCCCACCAAGCTGTAGGTTTCCAGCGGGCAGATACCTAGTTAATACAAAGTATTTGACCTTCACGCTCGGC
Source organism: Heteronetta atricapilla (assembly GCA_011075105.1). Lineage (NCBI taxonomy): Eukaryota > Metazoa > Chordata > Aves > Anseriformes > Anatidae > Heteronetta > Heteronetta atricapilla. The sequence goes on along the minus strand of CM021739.1, from coordinate 24,276,100 downwards.
GGGGTGAGCTCCGATGGCCTATCTGTTGTGTAATTGCTTTTTGATTATTACTCACAAGCCCTGGTGTTGTTTAATGGGCAGATTAGCGTCTTGCTTGGGAGCTGGGGCTCCCGGCCACGGCCGCGCTGCACATCGTGGGGTTTTGTCCTTCGTGAAATCACCATAGTAACATCGCAGGGGAAGCCGCGTGCCTGACAGCCTCGTCCTGCGCTGAAATATCCGGGCTGCCTGATATTTGGCTTCTTTTTCTCCCCGTAGCATCTCCAAGACCCCCGGAGGCCCCAGCAGGTCGTGCCCCTGGTCTGGCACGGCCGTGGTTTTTCCGTGGCTGTGGGTGCAGCCGTGGGAACAGACTGAAAGCCTTGTGGCAGCAAGCTACTTGTGGTCAGGTGAATCTCTGTGTTGAAGGAGCAGTTGTCCGTCTAGATGGGTGTCTTTGAAGGTAACCTTGTTTTCCTCCCCTTTCTTTCAAGGAGCAAACCGCTAAGTTAAACTCTGCGAGTCTGAAACTAGTTAAGTGGGTTTGCCAGTGTGTGTTTAAACAAGGGATAAATTGCACGTGATTTTGGCACGCAATTTCCCCCCTGCTGCTCCAGAAGCTCATCACAAAGGGGGGCACGATCGCCAGCCAAGGTTTCTGGCTTCCTTTCTCTTTCCAAGACGACTTTATGCCGTCGCGTTGTCATCTTCGGCTGCTATCGGCACGTATCACGCCCTGACTGCCACGGGCAATAAGACGTTTGACATTTTTCCTCTTCCCTGTTAAATAAAGCTGCAGAGCGGTAAATCCCGTGGAGCAGCGGGGTGCTCGGCCCAAACCTCTCGGCGAGGGGCAGGCGGGAGGTGGCTGCTCCCAGCGGTTTGCTGACTGCTCCGGGGGGTTTCTGTGTGAGGGGCAAGGTCGGGATGCCAGCTTGTGGAAATTCAGAGAGGGGAGAAACCAGGGGCAGTTCTTTGGGCTGTGCTGGACTGGAAACTTTCCTGCCCTACGCAGAAAAACGCGACTGGAAGCTGTGAGCCCCGAACTGTTAGGAACCCGTCTGCAGAGCTGACGTTGGCACAGCTGGCGGTTTTGCTTCGGCTCCTGATTAATCAGCGGTGGATCTGTTCCTGCCCTGCTCCTCGCGGGGAGCAGCTGTGCCGAGCAGAGCGGTGCGCGGCCGTGCTCGGGGCGAGAAATGCTCTCCTCCCGCAGCAGCTGGCGCCGATTCCCACCGGGTGCTGAGACCAGGCCAGGGCTGCCTGCAAGGACAAAGCCAGCTCATGCCACAGCAAGCCCCTGGGCGAGGTAGGAATGACTTGACACCATCCCAAAAATCACAGAAAAACACTTAATTTCTGAGTGCTTAACATCAGGGAACTCGTGCATCCTCAGTGTTTAAAAATCACCATACTTGTTATTACGGCTTCCTGCCTTTTTTTCCACTTACAATTCTTCTTTCAGCATTTTGGTTTGTTTGGGAAATGCATTTTTTTTTTCATCCTGGTGCTCTGGGTTGCTTGCCTTAGTGAATTCTGCCTCGGAAACGCACTGAGAGCAATGGATTTAGCGTAACGCATTCAAAACAGGGTTTAAGGATCTCACAAAATCACAGAATCACAGAATTTCTAGGTTGGAAGAGACCTCAGGATCATCGAGTCCAACCTCTGACCTTCCTCCTCTCGCAGGAAAGTGAACTGCGTGTGATTCCATGCCCAGGTCACGTTAAGTGCAATTACATTTATGTGGCTCTGAATCCGTTTCCTTAAATATCTTGGCTATATATTTAACTTCCCAATGAAATGGCTTATGCTGTAAATATTGAGGCCATCCGGTGTGATTAAATATTTAAAAATGACATTTAAAGAAAGCCCCAGCTGCTGCACGAGCTGAGCTCGCCTGGCTTTTGGCAAAGTGCAAGCCGAGAGCCGAGCTCCGCGCCTGGCCACTGGTGCTTGTTTGGGGGGAAAAAGCGAGAAATCCTCCAGGATCCCACCCGGGGACTAGGGTTGGGTAGCAGAGGGTGAGAGCAACAGGTCCTGAGCTTTGGATGGCTTCTCACTTCTGCCTGGCTCAGCCAGCACCTGGCCAAGCGTGCCCAGCGTCACAGAGCAGGTCCTGAGCAGTCCTGGGGAGGGAAGGGGCTGCGTGGCTGCGTCGGGGCTTCCACAACGAGAGAAGCTGCCGAGCAATAATTTGGGGAGAATGTGCCTTACCCCAACACCAAGACTTTCTGCAGGCAATGGGAACCCCGTGCATGAGCAGATCAGAACTAAATCACCCAACAGACGCTGCTCGGGTTTTGGAATTCCAGTTTTACCATCCCATTAAACTCCACTCCTGGGCTACATGCAGACAGGAGGAGCTGGAGGGGAGGCAGGGAAGGAGGGAGGATTCCTTGGGGGTTTTCCTGTGGGTCTGTGCATGGTGTACCAGGACGCTGCCCCAATGGGGGTCTCGAGCAAGGGCAGGAGGGAGGTGGGGGTGGCTCCAGCACAGCGCTGCCGGCTGTGTCCTAAATCCAGCCAGGGCCTCCTGGGGACCAAGAGGCGAGCGGAGGCACCAGGAGAGCACTTCTCAGCACCGTCCGGTGACACCGAGCATAACTTCCTTAATTATCCCCTCTGACAGGGCTTGCCGCTCGTCAGTCGTGAAATAAAGTAGTATTAAAAGTCGGAGATTTATGGGCTCTGCGCGCCCATGGGAAGGCTGTAATTTCAGGGCATTGATTTAAAGGGGTATAAATCCCGAGGGAAAAATAAATAGAGTGGATGTCAAGTTTAAGATTGCAGGTGACGTGCATTTTATTTGGTCGGGATTTTTTTTTTTTTTTTTTCCCTCTCTGAAGATTGCACAGCCATCGTTTGCCTGAAGTGGAAGCCGTCCTCGCAGGCTGCCTGCTGCGAGCCAGCCGCTGACCGCCTCTGCTCCGGGCGACCCACAGAGACCCGTGGCAGCTGCCACACGAGCCACGTTCTGAAGGTACAAACACCCAACACAGCTGAAATGCCGGCATGTAATTGTATAATTGTTTCTATATTTACAAACCACGGGAGAGAATAAAGATGTTGCTTCCCTTCCGTGTGGGTGGTGGCATGCAGTACCGCTGTGCTCGTAGCAGCGGCTTAACTGAGGTGGGGTGAGGGACTGCTGGCTTTAATTCTCCGCCTGGAAACACCACAAGAGAAATGTGAAGTGTCCTCATCACACTTTATTGCACCAGGAACTACCCAAGGCTTTGGGAAGGCTCGTATTTGACAAGACGTTCAGAGAGCGGCTGAGAGCCATTTACCAAACCAGTATTAACACGCACGTTAGATCTCCAGGTTTACTTCGTTTAGATGTAGAGCTTAGGGATATGGTTTAGTGGGGACTGTTAGTGTTAGGTTAGAGGTTGGACTCGATGATCTTGAGGTCTCTTCCAACCTAGAAATTCTGTGATTCTGTGATTCTGGAGCCAGAGGCCCGCTGGCCGTGCTCCCCTGCCTTCTCTGGATCACTTCTCATGCTGCTTGTGGCCACCCGGTGCCCCCCGGAGATCAAGAAGCGTGGATGTGTTCCCCTTTCGATGGCTTCCCATCAAGGACACTCATGAAGCATTCAGGATCTTGTGCTAGAACACGGCCCTGCCCACAGCTCCTGGCGTTTCTTTACTCTTTTATTTCCAGTATCTTTTAAAAATTCATCTTGCCGTACGTGAATATAGTGAGCGCTCTTTAAAAATTTATTTATAGTTGTTATTGCATTCCAAATGATCTTTAGATCTGCAGAAGGACTGCAGAAAGCTTTTTGTGCTCTTGTCCCCCCCTCCCACGCCCTGCATTAGGTCTGTGTAAGTGCTGAGGCCACCCCGAGGCGGGGAGCAGCTCCCCAGACCCCGTCGGTGCCAGCCCCTTCCTACAGCTCGGCCAGGCTTGCTGGCTGCCCCCAGACCCACGTAGAGGGGGATCACAACTCCCACACCCGTGGCTTGCTGGTGAGTTGTCCCTGGTGGTAAATGAGCTGTGTGTGGATGCACAAACCCCCTTCTGCAGGGGATTCCCCGCACAGGGGAGGTGCCCCACTGCTCTTTGTGCTGTTTTGGGGTGAATTCCTTCTGTTTGCACACATTGCTTTGAAAACTTGGTGAAAAGTTGCGCTAACAAGGTTTTGTTTTCTAGGACTGCGGTGTGAGGACAGATGTTTGTGGCCAAATTCTGAGCCGAACGCTTGCTTCCCAGGGAGGGGACATCATGAAGGTGCATGGGCACTCCCAGGAAAATGCCAGGAGGCAGAGATTTTCCACCCGCTTCCTTGTGTGAAGGAAAATAGGGTTTCCTTGCTTCTGACCCGAGTGGTCTGCAGAAGGAAATCTGATCGTCAGCATCAGCAGGGAATTTTCCTGCCCTGCTCCCCGCTTCCACTCCTTGGGACCACCAAGGGTGGCAGCTCCTCGCGCCTGCCTCCCTCCCTGCCGCCTGCTAAGCACGAGCAAGGTGAGAAGTGCCAGATTTATTTCAACAAATGCAGTTCAGTAAATGTTTCTGATAATGCTGTGTGGTTTTTCTTTCTTTCTTTCTTTCTTTTTTTTTTTTTTTTTTTCCTTGCAAGGGTCTGTAATACCGCAGAATCTCCTGGGGTTGTTAATGCAGTTTAAAAAACAAAACTGAGCAGGATAATAGCATTTAAAATAATCCCAACACTGCTATTTAACGCGTGAAGTTGCCTCTGGCTTTGTTCCAGTATAAATCTACCTGGCTATTAAATCTACCGTGACTGATGCAGTCCTCATTTTTCAAGGATGCATTAAGGGAGCTGTGATTGAAAGATGACACACAAATTACGCGGTGTTGCTGCTGAGATGGCTCTGATTACAGCTGCCTTGTACATCTTCTGTAAATTCCTGCACTCGCCGTGTTATTTCCCTGCAAGGGTTTGTAAGTATTAAATTAATTTGGCAGTGTGGGGCTGTAAGAAAGAAGATGTTCGCGTGCCACGAGAAGCTGCAAGCGCCGCCTCGTCAGAGCTTCGTCTGCCCCTCGGAAGCCTGGTTCTCACAGCCTGTAAGAGGATGAAGGGAAGGACCCGATTCAGGGCACAGCTGGGGAGCTGTTGACTGAACCCAAGAGGAGGTGCTAGGGCACGAGTGGGTCTCAATCGGTTTAAGTTCACTTGTCCTTCTGTGGTTTCCCTGAAAATTTAGGGTTTATCCAGAGCGCTCTGCAGAGGCTGCATGTTTTCACGTGTATGCACTCATGCCTCGTTTTTTAGCTTCTTCTGTGGAGTTTCTTCCCTTTGAATTCTAGGGTGGCACCGGGGGGGATTTTGATATGAAATGCACGTGACGCCGGTCACTCCGATATGAATGAAGTTTTCTGGCGTACACTGGGATCGTCGCGGCTTTTTCGGGAGGCTGACATCAAGTACCAGGTGAAGGTCAGAGCTGTGTAATTGAAAACTGGAACGTGAGCACGGCATCTGGTTTGCTCTCTGCTGCAGTGCGAGACTTCACCTCTAACTCGCTAAATAGCTCTTAAGAGAGATTATCATTAAAACCTGGCAGCAACTCAACTGGGGTACATCTGCACGCTGTAAAATAAAATTGTATTTAATGGCAGAACAGTTGGGCCAGCTGACGGCCCCGCACACGGGTTAACACCGAAGGAAACCTGTAGAAGCAGTATTAAATAAAGGCGATTTTGGGTAGAAAGCACAGATGACGGAGGTGAGGGGGAAGGAGCGGGTGCTTTCCGTGGTTCCCAGCCGTTTCCCAGGAGCAGGGCCCTGCCTGACGCTGTGTGAACCTGGGCAGGGGGAAGGAGAAGGAGCCAAAATTCTTAGCCGAAATTCTTTGTACAATTAGAAAACTCGCTGTAGCAACAATTTCTTTAATTGCTGGGCCCAGAGTCCGTAATTAAATTGACTCAGTGAATTATTGTTGTGAGAGCAGAATTGCTGTGTGATTAAGAACATATAAATTAATTTTTGTGTTGATGATAATGCCCAAACTTGTGTGTTTGGAGTCAACAACATTTGCTTTCCATATTTCAAAGCCATTGGCTTCTGGACTGTGTGCCTTCAGGAAAGGGAAAACACTTGGGGTGAGCTCTCCTTGTCGCTGTCTGTCCCCTGTTCTTCATCTTCAGATAAATAAATGGAATAAAAAGGGGAAAAAGCAGTAGATGGTTGAACATAAAACAGTGAAAGACAGTTGTTCAGTCTGTATTTTCACTAAATAATTAAAGATTTTTTTCTCTTTTTAGCTACTGCAGATTTTTTTTTTTCTTCTGTAAGTAATATTTTTCCAGTCATCTCAAGTGTATTAAATACATTCCGGGTAGTTACCTAAATAATGGCAATCTACAGAAGCTAACATGCTTGCAGCTATTTTTTCCAGCAGAAATAACCCCAAATGTTGTGGATGCTGAAAGTTATGAACCTGATGCGTGCAATGAGGCAGAATGCTGTATTTTAGGTACGCGCTCATTTAGTAGCTGAGAAGAAATGAGGGATGGAGAGTGCTGTTTTTGAAGAAATATTATTCCATTTCCCTCACTGACTCCTGACCTACTGCAAAATTTCTCTTTATGAAGATTGGGTCATTAATTACATGTAAAAAATATGATCCTGTTACGCGTCTCATCTTTAGCGAAGAAACCTGGGACCGCACGAGCTTTACCCCGTTAAAAATGCGTGCTTTTTAGCTTCTTGCTTCATCGCCTTGCCAGCCGCCGTGGGAAGGGGAGGGCCGGCTCTGTCGGGTGTCAGGCTCCTCAGCTGGGAGGACAAACTAAAAACACAGCTATCGGAGCAAACACGTTTATGTGGAGAGAGGCTTTAAGGCCCCTTGGAGGCGAGAGATCCGAGTCACGATAGGGCGCACCTCGCCTCTGGAATTAATTGGCGGGCAAACGAGAGGGAACGCTGACGTCGGTGGTGTCCTTGGTGTGGTGTATGGTCGCTGAATTCCTGGGAAACGTGCGGCGCCGTCTGAGCAGTGAGATCCTGAGAAGCCGAAAGGATTAGATTCGGGGAGAAAGACGAGATAAGAGCGATTAGGTGGCTGAGGAGCCCGGCGGAGGGGGTAATTGCTCGCTGTAATTGAGGGGGAAGATCAAAAGAACTTGACACGAGTGCTTGACTTAAAACTGTGGGTGGAATTATGAGACTTGAGGAAAATTAATTAATTAGGGGGAAAATTCTGTCTGTTTTGTGGCTGGAAGAAGTCATTTAGACGTTTAGCTTGTCCAAAAACCTTCCGAGCCTTATCCTGCAGACAGGTAATGTGGCATCCCTCCAGTCGCACATGGGGGCACGGTGCCAGGCACCCCCTGCCCCGCGATGGTTTGTGGAGATGCAGCTTGGGAAAGACCAGGTCCAGCCACATTATTCCTTGAAATGGCATTTCCTCAGTGCCACCAGCTTGTCCCCCAGATACAGCCCTAAATGCAGAGCTTCCAGTGCTTATCATCTTTTCCTGTGAAGATCTTGTTTGAAGGTAGATCTCTTCAGACATTTGGCCCCTGCAGTGTAAGAACTGGTTGCCTAGGAGCGTGTCCTTGTGCCCAACAGCACATCTTCTCCTCCATAGGTTTGGGCCACCGCCGACCACCCTCCTGTGCCTTAGTGCAGAGGGGAGGAGATGGCACCAGGGCAGCCAGCCTTCGGACATCTCCCCCAGCTCTGAGCTGAAGCTTTCCTAATGACAGAGAGTGAGAAAGTTGGTGAGATGCGCCCTGCATCCTTTACACGTGTGCCTGTGCACGTATGTACACACACGCCTAGAAACCAAGACAAAGACCATGGACATATGTATATGCGTGATTATGGATAAATATAAAATAAAGTAATTCTTGAAAATGACTTGACAGGCTTGTGTTCCCTCTGCTCCCCTCCTGTCCTATTTTTCTGCTCAGCCCTTCCCCTGCTGTAGTGCTGTGCTTGGGGCTGGGTGATCAGCAGCTGCACAGGACTTCTGCAGGTGAAAATCAAGGGAAAACGCAGCTTTTTGTATCCCCGGGAGAGAATTAATGCCCATTGTTCAGAAGACAAAGGCAGATCAGTAGATTTGCTCTGATGAGGGCATTAGAGATCACAGCTCGACTTTGGGTGCTGATTACGAAGGGGGCCTCACCCCCTTCCCTTCTGCAGAGCTCGAAGCACAGCTAGACTCATGAGAGAAGCAGGAGGAGATGGTTTTGGAGGTTTTAACAAGTAGGTTTCCTAGGCAAGATTTCAGAGCCGGGCTTGGCTTCTGCTGGCCTGGGGGCCTGGTGCTGGCACCAGCTGAGTGGGGTCCTCAGCCTGGCTCCTGGGGGCTGGGAAGAAGCCCCTTTTCTAGGAAACCCCAAATGGCACCGGGAAGAGCACAGAGGGGAGGCAGGGGGCAGGTCTCTCGCAGGGAAAGTTAACAGATGATGTGGCAGGATGGAGTAGCAGGGACATAAGTCTCTTTGCATCTTCACCGCTGGCTTAAGAATTGTGAATTTAAATGAATTTGATTAGAGCTCAGTCTACTGCCGATACATGCTGCGGTTAGGGGTCTTTTGCATTTCAGTTTATGAAGCCCTATTTAACACACAACAGTCAAGCTGTTGTCAGTCAGCCACAGATTTATTGTTCAAGCCACAGTTCATCACGCGTCTTACTTCCTTCCAGACACTTCCAGGTTTGTGCATGAATCTTTATCGGTCCCCGTAACGAGAGCTGCGAGGATTTGCAGAAGTGAGGACTGGTTCACCTTGGCATTGATGAAATGTCAGTAGCAATAAATGCCTCGCTTGCTTCACGGTGGAGGAGAGGTCGTTTCCCTAATGAGCTAAGATACAGATGTAATAAAGAAGCTATCACAATTTTCTTTGATACATGAATTAACGTGTTATCTAACATTGCTTCTGTACATTATCACCCACGGTGATTTATGTTCCGAAGCATCCACAAGCACATTTATTTAAGCCCTCCCCAGTCCCCAGCTATCTGCTCCTACAAGTGACTATTTTTTAAATACCAAGTCTTCTATTTAAATTCTATCAATATCTGGTGTAACTATAAATTGCCCCTTATTTGGCTGATAATCTTCAGCTATTCTCTATGGTACCTGAATCATGCAGCAAATTATGAGAACAAGGAAGCATTGCCATAGCTGTTGGGTGGCGTTGGCCTTCCGAGTTGGACTTTGGAGAGACTTTGTGGTATTGTACGTGGCTCGAATCCAAACCCTCAGAACAGACTATTTCACATATAATTTTGTGAGGGGTTGTTGGATAATACAGGCACAAGAGGCAAATCTGATGGAGAGAAGAGAAAACAGTCCTCAGAGTGAAAAATAAAATAAAAAAGTAATAAATCCGGAGCTTTATAAAGAACAAGTGGTTGTGCAGAGGAAGGGCAGATTCCTCACGGGAGCTGGTAGAAAAACAAGCATCCAGTGGAATACAGCTAGCATTTTAAAATAAACATGGAAACCTATGGGTTAGGCTTTAGGGGCAGGTTTTATTCAAAGTGCTGCTGAGTTGAGAATTTGTCCAATAAAACTGCCCAAATCCTGACTAGGGTGAGCCTGAAGAAGGCACAGCTGCAGATCCACATCCACGTCACGCTTGTGTTTTGGACTACCAGCTTTAAGTACTGATGGGGGTTATTACCATCTAAAACAGCAATAGGATTAATTAGGGGCCTCTCTGGGGTCGGAGAAGTGTCCTGCTGGGAGCTCCCATTCCCCACTCTGTCATTTTCCCTGGTGTGCCCAGGAGCAGGTGCTGAGTGCGGCTTGCTGCAGATGGTGGCGGAGGTGGTGGCTCTTCCCCAAGCACGGCATTGCAATTGAATCAGAAAAGATGTTATCATGACTCCGAAAACATCAGTATTTTTCTAAATTAAACCGATATGGTGAGCTTTCCCCAGGTGATGTTTAATTCACGTGAACAATAATGAATCCAAAGTTTGCTCACCTGTTACTCCGTAAAACAAGGTGTCATGCATTAGGTTTGGCTTCGCTCTGATTTTATTAATGAACTCGTTAGTGAGGAGTAAAGATAATGGTGAGCCTCATCCACATCTTGTGGGGCTGCAGCCCTGGGCTTTGCTTGGAGGGGAACCAGGATGAGACCTTTGTGACTTTGTGAATATCTCAGTGGAGGTGCTCCAAGTTCTGCTGGTTTTTGACTTAACACCTCTGGACTTGCACTGCTCAAGGTATGGGGTTAAGGATGGATGGATGGGGAAGGGCCTGGGGCTGAGGTGTGTGCTGGGGTCTGCCACGGTCTGTGCTCTGCTGCAGGACCCTGACCTCAGGGGGATGGAGGAGGGCAGAAAAATATCTGTATCCTGAAGTGCATGCAGAGCAGAATAGCTGCATGCTGAAATGATGATTTATTTTTTAGCCTGTCATGTAGCATGTAGTAACAGGCTGCCTCTAGGAAAAAACATTGGTGCTGTGATGTGAAAGTCGTCTCTCGTGTTAATCCAGGTTGATCTGTATAGATTAACATATTGATTCCAGCCTTAGATAAAGGAGAGCCTCTTGCAGGGGTGAGGGGTGTGAAGAGGCACGCAGAAATGGGTGGTGCAGAGGTCTTTGTTTGGTTTGCTGAAACTCATCTTGGGCTTTCTTGCATAATCCAGCATTATGCAGTTTCATTAAAAAGTTGAGCGTCGCTGAGGGTGGTTCCTATAATTATCAAATTTCTTTGGAAATTTGGTTAAGAAGCCATCTGGCCTAGGGATTTTATTGACCTGTCACTGGCTTATTATGTTGAAAACTTAATCTTTTATGATTATCATTGATAACTGCCCAGTGCTTTGAAAAAGCACTTCAAGTGTTGCTATCTTTAAATTTCAAAAAGTAACGAGAGGAACATTTTCATGAAATTAGAGGAAATGTCCTCCTAAGAGTGAAAACCAATAGATTTCACACATAAATGCGATGTTCTGTGGTCAGGAAATGTGGAGGTCTGGTTTTAGAACCTAATGCAGTGCCCCGGACCTGCTGTGCTTTCCCATATAAGTATAGGGGCAGTGGGAGCAGGGTGGGTGCTTTTTGAGCCCAGAGGAGGTCCTGCTTTGAGCTTCAGCTCCCAGTGAAGGGAAGCTGCCTTCCCAGGGCGGTGGGCTCCATCCCCAGCCTCCAGGACCCTGCCAGGGCCACCTGAGGATGGCTCCGTTTCCCTGCTTGTTCCTCTGGCACTGATGGTTTGACATCCCATGGAGAGTTCCTCTGTACTCTTGCCGTTAATTACAGATATTGTGCCAGCATTCTCAAGTGTAAGCCAATTAAAATAAATCACATTCAGGTGAGCATTAGGGCATTTGTTGCGAGGCCTGCCTGCTGCTGGCTGCACTCCCTAAAGCATCTCTGAGCATCTCATGGCACTTCTAGGCACCAGCTCCTTCTCCCTGGGGTATCGGTCCTCTTGGTGGCTCACAAAGGACTTCCCATGTATCAAACCGTCTCACCACTGGTTGCTCCTCGCACACTGTGATCATTTTGGAGGCACTAGGGGTAGGAGGTAGCCGAAAACCACCTCTGCGGGCCCAAAGGCTGCTTGGCGGGGAAGGCTTTCAGGTCTGGTCCTCCCCAAACAGGTGGAGTGTGGCAAATTTCTATCTGTATTGCCATCCTTATCTGTAGTAAGGATTCTGAAAAGAGGTTTCCGCACCACATAGCCTTAGCAATCTTGAGCACGGCTACTTTGCACGCAGCATCCCTTTCCTTGTTCTCCCATTTAGCTCCCTCCGTGTCTAAATACACACAATGCATTTGGAATTCATCACTGAAATGTGGGAAATCCTCAGTTTGCCAGATGCAGAACCAGGTGCTGAGTTCTGGGCTTGTTTTAGGATACATTGGGTTAAAAAAAGATGTTTACTGATTAACGACCTATTATCCACTGGAGCCCTTTAATAGGGATTCCTATTATCAGAGAAGTACTATTTTATCTGGGTTTACAGCTAGCCTTCCTCCACTGGCCCCTTAGTGCAGCTAATTTAGCAAAATTGCATTTAAATGAGCCCCTGATGAGAGACCCGGAGTTCACATTTTTCTTTTAATAGACGTGTGAGTCTTCCTGTGTGCTGAAATCCCACAAGCAGCCCTTTGCTCCCCACCGCAAGGCCGCTATCGTGTGCCAGCCGGCACGATGTATGCCTGGCCTCACCCTGGGGAGCTGCCCCGCAGCCGTGGCTTTCCTTTGAGCCAAAAGACAGCGTTTAAAATGAGGTAATTTATATTTATATAGTGGCTGGTGTCTTTCATCAGAGAAGCTTCCTTCAGCGAAGCTCATTTCAAAAAATAAATTAATTCAATGCAAATAATATTGTGTCTCTCTTCAGGCCTCTGAAAGTTAGATTGTTTAAATCTGGGGGCTTGGTGGGATGTCACACAGTCCCGTGGAGACCCATGGATTCTGTGAAAAATGTTTCCAGCTGCTAAAAGCAGTGGGGTGCTGCTGGAGCCCTCCCCTTGGCCCCATCCTGGCTGGTGTGAGCTGGGGGTGCCTGGGCCCGCGGGCTTTGGAGCCGGCAGCAAGAGACGGATTTCTTTCCCCAGTTCCAAATTGTTTTATTTCTAGCGTAACCACCCTCTTCACTGAGGCTTTGGTCATGGAATTCTTGTGAACAGTGTTAAATTTGCTGTCTGGCAGATATGGATACCTATAAAAAATAATAAATAAAATGAAGAAATATCATCCTGCTGCAAAGAGCAACTTAGTTGTCCTTGCATTTCCTTCCTTGTCCTTGCATTTCCTGCCCCCTGCTTTGCTGTGACAGCCTTGGGTGTCCCTTTAGGCTTTAGTTTTGCATCTCACAGGGTTGCTTTGCTTGCCAAGCAGGTGCCTGCTGCCCTGCCGGTGCCAGGATGAGCACCACACCACCAAGCTGGCTCTGGGTCCCACCATGCCTGGTGTTCTGCAGGGCTCCTGATGTGCCCTGGTGGCCCCGCAGCCCCTGGGGCTCTCAGCTTCAAGGGTGCAGCGTCCCAGAGCTGCTCCAGGCAGGGCAATTAGTGGTAAGCTACTGTTTTATGTTGTTTAGACCGATGCAATCTTTTAAATTTTATAAATCAGGAGAGACCGTTTATCTCGTTCCCCAGGCACCACTAACAACTAATTAAAAACCATAATTAACAGGAGTGAAGCCACCAGAAGATGCGAGGCAGAGGGAGGGCTGCTCCCAGCCGCGGGGCAGAGCACCTGGGGGCTCTTCGAGGGGGGACTAATAAATACAGTCAGCACGGTGACCTCTTTTGGCTGTTTGCTCTCCAGCATGAAGTTTTAATATCAAAATAAGACTTTTTTTTTTTTTTTTTTTTTTTTTTTTTTTTTTTCCCCAGATCTATTTTGGCTCAAAATTCAGCAAGGATGGTGGACTTAGTTCAGAGTGCTAACGCAAAAGAGCTGATGGGCTGGTCTTCCCCGAGCAGGATGATTACACAAGTGTACAACGACGTCTACTCTCAGGTATTTAAGGGTTTTGTCTCCCAGCAGCAGCCAGAAGCCCTCCAGTAATGCTCCAGTAGCTGCTGCCCATGGGCTTGAGACTTCAGGTTCCCTTGCAAGGGTCTCATGCAGGCATTTTAGAGAACTTAACAGGTGTCCATGGGATCCAGGAGGGCGTTTTGAAGTTTTCCATTCATTCTTGGGGCTGACAGCTGTGATGTCTGGATTTGATGTAAGCTCTGTGGGAGTCAGCGGGGATGGCACTTAAAATGAGCAAGGGCATCTCGCCGAGCGGCCGGCGGGAAGACAAATGCTTGCAGAGTGCTTCCACTTGCTTCCTTGCGCAGTGCAAGGACTTTCAAAATAAATATTTTTTTTTTTTTTTGAGATAAATGAGCTTGTAAAATGTATCGTTCACTCAGTGCAGTGTTACACAGTGCTCTGAGGAGCCTCTCAAATGAAAGAGCACTGTAAGGCTTTAGATGGAGCAGGATTCACAAGCAAGTCGGAGGGATGGAAGTGTGGCTGAAATGGGTCTTGGGCAGGCGACTTAATTACAAATGGCCACTAATAAAAGGGATGGGAATGACAGTGCTGACTTTAAAGAAAAATTACTGCGACTCTGTGTTACTTCTGCTGCTTTTCCTAGCCAGGCTGGGCATTGCACCATGCTGCCCTGAGGCTGTAAGGGGCTTTTGTGCTACAAATGCATTGCTTTATCAATGGAGATGTTGAAAATGTACCATTATTTCAAAAATTGGTCAAACTGTGGTTGAACCAACAAATACATAGCAAACCGAACCAGCAACAGAGCCATGGGAAATGACTTCTAAATTAGTTGTGGTGTTAGAAGAATAATTAAGCAGTATTTACTTACAATTATATCCAATAACTTTTTAATGCTGTGATTAATTAAATTCTAAGATTTCCTCATAGTCTCTGCATATATTACAGATGGAAATTAATTTTCTCCAGCAACTCATTAAGGTCCTGAAATGCTGTGGATTCCTTTTAATCAGTAATTCTTTGCTTTGCATTGTAAATCTTTACATGTGCATCAATCAGCCCGAGCTCCCAAACCGAGCCACGGGGAGCTGCAAATTAGGGCTGGAGCCACTTACCTTTTGCTTTTAGAAACTAAATCCTAGCTCTGTGTTACCAGCTGTGGTTTTTGAGAAAATAAAGCCTGTTCCTGCTTTAGGCAATAAAGTCTTTTTTAGAACACTGGGTTTGAGTGAGCTGAAGGTAGGATGGAAGGGGGATTTCATGCCACCAAAATGCAGCCGCTGGAGGAAGCCGCTGATGGAGATGCGAGCACGCAAAGTCCTCTCCAGGTGCTTCCCTCTCCAAATCCAGTATTTGCCAGGTGTTTCTATGTGAAATAGTTTCATTTCAAACCAACTGTTTAATCATAAAAGCATTATTCAAATACATAATGCTTCTATTCTGAACACGATAGAAGAAATCTATTGTTTGTTTTTTTTTCATCCAGGCAAAACAACTTGAGGCAAAACGTAGGGTTTGAAAGCAGCGAGTAGGAGAGCTGCTCTGTGTACCAGAAGAGTTTTACTGCATGTGCCCCGGGACAAGGGGCAAGCCCCACAGCTGCCGGAGCAGCGCCTTCCTTGAGCATCCTCCTCCCATCCGCTGGAACAAACACCTGGCCCCAGGGACACCCCTCAAAGAACCAAAGCTGGATGGTGTGGTACGAGAAGAGAGCACAGAAACCCCTGTGTTACACCAGGATATGTCGACATGCCGTGATGACACCGGTGTCTCCTGCAAGCCTCTGTGCACTCTAGGAATCCGCCTTCTCCAGGCTTAAAATGAAACTTGCAGTTCTGAGATTACAGATCCAGCCCGATAACCCGGCGTGGTGCTGCCAAAGCGAGCCGGATGCAGGGCCCTTCTTGTTGGGTAAATATGTCTGGAAGCGTCTGAGCGCGGGCGGGATGAGAGAACTTCTGCCTAGCAAAATATTTGAATTAGAGAGGCAGTTCAGTAATTGCATTTTTAACTGTATTAAAGCCTCTTCCTTGAAATCTGATGAAGGCTGTTGGAGCCGTCCAGTAGCTTTTGTTTGGCTGCGTTATCCAGGAGTTGAAATCACAAACAGATACGGTAATAAGAGATTGCTGAAAATTTTCAGCAAGTGCTTCCTGGCTAATTAGCTCCCCAGAGGGATGGGATTTGAGCGGACAGAGCCAGCTTTGCTCTCCTTTTCCATTGGCATTCTAGGAGTGTGTAGCTGAAAATCTCCAGCCATAGCTGATCTCCATAAAAGATTAATATGCTATTTATAGGATACATTTTCTTTAGTACACAATAAGCACATTTTTAGCCAGCCTTTCAAGGCTTTTAAAACCAGATTACACAGAAAGTCTGCTTGTTAGGTCCTGTGCCGGGTAAAACCATAGAGCAGTTCTCCACGTAGCCTTATAGCCTTGGGAAGATGCATCGACACAGCAAGTGGGACATGAGGCTGCTTTCCTCCTGCTTTGTGGTGGCAGGGACGGACCCCACAGGTCCCCGTTCACCAGCAGGGAACCAGGGGCCCAGGAGGAGCTGCGGGTCCCATGGGTGACCCAGAAAAGTGGGGTGAGATGTGCCCAGCTCCTGCCTGAGGCCCGGAGACTGCAGGCACACGGTGCTCCCTCAGCATCTGTGGAGGCAGGGATGTCAGGAGGAGGGAAGGGAGCAGGTTCTGCCTCTGATGGACCCTTTCATAGGAAGAGGTCCTCCTTGTCTGATCATACCTAGCCTTCTTTAACTTATATTAACTGGCAGTTAACTTTAATATCCGATAAAAATTGGATAATAAAAATCAGATCTTTTTCTATTGGCCCATTATTATCTCACAGATAGAACAATTCAGCTTATTAATTATTTGAGGACACCCAGAGCTTCTTTCCCTCGAGAAGAAGAAAGTCATCTTGTCCTTTCCTCTGTAATTGTGTCTGGGAAAGATTTTTGTGCCAGTTGCTTCAGCAGGTGCCATGTAGCTGTGTTTTGCCCAGTTTGGGTCCCGTGGCTGGAAGGAGAAGCAACAGGCGATGTCAGGTGCCTAAAAATATTTGGGGCTGGCATCCAGGCACAAGCTCGCTTCCACGTGCAGCCACCCAGGTTTGTCATGGTGGGGCCACGAGAAAGTCACTTTCCTTCTTTGTGTAGGTACAGGCACGTGAGGGGGCTCAGCCAGGGTGCAGCATTGCTGTGCACTTTGTTCTTTCTTCTTCTGAACTGTTTTTATTTTCTATTTCAAAATGCAAAAAGGTGATTATGAACAAAAGCTCAGGAAGAACAGTGAAATGCAAATCCTGGTGACAGAGTGCATAACGCTAGGCAAAGCTGTCTTGCCTGGTTTTTGACAGCATGGGAGAAGAGCAAAAGACGTTCTCCTTGTTGTTCCTATCAATGATATTGCTCTCTGCTTTAGTCACTAGTGAGACCGCTCGGAGCGGGGAAGCGGAGGCTGTCAGTCGGCTGTGAGGGAAGGAAGGGCACTTCGTGAAGGGTCTGGGGGCAGAAATAAAAAGCCCAGGGGAAAAAAAATCACATATAGGATGTGTAACGGAGACCTTCACGCAGTTGCAGTCCGAGGTGCTTTGAGTTCTGTCTTTGCCGTGAGGAAAATAATTGTGAGTCCAGCTAAATGACGTGCTGCAGCTGTGAGCTGGGGTGGTGCGGTTGTGGGGACACTGGCAAAGATAAGTGACGTGCACAGCACACTGCCAGGCAGCAAATACAAAAACAACAACAAAAAACAATACTCAGATGGCATTAGCTTCGAGCAAAACATCCTTCATCAGCCCGGCAACTTTCATTACCTATTGGTAATGATCTCTCTTCAGTCCCATGGAGACAAAGGAGAAATTTTAAAAAAATGTACTAACACGTTATATATTTCAGACTTTCAGTGCTATATGTAATTTAGACAGACTCCAGATCATGAAAATCCCTTGTGTGGCTAACGCTCCCACACCTCTCTGGCACAGCACCACGGAGCACGCAGCCCTGATGCATTGTGACAGCTTCGGCGTCCTCCCCGTCAGAAAAGTCGGTGTTTCCTTTCACACGCCGAAATAGTTGTCAGAACTAGGCGTGCTAATGCACAAACACTGCAACAGGGAGCAGTGCTGGGGACGGGATATCTGCAGAATATTTCTTCTTCCCATCGCAAGGCGGTGCTGGGCTTGCAGGGCTTGGAGGTCGGTGCACATCAGGCACCGCGCGTGGAGAGGCCTCGTGGGGCCTCGCTGTGCCACGGCAGCACAAGGCATCTACAGGGGCAGGGAGCTGGCAAAAGAAGATGGATGATCCTCCCCTTCCTGGGTCTCCTAGGCATTGCTTCTTCTGTGCACTCAGACCTTTCATCCATCTTTCTAGCCCTGATGCTTTGTCTTAGTTTTGGCTGAGGTTGCTTGCAGGTGGTGGAGCTGGCCCCTTGGTCTTCGTGTTGGTCGTCAGAGTGGTGCAAGTCAATTGATGCTGGAGGTCCTGCTTTGGCCCCAGCATCTGCCAGGTCCTCATGTGCCCATGCCCAGGGGAGCAGACAGCCCAGCTGCCCTCTCTCCTCTCTGTCCTGTGTCCTGCCAGGAGCTGGAGGTGCAACATCTCCCAGCTTTCAGCCATTCCTTCCTCCCACTGATGCTCCATACCCGTTTCCTGCACCGTGTAGATAAACCCATCAGCCCCATCTTCAAGGTGCAGTTTGCCCATGGTTTTAGACAAAGCACCCAGCACCAAACTGGCCGTGGTGGTACATGGACTATCCAAATCATCACTTTGGCCATGTGGCTGGACCAAGCACTTCACGTTCTGAAATGCCCGATCGTCCATATCTCATTAGGCTAATGATGTCATTAGTGCCAGGCTATCCACCCGTAGAAATGCCCTTATTCCCTGGAGAAAAGCACCCATGGGCAACGCAAGCCAGACAGCAAGCTTTTGGGGAGCTGCACTGTGGCGGCTGGGCTGCCTCCCCCTGCCCACCTCCGCAACACTCCCTGTGCTGCAGCAGTGGGGACACCAGGGCTCTGGTGCCTGACAGCTGCCTTGTGAGCCTGACGTGGGCACAGCTGGCACCTTTCGGCTGCCCTATCTGCAGGACTGGGTCCAAAATCCAGAGATGAATCCAATGTCGCACTGCGCTGACATGAAGGATGTCGCTGCTTCCATGTATCCAAAAATAGGAGGCAAATACTTTGCTCTTCGTCTTGGAAATCTTCTGTTTTCCTCGGCACTGCCTTCTGTGTCACTAATGAATTCGTGTTTGTTTGTTACTGTTTGATTTTCTTCCCAGAGAGGACTGATTTATTAATAGGAAGAAAACAAGCAATAGAGAATCCCTCCAGTTATTTAGCCTGGCTTGACTTCTTACTCTTCTTTGTTAGCTAAATTAAAAGCAATCCAAATCTACAGGAACCTTACTTCTAATTTTGAGAGCTGTAATTATTAGTAGCTATATTTACCAAGACACTGTCTGAACTTGTAACCAGATTTTAAATTAGTGCATTATCAGTGCAGGGAATAAAAGGAGCTGAATTTGGCTACGCAGTTTAACCCACACTGCGTGGCGCCTCCTTTCCCTTTTCATGCCAAGGAAGTGTTTATTTACAATTTTTTTTATGAGTTGACATTCATTTTGCATACATGCCTGCAAAATATCTAAACACAGCAGGCTGCGCATTCCTGAGACGTTCTGGGGCTGGGGTTCAGCATGAAACACCAAATGTATCCATTTCCATGAAAAACACATTTTTTTATATATATTTCCTACAGGGTCAGGTGTACACACTAAGTGATCTTGGTTACCTCTGCCTTACAAAGTCTTCTGACTTGTGTATGAAAAACTTGTGACTAGAAATATTTCTTGTTATTTCAGCTATGGGTTTGGGTGTTTTGGTTCTATTGGCTTAAAAAACATAAATATTTGGACAAGCTCAGTCTCAATGTGCTGACACTTCTGCCATGTGCTTGAAAACATGTGACTTATCTTTATAAAATGGATTTTAGCTTCCTGGTAAAAACAATTTTGCTTCTCTGCCTAAACAGTGCTATGAACCACTGTGAATCCACCTGGAGACAGAAAAGGAAATCGAGTTACCTCTGTGCCAGACGTAATAACCTTCACAGCAAATAGCTGAGGGGATTGCCCATCTGAAGTTTGTGCTGGCATCCTGGCTTGTATATGTGTGTATATATATATATGTGTGTGTGTGTGCGTGCACCTCCCGTGCTGGTTAATTTCTGATCCAGCATTGTTCCTGGATGAGCACTATAAAACGAGCTGAGCTGCAACCTGCACATCTTTGCAGAGCGATTAGAGCAGGATCCAGACCCATCTGTAAATCCGAGTTTCCCTTCATTTCCATGGCTATACGTCTCTGAATGACAGCGAATTCATTCCTGCGCTGGAGAGTTGCCAGAAGTTTCTCATCTTGCTGTCTGTGGGCTGCTCGCTCGCGCTCTGGCTCTTTTTTTTTTTTTTTTTTTTCTTTGAGGTTTTCTGATGCCTATAGAGTGAGCTCAACTCCAAGGTTTGCAGCTTCGCTCTCGTCTGCTATTCTGTACGAGCCAGCCTGGGTGCCGCTACAGTCGGGAGTACGGCGTGAACGTCAGATTTCTCTCTCCTCTCCCTGCAGGTGATTCAGAAACTTCACAATGCGTCTGGTAACGTATTTCATTTTCTAAATAAATACCGAAGCGTTTCTCTTGTGCAGCTTTGTGAGCTTTCGGATAGACGAGTTTCCTTAGAACTAATTAAATGAAGCGATGTCGGGGGGTGGCGGATGCCTACTGGGACGTGGATGCTGTTTGTTTTACTTGCCAGCCAGAGATGTACAGGCAGATTTCCTCGAGGAATCTTAAATCAAGCAGCACTTTTTCCTTTAGATAAGGAGGCTCGCACAAATACAGATTAGCAGATGCAATTCGTAACGTGCACAGAGCTGCAGTAAGTTTATGAGGGAAACTGAAATTTAAGACTGTATTATGTTGTAGGCTCAGAAATGAGAGCATCTTCTTCATGTGATAACGATTTATAACGGTGCTCGGAAAAAATGCCTGAGGTTTCGGAGGGCAGTGGTCATGCTGCTGTTGCAGAATTCCTCTAGGTTTAACTGCCCTTTTATTTTTGCTCTGCAATTATTGGGAAAAAAATGTGGCTATGGTTTGTGGGGTAACCCTACGGGGCTTTTAAGCCTCGGTATTCAGCAGGCATTTCAGCTATTCTAACTACGAGCCCTTGAATAGTAAGCAGATCAATGTAGGGCTCCTGTAGCCCAGAGTTCAGCTGTTTGTCAACATGTAAAACCTCACGGATTTTAGCGTGTGCAGTTCAGGCAGACTGCTAGATTAGTATGAAGTCATCCAGGAAATGCTGCACGGACCAATCCTGCCTATGACAATGGTCAAAGAAATGAAGTAATTAATCTTTGATTGATTTTTTTTTTTTTTTTTGGCATTCCTAAGACAATAGTTGTAATAGGCAAAGATTTATTTCAGGGGGGCTAGTTTATGCATTTAGCATCAGAGCTCTTTTTAGGTCAGATTCTGGTTTTCTTCCTTTAGAAATACTTCCCCCAAGACCAGCTTACACCTGGTGCAAAACTATACATCATTTCACTACAACGCAGAAATAGCCCATGAGGCTTTTTCATTTTCTTCTCCCTACAAGCAGACCACTTAAATGTTGTATGCATCATTAAAAAGCTATCCATCAGAATGCAGCGCGTGGAAACGAATACATGTAAACACCACAGGGTAACAAATGAAACAAGGTGCTATTAACTCTACAGGGAGATAGTAGATGGAGGCATTTCTGAGACAGCCCATCGGAGTTAAAGCTGCCCGTGGATGGTCGCACGGGCATTTCATCGCGGGGCCCGCAGGCAGCAGGTGAGGCTGCCCAGGGGACACCTCCCCGCGTGGCATCCTCTGCTCCTCGTAATTCAGTGGGAGAGGAGGAGGAGGAGGAGGTTTAGCCTGTTGGTATTGATGTATCTGACACGGCACAGAAGATATGGCTCTTAGCTCTAGTGTGGGTGGATGCAAATAAGCAAATATTGAATTATAATCCCTACAAAGCTAAAATTAATCTGAGCTTTTATGTTTTCCAGGACAACTTGTCAGACAGTGTAAACTAATTTGCCAAATTGCACAGGAAAAATAAGAATGCATTAGGAATATCTAATTTACCTGAAGCTGAATGTATTTTTTTTCCCTTTACTGCCTTCTTCAAGTTTTTCAGCCTTTTGATAGGCTTGATGAGCTCTATAGGTAGTCTTATAAATGAGAAAAGTACATAAATAATTCACCTTAGAAGTAAGATGCTGGAATTCACTTGATGTTCACAAAGCAGCACTGTAAAGCCTCGAATATGGTGCCAAATATTTTTTTTTCACCTGCTTGCACTCTGCATTTAAAAGTACAGATGCTATACATGACCCTCACTTGCTTTAAAGCCCTGCCCTGTTAAAAACTCCAGGTTTATTTGCTTAAGGGTCCTGCAGGTTCTTTCTTTTGTGGTTTGTGGATTCACGTAATCTTAGTAAATCCAAGGGGACAATCTATAAACTCATTGGTTAGGTCATGTCTTTAATGTTTAAAAGCTTGTTTGGACCTGAAACACAGAAACATGACCAAATTCAAGGAAAATGTGTATATTTCCAGCAATTTCCCTAGATGCCAAGGAAAACATAGAAACAAAGGGCACTGTCTGTTGGTGTGCTCTCTGAAGGTGACGTTGTATTGTTTCCAAATGCCTGTAGCTGTCACAGACCTGCAGCTGTACCTACACTTCCCTGCAGAAGCAGCATTCAACATGTGGAGAGCCTGGGCTGTAGCGGTGCAGCCCCAGGGCCCTGCCTGACGCCGTTCACCATCACCATGGTGCCCAGCAGCACCACTCCTCGTCTTCTTTGGCCTTGTCCGAGAGCCCCACGGGCCCAGTGCCCACCTGAAGGCAGCCTCATACGTGTTCATCTGAGTTCAAATACACTGCTGAGCAACAGGTTTGATGAATAAATACAGTATGCAAAACCACCCACGGCAAGGCCAGATGTAAGGCTCACGTTTCTCACAGAACGATGCTCAGGAGTTTAGCTGGGTTTTGGTCAGGGGACAGAGGAGATGGGCCCTTCTGCCTCTGAATCTGGCAGAGGTTAGATGTGGGGACATCTTCTCTTGGTAGGATTGGGCTCTTCAAAGAGTACTTGATGTGTTTTTTTTTTTTTTTTTTTTTGGATAAAATGCAGTGCTAGGGGAGATCTCTGCTGGGCAGGAGCAATGATGAGCTCTCTTCTTCAACATCTCTGTAAGAAAGACAGAGTCAATTGGACTTAGAGGATACTTTATTTAAAGGTAGGTCAAGTCAGTGAAGACAGACAACCTAAACCAGTCCTCAGGAAAGCTGTGAGCAGTGATAAAATGGTGTTGGAGGAACCGGGCTAATGTGATGTGGTTTGTACAGAGGAGCCGAAATGGGCATTAAATCAGACTGGCCCATCTAGACGGAGCTGTTGGGAGGCAAAAAAGGAGAGAAGCTCCCAGCCACAGGCCTGGGCGGTTGTGTCCCATGTGTACAGACACCCTGAAGCAGCAGGCTTCAAGGCGGTGTGGCTGCCTTTGGAGGCCGTGTTTCTCTTTGAGCACCCACCTCAGCTGCGGGCGGTCCTCCTGCCAGCCACGATGGCTCAGAAGATCTGGCTTTTGGGAAGACACAGAGTGAAATGTGTACGGCTTAGCTAAACAGGGAAGGGTAGGGAACAAAAACTGCTCACCAGTCTGAAACCGCTCAGTTTTTGAGGAAGGGAGAGGAATTATTTATCATATTATGAAGAAACATAATGGAAAAGATGATAAAGGCATAGTTATGCTGAACAGAGCAAAAACTTTCCTGCTGTAGGGTCTTTTTTATGGTATGCAAAATATCCTCTGCAGGGAGACAAATGAAACTTTACTGCTTTAGCACTGAAAAAGAGCCGTGACAAGCTCTGAATGAATATGGCACATATTGGATCAGGAAACTCAACTCATTTTTTAAACCTCTATTACCATTCCATGGCAAAAGAAATTTGTAGTAAAACTTGAAGTTATTTTCAGAATTCAATGAGGTGTTTAAATAGGGCTATTAAATTATAAGTGTTTAAAACACCTATAAAATGTAGGCGTCCAACAGAACTGTTAAATGCGAAGCGCAGCTGAGGTGCATTTCAAATCCAGCGCTGCCGTCCAACCTTCCCAGTAAGAGATGAGACTGATAAAATTGGGAGAACACAGTAAAGTTCTCCAGTAATTCTTGCACAGGTCAGCGAATATCGCATCTGGATGTGGAGATCGGTGCAATCAACCCTCCGTGCCCATTTTTAACTGACAGATCTGAAAACAGCTGAGTGACTTAAATGTAGAGGTGTTCCCAAGAACGTGCTCCCAAGCCCTCTGCCTGTCCGAGGGGTGGCCGCGTGGTTGCCAGTCACTTTATGGAGTTACCAGAAGGTATTTGTGTGAACACTTTGTATGACCAGCACAATTCACAGCGGTGTGAGCCCACCACTCCCCCCAGGAAGAGATTGTGCTGAACTTTCTCCTAGACAAACAGCACAGGAGCAAGAGGAAGCTGAACCATCCAGGGTATTGAAGCAAGGTTTAGTTTTGCAGCCATCCTGACTTCACCTCCCAAGGGTTTATGAAAGTGCATGGAGCCAAACTAGGTGAGATTTCTGTGGTAATGACTTTGCTGCTTCACCTGCCCCGGCTGTAACGAGCCCCATCTGGGCTGCAGGAACCTGGCAGTGGGGTGGGACCTGCTGCTGCTTCCTTCCCTGCCTGGGTCCTGGTGAGAGCTGGTGGCTCCAGGAGCTGGGCAGCTTTCCCCTTCTGCTGCTGGATGCTGAGGTTGCCCTTTGTGTTCTGTTGTTGCACCAGAGTGGAGGTGGGGGAAAAAGAGGTAAGAACCCCCTCTTGATGGGGCTGGGGGAGCTGCACCCCGTTGCAGGTGAGGGGTCTCCTGTAGCTATTTATCTTTCACATTTGTGCGTTGGGGGAAAAATACGTAACTTGTCCTACAGAAACATCCTCTGGGCAAAGGAGAGGAGATGAGTGCTTTCCTCCAGCACTCCCTGCCTGTGTGGGTCCCAGGACTTGGAGGGCTGCTGCATTTACCCCGTGGCTCTCTGGCGAGCAGCCTTCCTCCCCAGGCTGCGATGGGAATGGGAAAGGTGCTGAGGTTGGGCAGGACCTGCCCAGGCAAAACGGGGAGCTGAAGCAGGGGATTTGGTTCCCTCTGTAGCAAAATGTTTTTTGGTTCCTGCACCAAAGATATGGTGGGTAGTGCTGTGCCTTGCAGAGCAGCTGCAGGGGTTACCCATAGTCAACTTAATTGCAGATAAACTAATACTTTTTGTAAGCTGTTCTGCAGTTACATTTGAGTGAGATGTGATATGGTGTAGCGCTGTAAAGCCTGATATTAATTTTTAATAATCTTTGGATATGCTTTTGATGGATGCCCTCTGTAGAATATTAGTCCTTGTCCTTCAAAGCCCCAGCTTTCCTGCTGGATAAGCTGTACCGAAGCACATGTCCTGTTCCAGGTGCTCGCAATCAGCTCGTACTTGTTAGGAAGTAAATGGCAAGAGCTGTGTGGCTCATGCCCAGAGGCATCTGTGGTTACAGCTGGTCAGGATGGAGGCTTCTGGTTACAGAAAACAGAAGTTGTTCCTAGTCTGATAGGAGTGTTTTGATAAGCTCCTAAGGAAAAGTAAAATCAGTTCATAAGAGACTGAAAGATACTTTATTCCTTTAAGGATATTTTTTCCCTTTTGTAGCCTTTTCTGTACTTGTTTTGTTAGCTAGACCACACCTTCATACCATCATAAAATATGTCCAAAAATGCAGATTCATACAACTGTTAGCTCTGAAAATGACCAGAGATGAGGAAAATCCTTTCAGAATGACTGTTCCCTCCTCCCTTCCCCCTGAAAAGTTCTGCTGTACACTCACCACATTAGTGAGCCCTAAGTCTGGTAGGTTAATTTAGTGCATCTTGCTTATTCTTGATGAGCATGAAACAAATTAGGGCATGTTAACATCTACTGCAGCGCTGCCTCAGGTTGCCTCTTGGCAGATATCCCTGCGTCAATTTCTGCCGCACCGAAGGTAGCTGAGATTGATCTTCCTCTTGCCATACTGGGCATAATCCCAGAAACATTAGGCTTGGAAATCTTTCAGCAGAAATGACTGGTGATTACGCTCGCTGCCTGCCAACGCAGCCCTCACCAGGAAGTAGCAAGGAGGACGGTCACACCTCGACAAATGGCCTGGTGGTCGGAATTCGTGTCGGTTCGGAAACAGGCTATTTGTGTGCAGCAAGCCCAGCAGCTCCTGTGGCTTCTGTTCCTCATCAGTGCACTGTTCTCTGGGTTGACCACTTCTGAATAACCAACAGCTGCTGTGGTGGCACCTGGGCACCCGTCAGGCCTTCCTCGAGGGCTGACTGCTTGTGCTTTTTGCTGGTCACACAACATAAGATATTGCAGGCTTTCCTATTTAACCCAGGAAAGAAACTATTCTCATAAAATATCAAGGAAAAAAAAAATCTTGAATGTTAGCTCAGTGGTAATAGATGGTGGTGGTGCATCCTAAGCTGTAAAACAGTGAAAGAGAACCAAGGTTATGTTCTTTGTGGGCTGTTCCCATTACCAGCCTCTTGGGTATGAGGGTGTGCCCGTGTCACCAGCTGTAGGACTGCTCTTTCCCTTTTTGTTCTCGTGTCCTTCTCCAGGACAAAGCTGCAGCTGCAAAGGTCACCAGCCGTCAGATGCTACGAGTCAGTGTTGTTATCCTTGGAAGAAAATTGCATCACTTAAGCTAATTACCAAATGGCATTTCTCCGCTGAAAAATTGCATACCTGGGCTCTCTAGGAACACAGAGTGCAAAGCTTTGAAAGCGAAGTCATTCCGAAGGCTTTTTGAGCAATGAGATTTTGTTAACCCGCTTCCCAAGGCACAACCGAGTGTAGCTGAATAATGGCTGTACAGGCGCGACCTTCCCTCCCAGCCGCCAGCCCTCGCACGTTTAGTATTTCATGAAGCAGGTTTGTGCAGCAGCTAACGTGAAGTCATCGCTCGAGGAGGCGCTGAAGTTACTCCCTGGGAGGGTGAGCTCCTCTCTGCTCTCGCTTTCGGGCTAGGGGCTGGCCCGTGGGAGCTGGTGGGCGAAGCAGCCTGCCTCGCATTTCTCAGCCTCGTGGAAAGCAATAGGTTGAAATGTTTGGGTTTCAGGGGCAGTCTTGCAGACGTCAGGCGGCAGAGGTGGTTGGGAGCATTGGATGCTCTGCAGGTGCCTGTTGGAGGGGGGCAGGTGGAGCAGCTTGTGGTGCTTGTGCATTAGCTTTGTTTTATGACTTATTTTTTTCTTTGAGAGGATGGGTGAAAGGACTGCTCACCTTTTCACGTGTCCAAGCAATTCACATCTTGCATAATAAATTCCTGCATAAGCCTGGCTGCTAACAGCAGGGGTATAACCCAGTAAAGTTTGGTCCACTTTCTGAGGACTTCTGGGGTATTTTAAAGCCAGGTCCAAAATTCTTAATTTGTCCAATTCTTTCATGTGACACTTCCTATCAGAACATCCTTCATAATAAAATAAAAGTCTCCTTATCAGCACAAATAAACACATTTTGAATGCAGCAGTAAGCAAAATAAATTATGTAGCCACAGCTCTTGTTTGTCAAGCCAGGAGGTTGTCCCCAGGTCTCTGGTGTGAATCTCAAAGGCAGGTTTCAGAGTAGCTTTATGCCATCTCAAAACAAACAAACAAAACCCCCTGAAATCACAGCAAATGATGGAGGGGGAAGCTTGGCTAAAATCACACTCTGCAGATCTGCAGGGCTTTTTGCCACGGACTCGCTCACAGGGTTGGATTAGGTATTGTTGATGTGACTTTTTGCTTCACACTTTTAATGAAAAATATATTTCTGTCCTCCTCTGTTTGCAGAGGATAGCTTACAAACATGAAGTCCAAAGGCTCAAAAGTCCAAAGGCAAATAAAACACCAATATTTACTGCTGCTCCAAATCTTTTTTTTAAATTGAGTTTCATGACATTTGGTGTTTTGCTTTATAGGTTTTAAATGATAATATATTGTCTTTGAAGTATCTTACATATTAGTAAAATTGCATGAGATTGTGTAAGTTAATCATAAATTTATAAACTGCCCTTTGAAAAACATTGATTTTCTTTTTTTAATATAGAATTATATCTTCTGTTTTGAGAGATTTCTTCCTATCTCAAATTACGTGAAGGTCAAGGAACAAAGAAATAGAAAGCAAAATTGGAACCTTTTATGTCAGTTTTCCTCTATTTTTATCTTTCTCTCCTTACCATTCCAAGATTTTCATGCAATTACTGAGGACATTTCTCATCCTTAGTTAAAAACGAGCTCACCATCTATTACTTTTTATACAATTGCTATATCATCTCACCATCTAGATTTACCAGATACTATGTACATTTTACTGGCTCTGTGCAGTCTTTGGGAGGAAATTAAAAAAAAAAAAAAGAAGAAGAAATAAAAACCCATTCTTCTTATTTCCTTTTGTTGCATCCCAGCAATCTGTCTCTTGCTGGAGCTGCAGGCTCGGGGTGCTGTGTGACCATCGTGTTGAGCCCTGCCTCCTCCCAGCAAGGAGCTCCAGGTCTGCTGGGTGGGCGCGTGCCTTCTGCTCATCCTTGAACTTGCTGCTTCTGCTGCAATGGATGGCAGTGTCCTGCCCTGACCATCGCTTACCTACGATGTGCCTTCCAACGGGGACAGCTCCAGCACTCCCTCTTGGAAGGAGATGCTTGCTCTAGAGCTTGGCTGTTGTGGTGACTTATCTCTGGGGTGCTGAATCTCTGTGAGCTATCCTGGATCCAATATTCCTGCCGCACTAGTGTTGCTTGCTGCCTGTGTAGACAGTGAGATTTTGCTGCTTAAGTTCTGTTGGTGATTTTCAATTGTAACACAAATAGCTGAAGCCAGCCATCCTCTCTTTTGTTACTTTGGATGTTGGACTGGTGTGGTTTTGTATCCTCCATTAGTGTGATGGGTGGGAAAAACCCGACTGGGTGCAGAATGGGTCCTGCTGTCACAGTAGTTCTTTGGGGTCAGTGGGCAACTTCCCCAGCTCTTTCTTGGGCTCAGAAAGGCTTGTAGATGGCCCACGTCGCCTTGGTTATTGCTTGTTTACCATCTTTGCTCCTTGAGGGGGACGCGTGTGCCCCCAGAGCCTGACTGGAGACTCGCTCATGGGGGTGCCCATGGGTGCTGGGGCAGCGTGGTGGTGGGTGGGTGGGCAGCAGAGGCCCTGTCTGGCATCGGGAGCACGAGGGGAGCACCACTGAGGCCTCAAATTCTGCTTCTGCTCAGGAGACAACAGTATGACATTGCTCTGACCACTTTTTGGTTTGTGTTTCAGGAAACTATCAGTTTGGTGTCAAACTCCTCATCCCTCTGATCCCAGGACAATGGGGTCTGCTTGCACACGAAAACAAAAAGCCACGCTGGGTAACGTTAAACTGGGATGTCCAGATTGAAATGTCTGTCCCAGGTATAACAATCGGTCTTAAATTATCCTTTTAAAAACATGCAGCCATAACTTTGCCTGCTGCTAATTGAAAACGATCCTCTGTGGAGGCCTTAGTTAAATGCAGCATCGCAGGAAACATGTGGACATGAGATATGACTAATTGTAAAGTGATTGTGACTTTGGGCGAACTTATCCTCTCGTGTAGCCTGAAAGAAAGGTAACGTCATCTCTTGCTTAGTACGAGGAGCACCAGCAAATTGATGTCGCTGAAGCAGGGAATTTAATGGCTGTTCTGCAAATTAAAAGCTACATTCTCCTTACTTTTATGATGTGAAGTAGCGTTCCTGAGTGGAGCGGAGTAATTAAAAGTAAAACAGAGGCCTGAGGATGATGGATGTGACCCGTGGCGCTTGCACGCTGAGAAGTCTGTGTGATTTTTCCCCAGCAGAAGGTAAATGGGAGATTCATCATCAGGACAGCAAACATACCCAGCCGGGGGTGGGGGATGCAATCACGTATCGACCTGTCACTCTAAGAAGCCTATGAATATTCTTACACGCATTTTAATTTAAAATATTGGTTTTATTGTCAGTCGCGAAACTTCAGGTTCACTTCATAAGCAAAGCAGTGAGTTCAGTGATAGATGTGCCCCGTCAGACTGGGAGGTGTTCTGTGCGGGAAGATGAAGTGGCCTAAGACACTGAGTGCTAGTGGAGCTTGTCACAGCCCCAAAAATAACAGCATTAAGTAATTTAGCGTCTTACATTTATAATTGAGTATGACTTACCCAGTGATCTCTGACAGTGTAAATTGTATTGTACTACAGGAGCTCAAACCAGTGGACAAGATTAATGGTCATATAATGGGAAGAGACGTCTGAAAACACTTTCTTCCTACAGAAATTAAGAAGCATTAATTTAGACATAAAAAGCATAAATGTTTGAAGACATTGGCTTCCTAGGAGTGATAACATGTATAATAACAGCACTTTTCAAGTTTATTACTGTTTTCAGTATCACAGATGGCTTCAAATTGTAGGGCTCTCTCCTATTGTGTCTTTCCCCTCTGCCAAATTAACAAAAGAATGTTAAATCTTGGCTACCCTTAATATAGTACATATGTTAACTATGGAAATTGCTTCATTGTGCTGCTAAATTGAAGGAAGCAAGACAAGATGTGGGGAAATGTGTGTGTTTCAGTTGGTACTGGGTATTATTTTGGGATTCAGGCTTATGTTCTGCACATAGTGGGGCTCTTTGGCAATGAGTACATTTGCATTTCATGTTTGCCAGCACATTTCTGTTTTGAGTGCTTTCATGTTTCAGTTGCTACTGGGTATATTTCGGGACAGAAACTTATGTTCTATATAAACCAGAGCTCTCTAGAAGGTGAATAACTTCGTATTTGGCAGTAAGTTTCTGTTTTGAGTGATTTCATCCCAATTGGCCACACAGAGACACATTTTTCTGATCAATGTGTTGCTTTGAATTATAAAGAGGAGATTGCCCTGATCTCAGTCTGGCTTCTGCTGATGGAGGAAGCAGAGTACGAACAAGTCCTGCAGATAAAGTAGGGCTATAATATGCTGGAGGTTACAGCTGGCACGGCCCTATTTCACTTGTTGCAGGTCTTGGAGAGTGTGTAGGCGAGACAAGGGTCTGCAGACAGATGAAGAGCAATATCCTAGCTAATGGACCTGAATGCTACCAGGGGATCTGGTCATGAGCTTGTCTCAATGACACCACTTGTGTGAAGGTCACTCCAGTCGCGTGTTTCGTAAATCCTGGTGTGATCTGTGGTTTTCCGGATGCTCAGTTTATGACTCTGGTGCCTGAGGACTCCCAGTTGCATCTCAAGACTGAAATTCAGGGGTACACCCGAGTGTTCCCCAGTTCTCCCTCCTTCCCTCCCCAACACGGACAGCATACTATAAACGAAGGGAAAACTTTGCTCTTGCTCTCATCTCTGAGTGACTCTAAGAAAAGGCAATTTCTTCCCCAGAATGGGTAATGAAATGCACTGATGATATTGCGATGAGCATATAGGAAAGATCAGAAAGAAGAGAAATGATTCAGAGTGAGGTTTGAACTGTGTGTTCAAAGATGTTGGTTCCCTCACCAAATAATGAGGAGAAAACAAGCCATGGAATAGTTTTGTCTGTTATGAAATAAAAGCTTTTTTTTTGGAATATTCCTATTTTCAATGACCCCATCCTATGAAATAGGGTGGGGAGGAAGAGCTGGGTTCTGTAGCATAGGTTTATGGCTTTTTTTAAGCAAAAAATCAGGAATGTGTGAGGGGGCTGAGTGTTTGGGTTAGGCTACTTTGATTCAGGCATTTAATTTCAATAACTTTTAATTCTGACATGTAGCCTGACACCAGCTTTGTGCTGTATGAATAAGGTCTGAGAACTTTCCACTCATCCCAGCTTTCCAGGCAGGTGTGCAAGTCACATCTCTGCTAGTTAATTACGAGTATCTCTGGATATTTGTAATTTCTTCCAAATAGACCTGCCTCTGCTATGGGGAAGTGTTTCCTACTTCTCCCTGCCCCTGGGCTCAGAAAAGCAGACCCCTGTGAGAGCGTAGCCGCTTTGCTCTACGCTGCTTTAATGTCACTTTTGTGCAGCTTAAGTTGTCCTACTAAAAGTCTTGAATCGTGTGTTTGGCACTTCCTTTTTCCTCATTTTAGGCTCAGTGGGAATAATTGCATTACCTTTGTCCACGATTTCTTGCAGAGTGAGCAATTGGGCTTTCTTGCAGCCAGTCGCCCTTAGCGTTCAACAAAACATAGCTCTGGTTTTGCCTGTTACGCACTTCAACCATTTTGGGTTTTGACTTGCCAATCACAGGGACATTTTCATGCCTGTGCCCATGTGTGCATTGCACAAGTCTGAGCAAATACGTTGGTCTTGACACAGATCTCCTTTCAAACCCCGTCTGCAGTGGGAGTCTGACCTCTTGAAGATCCTAGTGGCTCTCTGAGATTTTTCTTAGTTTATTTGGAGCTGCAGGAGCATGATTTTCCAAATGAAGGCCAAAGTGCTACTCAAAAGCTTACACAAACAGGTTTCAGTAATTTCAATGACAAAACATTTTCAGGGAGGTATATTGCATTTTCTTGAAAGCCAATAAACAGAGATCTAAATGTTAAAGCTGTTTAAATAATAAAGAATTAATTACATTTTGCGTAGGGATAGAAAGGAAGAAGATAACCAGTGTTAAAGTGTATTATTTTCAGCCTGTTTGGAACATTACCTAGTTTGTAATTTTGACTGGGAGGAAATCCAACTGTGTAACCAGAGGATTTCCTTGACCTTCTTGCACCCAAGCAGCCGTGCAGCTATGTCTGCTAATGGAGTTCACTTTAACACCTAACGTGGCTGCTTGGAGCACGTTCAGATATGAATTATGGCCACCAAGAAATCTCCTTCTGACTCAGCTCCTCCGCCTGCAGAGCTGCCCCGTGTGCTCCCCAAGGCCACCTGCGATCCATCCCTGTGCACGGGCAGCGCCGAGACCTCGGGGAAAGCAGCATGGGGAGCTGGAAGGAAAACCTGTGGTGTGTTGTCATGTAATTTATGCTAGTAAGCAGATTTAAATTATGTAAATTACTGTCTGCACTGAATCTGCCATCTGGAAAAAGTTATGCATACAAAAATCTGTCGGGGCAATGCGAGGGACAGAGTATCATTGGAAAGGGAGAAGGTTTGATGGAACAAAACCAACCTGCTCTGGGAAAATTTATTCACCTGCTACAGTCCAGTGGTAAAGCTATTCTTCTGTAATAGCCTGTTTAATTTAGTGGGACTGAAACGATTGTTTAAACCTACTTTGTGGTTTGAAGACCTCCTTGTTATCAGGACCAGAGCGATGCTGGTTAGCATGCAAAGAAGCAGCAGGGGCCAAGCTGGTGTAGCTGGAGCTGTGGGTGCACAGGGACGGTCAGCACCAGGAGGGCTGACTGCAGAGCTGGGGCAACGAGGGCTGGCTTAAAAATTTGGGTGGAGGACACGAGGCTGTGGGTGGTTTCTGAGGCCATTCTATGCATAACAATTCCTGGAAAAACAAAAACATTACAGGGGTAGAAAGCTGCAGTATGTGTCGTCTCCCAGGCACATCAGCCTTCCTGGTATCTGGAAAGTGACAGCAGGTGCTTGGGGTGAGAAGAAGAATCCAGTCACAAGAGCTCTTAATGGCATATGTAATATGTTTTCTGAGCAAAACATCCTTTTATAAGCAGTTACTGCCTTACCTCACTCCCAGCAGGTCCCAGGGTAGTAAGAGCATGGTCTCAGGTATGAGAGCATGTTGTGGAAATCAGTGCCAGTAGGGGAATAAGGACTTGTAAGGCTGCCTGGTGAGGGAGAGTTTTTGTTCTTAACATAGGCACAAATAGCAAAGCCTCTTGTTTTTTCAGCAAACCCACTAATGCGTTTCAACTGGGCTACTTTTGTGTGACTTCAGTGTAAAGCAGCAGCAGGCTCTCGGTGACGTGTCATTCATTCCAAGAGCAGCACAGCACGTGCATTAGTAACATTCCGTAAAGCAGAGCGGTAATTACAGAACGCTTTGTCAGATTTTATTATCTGCTACTACAAAGCACGGTGTGCTCGGTTACAGGAACTTAGAGAGGATCCTGGGTGGCTGCACGCCTGTTAGCTCGGCAGGCTCGGCGTTTAATTTAAAAAAATAACAGTTGGAGGCTGTCAGCGATGCGCCCATAAAAAGTGCGCCGGCTTCTGCTGCAATGCAGAAGGGAAACAAATGGTTCCCATTTAGACTTGGCATACCGTAACCCTACAGAGCTGACTTTACCATGATAAACTATTGTCATTGGATTGTATTCCCACAAGCCATTACCACGGCCTATTTAAAAAAGCCTAACGCGATCTCATGTATTTCTAATTATTTGGAAGATGAAGGGATAAATGCTTCCTAGCGCTATTTTTTGCTTACCGTTCTCAAACTTGCGGAGCAGCACTGAGTGCTTTGCTTCGTCCCACTGCCGTTTATTAAACTGCTTTCTAATGAAATGGGTCAGCGATGTTTGTGAGGCACCGAGCTTTTACCTTGGGCTGCCAAGTCGGCGTTAATAGCTGCGGGGAGCGGCTGCTGGACGGCGGAGCAGCAGCAGCGCTTCTCGGGCAGTGACGCTGGTTAAATCCAGGGCTTCAAAGCTCGGAGGAGGGCTGCAGCAGCTCGGTGCTTTAGCAGGCTCCCTCTTCGCAGCGTACGCTGGCTTCTTTGAGGATTAGCTTGTATGTTGCCGAGCTAATGGACTGGCAAAGTTGGGTCTGTCTTCTGAGGCCAGCTCTGCGTGGCGGGCTTTGAAGAGCGTGTCGGCAGAGCGGCAGTGGCAGGGATAACAAGAGAGGGCACACATCGCCTCGTGCCGCATGATGAGAGGCTCTCCCGGCTCCTCCAGAGCCTGGACATGGTGGAGCTGGGTGGGAGGGATAAATCGGTCTTGTGGGGAGGTGGCCTGGCTGATAACGCAGGCTTGGATCCCCAGGTTCAGCTTCTCTGATCCTTTGAAGAGACCACCAGCAGCACACTCCGCCGCTAATTAATTGCCACTGTGCATTTTTGTGCTTACAACAGGGTGTTTCCTACCGGGTCCCATCCCAACAAGTCC
Source organism: Heteronetta atricapilla (assembly GCA_011075105.1). Taxonomy (NCBI): domain Eukaryota; kingdom Metazoa; phylum Chordata; class Aves; order Anseriformes; family Anatidae; genus Heteronetta; species Heteronetta atricapilla. The sequence goes on along the minus strand of CM021739.1, from coordinate 24,241,499 downwards.
ATGCAGGGAGGTCCGTAGTCCTTGCAGGCAGCCCCAGAAGGAGGCTGGCCGTGTCTATGCCCGAGCTCCCATGGGAGAGCCCGGCTGGGAGATGCTGCAGCCGCATCCCCCTCGCAGGGCGCACTGCCCAGCTCACAGCCCGGCTCTCCTCACCGGGGTGGGCTCACCCGGACACCTTTTCATGAATGAAACAGAAAGCAAGGCCAAAATAACAAGAACTGTAAGGATAACCAGTATCCAGAGCCAAGTGTCTGGATCCTAGATGGGCGAGGGTCTTAAAGGTGCTTTGCTGGATTTATGAATGTGTTTTCCAACCTTATCCCACCAGGTCCTTCTATTTAAATCTAAGGGTAGGAAAGCTTGTTCTGCCAGTGGGAAGAATCAGGGCCAGCAGAAAGCTCCTCCATCTGCACCGTGGGCAGGGCTGTCACTCCAGGGTGTCTCACAGCGCCTGTGCTACCAACGGTGGGGTTCTGCAAATGTGCAACAGCCGAATTATGATGGCAAGGAAAGTGATGGCTCTACCGTAGATCCAATAAGTATTGATTAAATGTATAACGCTGCTTCTCTGTCTGGTGAAATTAGAAAGGGAAAACATAAGATTTAAATAGAAATCCATTTACTTTCTCAATAGGTTTTACTGCCCCTGTGCTAAATTTAGTGATAATTAAGTTCTCTGTGCTTGTAACAACGCACTTCCTTCTCCTGGTAGCTCTTTCCCAGTGGTCAGCTCTTCTGCTGAAGCACAAGTGTTTCTCAGCACCACGTAGCACTGTGACAAGCAATAGTTCGTGTTATCCTGCAGTATGGGGACTAGAGTCTGGAATATATGATCTGAGTGAAACCTCTTCTTTTTATTTTTTTAAGCATTAGATTTCTCAAGTAGGCAAGAGAAGCTCCTTGAAAAATTCCTTCATTTTCCTCTAAGCACCCAACGTTATTCTGGATGTAATATTTATAACGCAAATTCAAATATTTGTATAGCTCCTTGTATTCTGCCCTGAAAGCAATAAATTACAAGGAATCCATACTGATTTGGATAGGAGCCTTGACTGATGACAGCCAGGTATTGGTATTTCACACTTAAAATGCAATTTCACCACTAAGGAAATCTCCTTTTCTCCGTTGTGGTTGGCTTTTTTTGGGGCAGAGAAGGGCTCAGCTCTGCTCATAGATGAGCACAGCAGTTTTTATTTGCCCCTTAGGAGGCCACGAGCCCCCTCGTAAGGGAGCATCAGAGCTCCATCCTTACCTTCCCAGCCCCGGCGGGTGCTGGTGAGGCTTGGCTGAAGTTGTTTGGGTCGGGGTTGTGCGGCTTTGGGGTCGTGGTGCTTTCGCATTTTGCATGTTAGCTTCCTCTGCCAATCCATAAAAATGGATTATCTACCAAGTGATTGCTCTAAGATCCAAGGAAAACACCTCTGAGAGCCATTTAATACGGCTCTCCTTAAATCCTAGGAGTAGGTTTTCTGGTTTGTGGTTGCCTGTAATGCTTTACCAAAGGGTCTGATGGAGAACTGCATGTTTAAAATTCACCTGTTGGTATCCCTTTCCCACCAAGAGCTCAGCAGGGTGGTGGCAGGGGTGGCCCCAGCACCGAAGCAATCTTTGCAGCCTTTCAGATGGTGAGCATTGCCTGGCTCCGAGAGATTACATGGCATTATTGATCTGACCTTTCTTTCCCATCGCCAAAGTTTATCCACTGGTAAGGAGTTTTCTGCAGAAGTAGTGATTTGACCTTTACCGCTTTCAGCAATCCAGGATAAATGGAGCAGATGAACACCCAGTGCCAACATTTGCTTTTTTTAAAACCTGAATCTCCCAGTTTTGACAGATATATCCTGTTAATACCGCAGTTTCCAGAGAGATAACCGTAGCATTAAGGCAGCATCTTCAACTTAACATTTATATAACATTTCACTACAGCTTCTGCCCTCACCCCACCATACACACACATGCACAGGCTGAATCTGGAGGGATGCGACTCCTCCTGACCGTTTGAACTTTTCTGCAGCTTTTGAGTCAATAAAGTTCACTTCTGTGACCTTATTGAAGCTTGGCAGTGGGTCTTTGTTATGATAGTGGTATTTCTTACATCCTCGCAGCATTAAACGTGGCGCAAATGGGACGTTTCACCTGTAGGTTCAGCTGTGAAAGATCTTTGGTGTAATAGGCTAACTTCAAAAATTGGAGGCAGTATAAAAGCACCTTGAAAAGAAGATATATAATCAGGCGGGTTCTTTCATGTGTGAACTGAAGGGCTCTATCTTGCTTTCTGATGACAGGAAATTTCAGACTTCTGGTGAATTGATTTTTTGTCCTTCCCGTCACTTAGCTGGGGAAAGGTGCAGGCATTTAAAAGCAAAGTTTCTTGCTGTGCTCTGCCTGGCTGAAGTTCAGCCGTGCAGTTTTGCTACTGGGAACCCAAAGTGGAGGATACCACGTCCTGCCTGTCAGAGACCTGTGCAGTGATGCCGGAAAGTGGACAAATAGATTTCCATGTTGGCAGTAAGTATTTGGCTTTTCTTTCACCTGGAATAATTATTGCAACACATTTGTTTAGTTCGGAGAAAGGGTGGCACTGGAGCAAGGCGACGCTGGTATTTTGGAATATAGCTAAGACAGAGCTAACCCTGTTGATACCGTCCCTGGGTTTTTTTCAGTGAGAGAAGAGAGGTGAGGTGGTATTTTTGGTGGTTTGTAGGGTTGTTTTTGTTGGCTTTTTTTCTTTTTTGAAGCCATCCAAAACCTGAAATTAACGTTATCACAGTGTGCAAGCTGCAGCTGTATTGCATCTTTCACAGCAGAGTGAAATGGCAGTCCCAGCTGCACGGAGCGTCTCAAAGCAAACCCTTATGAATGTCCCCTGGACTATCTGGCTTTGCACGCTGCATCAAAGACTTCAGTCTCTCTTCTTCTCATTGACCAGCCAGGCTTCTTTCAGAGTACAAATTAATCGGCTCATTAGTGGAAATGGAGACTACGTGTCCTGCCTGCCTGATGTTAATGATGCTCAGGTGTCCTTTTGCTGATGCTCATCACTTAGTGAAAGAGATGGAAAGTATTTACGAGAATATATTGAATTGGGGCACATTCTTTTTTTTGTCTTTGCCCTGGCTGTTTCTCAGAAGGCACATTCACTGTGGTCTTCTGCTTGCCACGAGGGAAACATTGCTTGGAGCAGTGGTGGGGCCTGGAGAAGGATGAGGAAGGCCTGGATGCCCAGCAGCAGCTCCAGTAGGTGCTTGAGAGTTACCCAGGGCAGTTTTAGTCTCAGAACAGCTCCTGTGCCTTGGGGCCTTAACGGACCTGTGGCTTAGGTGCCAATTCACTTCCCTGAAATAGTGATAGAAGTCAGTGTTAAAAGGGATGGGCTGTTCTTACCTTTCCTAGCTGATGCCCTCTGGAGCTGCTTCATATGTGAAGTTTTTTGTTTGTTAACACTGTATTTGATTTTCTTTCCCTCTTTTTTTTTTTTTTCCTTCTTTTAATCTGATTCTGTGATGTTTGAGGGACGGGGTATTAATTTCCTGTCCTGCTTAATCTGCGGTCCAAAGCTTCCTGGGAACGCGTGTTTTCAGACAACTGAAAGTATGAGAAGGGCCCTTATGTACATTCCAGCTGCAAAACCGCAGCCACAAATCTCAAACAAGGAGTGCAGAATCAACTAATTAAATCAAGATAATATCGCATAATGAGGTCAGTATGGACTGACCGTGTCTGGCTGAATTAGCTGAAGATACTGCAGGTCATGAGGTCACCTTTGCATTCCCCAGCAAGTAAATTTGGTGGCCCAAGATGGGATACTGCAGGAAGCCAGCAGGCCTGAAGGACAGGCTTTTTGCTCTGTGGCTGCAGAACCAAAGTTCCCTGGCATGTCTCCTCTGGGATTATTTGCTGTTAGGTTCTTGGCCAGGCAGCAGCAAGTGCAGTCTTATCTCTCAGGGAAAGATTTCACCTGCTTAAAAACTTGAAGCAGTTATAATCTCATCATACTGGGGACTCCCACAAAGGCAAGCTTTTGTAGCTCTGCTGGCATTGCAGCTGTTGGCTAGGGCAGAGGCACGAGTGGGCCCCAAGGCAGGTTTTGTTGATGCACTTGTGTAGAAATATAACACTGAGGCTCTGAGCTGTGTGTTTGGTAGGGTAGAAAGACCTTGAGGAGGAAGAGCTTTTTCTGAGGATGGAGCAGCTACAGAAATTTAATGAGATGCTGAAGGAGCGTTCCTGCCAGCCCTGGGTCAGCCCAAGTGAAGACAGATAAAACTCCAGAAGCTGAGGAGCGGGGTTAGGGGACCTAGAGACTTCTGAAGAGAAGGCCTCTCTTAGTCTGCCTCCAGTGATCATGATCTGCTTATCCTCACTCTTGTTCTTCAGAGTGGCTAGTCTGCAAAGTCAAAACAAAATTGCTATTAAGACAATCCTGTTTTAACATCCCATTAAACATCAGTACCTGTTTTCGTATTACTTGAAAACACGTGAATAATTAAATGTTGGTATGAATTCTTAACACGTGTGGCTTAGGGATCTGTACGTTTAAAGCAATCCGCCTCATGCTAATACCAGGACTGAAATGATGTTAAATAAGTTGTTTTGGAGTTTTCTTAAATCCAGTCAATTCACAGTGCCTCTGGCTCTGTCATTTCAAAATCTCAGTGAATCATACCCCCACGCCCCCCCAAAATAAATAAATAAATTACAGAAAAGTCCAAAAGGAAAAGAAGCCCTGCACCAGCCCTGGGTGCTGGGGAATGGGTTGGGTGGCTGGAGATACTGGAGCCTCATGGTGAATCAAGGCTTTGGAGAAAGGATTCAGTGTCTTGGCTGTTGTCAGTTTTTCTTCTTTTTTTTTTTTTTGGACTGGAATCTGAGCTGAAATGAAAAAAAAAAATCTTTGTACAGTGTGCAACAGAAAGCCAAGTGATTTTTTTTTTCCCCTCTTTTTAATCAAGCAGAGCATAACGAACAAAACCCCTGTGGCTCTATCAGATTGACATTGTCTAAAGCCATCAATATCTACAGCTCCATCACCTGCTGCTTTCCAGTAGGTGCTTTTCAGGCCCCATGCTGCATTTCAGCACTGCAGGGGTGCTAACCCTTACGCCAGCCAAATGGTGGCCTAAAGACTTGCTTTGCGCTGCAGGGTTTATTTCCACCCCCCTCCTCCCCCTGCTGCTCTCACCTAAAATGAGGTCTGGATGGGTGGATTTACTTCAAGAAGGCCACAGAAGAGTTGATTTTTTATTATTGCTTACACACACACACACACACTTGGTGCTGGCTAATCTGCTAAGCATGCTGATTTATACAAGATGTGTTAAAAGATTTTCTTGAATCTTCTTAGTCCCATACACCTACATAGCTAGAAAAATAATTGCAGTACAAATAGCAGTCCTTCTCGAGTCACTGCTCTATTTTGATATTGTTTCCAAACGTGCGTTGACAAATGGAGCATTATAGCATGTTGCAGTCTGATATGGCATAAACTGCGTACCATGACCCTGACTTAGCAGCACAGGGTCTTAGATTATTGAAACCCCAATGCTCTTCAGGGTGATGACATGTAGGAACATACAAAAGGAAGACATCTGCAGGGGAAAGAAAGTGTGTGCTTCCCCATGGCCTGTGGATTTGTTTCTGTGAGCCCAGAGGCTGACAAGATCTGCAGCCCCTTTTGTGTGTGGTTTATCCTCCGACATGACCGAGCAGTTGTGCTGGTTCATGTCTAGACTCAGCCTTCCCCTGTGGTGCCCCAAGGTTTTTCTCTCCATGCATCCCTCTGCCCCAGGGCCTCCTGCAGACCCACGGTGCTTCTTGCTGCTTCCCTCTGCAGCCACATGTCCCACAGAGCTTGGGCTCCTTTTCTCTGTGGACTGCCAAAATATTGCAATATTATCAGTACACGTTTCTCAGTAAGCACTGAAGCAAAACAGGATATTAGAAGTCAAAACAAAAAAAATTGTTTTTGCTCTAAGTCAGGATAAAATATCAACACCAAAATGAAGAATTGCACTGCAAGATATCAACAACTTCCAAGTGCACTTCAACTACTGCCTCAAGCAAGCTGCAAGATTAAGCTCAAAACTTCTTTTTAAATATTGGTTTTTAGTTGCTTTTGGGGTTGTTCCGTAGGTACAAGATTGTTTCCTGATGTTAGAACTGTGGGAAAAGTGCAAATCCTTTTATGACATTTTAAGTTTCTAGAACAGCTTATTGCAATATGGAGACTAATAATTTGGGGGGTGGGACTGAGGGGAGGGGATTCAGACCTGAACAAGGAATTTTTGGTAAGAATTCTGGCTTTCATGTATACAGCAATGTGCGGGTCTGGATGTATGTACAGTGCTAACACAAGCACAGATGTGGAGCAAAAGTGTGTTATGTTTGGGCATAAAATCCAAAAAGTGAAAGACGATAACAGGATGCTTCTTATCAGGCTCTTTCCCTCTCTGATGGGGGAAAAACAACCCTGCAAGATGATGTGATAACACTAGTAAAAATTTATTGTGATAGTGGATCCAACCAGGTTGATATTGATTTGGTGATAAACAACAGGATGTGTTTTCCTATCATGCTTAGCCTGGTTTTGAATCTTGAGTTATGAGACTGGGATCTCACGTGTAGCTTTCCTTTCTATTTGCTGTGCATACCTCTCATCTTCCGACAGCATGGAGTTTCCATTTGCACAGACAAAAACCAATTTATTCTCCTTTTAAAAATGGAGAGTTGGGGGGTTTGTGTTGTTTTTTAACCAGGCTTGAAGTGGAATATAGAAAACTGGAATACGTTTACTATTTAAGGTCTGAGTGATTAAGAAATGCATTTCCCCAGGTGTTTGAAGTCTACATTTCTGTTATTCTTCAAACATTCCTCTTAAATGCTGAGTGGAGCAGATACCTCTGCTCAGATCAATGAATGGTGAATAATGAAGCAAGATAGCCTATCTCCCTTTGGAGTTCTGAATTAAAATAAGCATGATTATCTAGTTGTAAACCTGCAATTAGGTAGTATCAGTGTATTAAATGGTACTAGGTGACAAACTAGATATTATTCTTTCCTTTGAACCTCTTTCAAAAAAATGTACATGTCTAATTAGAATCTAATTTCTCCGCAAGTCTGTCCTGAGAAATGGGCTTTTACTTCAAGATTAGGTCAATAAGTAGGCCTAATTATCACTTTGAAGTTTCAGCATTGGATGATACAGTGACACCAAGCTTTGAAAAATAAGTTGGTTTTCTGAAAATTTATTTACTGCCTTATCAGCTGTCAATGCACCACCTATTTTACCTGAACTTTTTACATCCTTCCGTGACTTTCTGAAAAAAAAAAAAAAAAAAGAGGTGACAGAGGTTCCCAAGGGTGCTGTGCTATTCAGGTTAGTAAATGTGTTTGATTGTGAGGAGTGGCCAAATGAGCCTGACTGGCTGGGCATTACATTTGCAGACAGAGTCTGTTATGCAGAACATAGATTGATGCATACCCTGGGGGAAAATCTACTTCACATATGAAAGGTTTAGCACTAAGATTAGTGTATAAAATGATTAGTGAAAAGACACTAGAGTTGTAGTAGATCGCTCGCTGAAATGTTAACTCAATGCTTGGGAGGAGCAAGAAAGGCAAAGCTGATTCTAGTAATTGTGAGGAAAGTAACAGAGGAGAAAACATGATGTTGGGATGTCGATGTATGCAGTGGTGACTCCATGTCCCAACAGGACAGGGCAGAACCAGAAACACTTTAGAGGAAGGCTGCAAACATGATCCCATTGTGAATACGTTCATCTTCCTCCAAATTAATAAAGAATAACTTTCGACCAAAGATAACCATATGTGTGCCAGTCACGCTTTCCCCAGAAATCCAAAAAAAAAGGAGGCAGCTACTTTCATAGCTCAGTCTGACTCTTTCTGGGCAGGGAGTAAGGTTCAGATTTTTGGAGGTGAGACGTTCTGGGCCCATGTGGAGGCGTTACTTTAAATAAACGAAATCAGTCAACAGAGCATTCAGAGAACGAGATTTTCCTGTCAGCAATTATAACTGTAAATATAAAGAATGAAATTGTTTGGATGATTTGTGTGGTGTCAGTTTGCTCAGCATTAAGACTTATTAATAGCGAAGTGGAGATAAGGCAGCTCTGGTAATCCAAATGATAAATTATTAAAATTCCCATTCGAAAACAAGGAGCCAGTGTTCGGAGTTACACTAGTGTGCTGGGGAAACTCCACTTGGAAAACTTACTTCAGTGCGGTGTTGATGTCTCAGGCATGTGTAGAAGCCAAGGAAAGTCAACCAAACTCTTGAAGCCAAGGTTCTTCAAGTTCATAAAGCCACGGTACAAGCAGCCATCACCTCTGATGGTGCTCATCCCAGTTAGTGAATTTAACTGTTGGGAAGTATGCAACTGCATGTGAATATTTTCAAGGCCCCCTGAAGTGCAGACTCTCCCCCAGCAAAAGCAAAAAGCAAGAAGCTGGGCAGTAGCAGAAGTACCCAGCTTAATGCACGGGGTCTTTGCAGAGCTTCCATGGGTGGAATTCAGCACAGCTGAAAGGGGACAATAAATAACTGCTGCCTAGTGGGATTTTCATCAGGGGTGGATTCAACAGAAGAATTCAAAGACCCGTTTTGAGTATCTTGTTCTCACAGCACTGAAAACCAAAGACCAGGGAGGTGGCATCGCCACCCAGGAGCTGTATTCAGTGCCTGGCTTCAGTTTCTTTCACTAAGCAAGTGTTGTAAATGGTATAGAGGACCTGTTTAAGCCTCAGAGAGAGTGCAGAGAGCTGAAGAGAGCAAATGTTGTGTTTGAAACATGCCCAAGTGTCAAAAAGGTCTCCTCGGGTCTGAGAGCTCGATATTTGGTTTAGTGGAGGCCTAACATGCCCCAGCCGTTGAGCTGCTCCCATTGCATTATCCAGCTTAGCAGAAGTAGAAGCTACCTGCAGCCCCTCATCTTCTGCCCTCCTGGAGATCCGACCTCTAAAAGGCAGCAAGTCCCAGAAAAGAATACCTTAAATCATTGCAAACTGTTTTTGTGGGCACATAGAGGATGTGGAGCTGTGCGGGAGCTGATGGGACTACAGAAACCTTCCTTTTTAACAGACCCTTTTGTATGAAAAATCAGAAATTCCTACTGCGCATCATACGCATCTGAATGAGAACACATCCCATAAGGTTGTTCAGATTTATCAACCTCATAAATATTCACCATGACAACCCAGTTTCTAGAGTTACAAGAAGCTGTGAATTCATTTTGGGAATTAGTGTTGGTTATTATAATTTCAGTTTGGGGCCCAAATATGTAAATAACTTCTACAGAATTCTGATGCTGGTTATTTGTATCTTGTCCTTATTACAGTACTGGTTATGCCAGCTAAAAGTGAAGGGTTTCTGATTACACTGCCCAAGTGTTACTTATAGTAGGGGTAAATTGTTATTGAAATTAATAGATTTATTTTTTTTCCAAAGATGTGATCTGAGAAACACAGAGTGAGTAACTTGGAATCCTCCTTTTTCCATAGTGTTAGAGTGCAGACCTTGATAACTGGTCTTTCTAAAGGTGAAGTTCTATTTAAAAGATTCCTGCAGCTGGGATTCTTGTTTATGAACACTCTGTCCACATTAATTTTCTTTAAGCTACTGTATTCACACAAGTCCAAAGGGAAGCAATCCATGTGATGCCAGAACAATGCTTGAAACTATTTAAATCCACGTTTTTTCACTTTGCAACGAAGGCTGCTAGAGTTCATAAATTACTTCTGTCTTCTGAATGCATCTGCTTCCTGGTGTCAAAATCTAAATTAACACAAAACTTAATTTGTATAAAGATATTTCTAGTTAGATGGAAGCTCTCCTTCCTCATTATGTTGCAAAAGAAGAGGGGGGAGGAAAAATTCTTTTTTCCAATCTGCTTTTACAACCTTTACCATGTGCTGGCCTTAAATGTTCCTGGGATTATTTTTGCCACATGTGAGAAATCTTTTCCATTAAAAGTGCTTTGGACCTCGATTAGTTTCACTGTTTCAAAGTGGACAGAGATGGGCTGGGTTTCCAGCCAGAAGGACATTTGGGGGCTCTTCAGTTCATGGCTGCTTGATGTGCAAGTCCTTCATTCGATGTTTGTCCAAGGGGTTCAGCAGTGGCTGGGCTGGGCTGGGCTGACGCACAGGTGCATGAACATAGGCAGTGTGGTTATTATATCAGTGATATTTCCTTTTTTAAAACAAAGAAAAATAATTGTTCAACAGTTTTTTCCATATTTTTTTCAATACATGGAATTCCTGTGTATACAAATGCACATACACTGTCTACAAAACTGCGCTTGAAAATACGTGGGTATAATCTTTTCCTTTCCTCTCTTTTCATTTTACTAAGGGTTCAGGGGAGGGCTTGCAATTTGTCACAATAGGCATAATGTGAAGTTCAGGATTTACTTGTGAGCAGCTCTGTTTTTTTTTTCTACCCAACCGGCAGGGCCCTGGGGTCCCACGGAGAGGCGTAGCGTGGTCACCGTGCCTCTCTGTGTAAGGTGGAGCATGAATCATTGGTTTAAGCTCACACTTGGGTGTTGTTTCCGATGATGATTTTAATCTGCTGTATTTGCGTAAAGCACAGGTCAAGGGAGGAGATGTGCTTTTAATGAACTGCTTAATAAAAAAGGGCTTCTGCTTTCTGCCACGAACTAAATTTTAATTCAGAACTGCAGTGTATTTTGGAGGGCTATTTATATTAATACTTACTATGCGGCAAAATGAAGGCAGATAAATGGATGAAATTAGACTGCCTTGCTGTCTTGTAAGTACTCTTAATGCACGGGCCAGTTCTGCCGCCAGCTCCAGCAAACCTCCCCGGCTGCTCAGCGCCCCTGTGCCTGCAGCACGGTGCCATCTCCTCCCAGGTACCCACGTGTCGGGTGGCACCAGCTGCTGGAAGGACTCGGGTAGCCCTTGTTGCTCTTTCTTTCTCCAAACCCAGCCTAACTATTGCAGCTGGAGGAAGGAACATGCAGCATTTCTTTTGAAAAGCAGTAGTGGTGGTGTTTACTTTGAGGATCAACCCACTGTAACTGGATTAAGGTGGTGCTTGGGCAGATGTCATAGTTAAAATAATTAACCAATATCCTTATGCGTCATGTTAAAATTAAAGGCCAGAAATTCTTTTTGACATAACTTTATCTGTGGTGTGTTGGGCTTTGGGGTTTTCTTTCTTTGTTCTCATCCTAACTCCTTAGGAGATGCTATTTTGCAAACAGCTTTAAATATCTGGGAAGAGAGAGACTGGCATTATAAACATGGGTATGGTTTCCATGTATTATTTTACTTCTTAATTTGCTGATATCATTAGTTATCTGCAGCCCTCTGTAGCTGTCATGCAGTCCATAACACTGATTTTTACATCCAAGTAATTAGGAAGGGGGGGGGGGGGGGGGGAATGTTGTGGATTTCTTTTCTAACCTAAGATGACCTTTTAGGTACCAGAATTGAATCACAGAATCACAGAATTTCTAGGTTGGAAGAGACCTCAAGATCATCGAGTCCAACCTCTAACCTAACCCTAACAGTCCCCACTAAACCACATCCCTAAGCTCTACATCTAAAATTGCACTACGTTCATGGTTACTTGCTTTCCTTGGCAGCCTATCCAGACCATTTTTGTTTGATTCTCATCTCTTATTGCATTTAAAAATTGGCTGTATAGCTAATCAAACAGCATAGCTGAAGACTGGCCATGAAGGACATGTTCCTCAGTATCCAACATGTGGTATGAAACACGCAACCTCAGCACCCACAGAATGAGCTGCCACTGGCTGGTGTCTACCCAAACCCACTAGGACCAGGTGAATATTGGTTTTACGGTGAGTAAATGACATATCATGGAAAAATTGCTTGGTTTGAAGGTAAAAGTCCCGCAGGCTGGAAGTTCCTCGGAAGGTTAAGGGCAGTGACCTGGGGACAGCAGCACGCTGGGGAGCAGTGGCTGAATTCTAGAAGGGGTATGGAAACGGTCCCTGACTTCATCTGTAAATAAAGACCCAACAGCCTATTTTCCAAAGCACAGCTGAAAAATATCCAAAGGCATATCTGCAATTTAGAAACCCAGCATATGCCACAATGTCTCGGCAACGGATCTGGGCAGTAGAATCCTATTTCTATAGACATTACATAAAAGTAGCCATAGCAATGCTAATTTGTGGGTTGTCTAGGGAGCAAACACAGATCGTCAGAACAAGACTAATCTCACTCTGTGTTTTTTCCTAATAAAAAGGAAGAACACTAAATAATTAACACAAACAAATGAAAACTAATTTGCCAATTTTTAATTTTTACCCAATTGCATGATCCATGTTAATGAATAATTTACAAGTCAGAAACGAATATAAAATTAAACTATTTCTCTGGGGTCTGCTGTATATGTTATCTGAACATCCTATCTGACTGTTCGTTTATACAAAAAAAAAAAGAGTGAAAAATAACCCCAGAGAAAACAGTATTCAGCATGAACCAGGCTGTAATAAAAAGAGCTGCAGACTCCAGAGGTTTTACTATTTCCTCATAGACCTGGGATCATTTGTCTGAGGCTGTTTTTGAATTATTCATACAAACTGTGGCTCTTTGCTTTCAGAGATTGAATGCGACCAGCTTCTATCATATGGTTTCACATGCGGCTTTTTTGTTTGCATTTAAGTTTTTTATAGGGTGCCCTTTATACAAAGACTCTGCTGGATGCTGCAGGATTCTATCAGCCACGCATTAAACATTAAGAGCCTGCATTGTGGTTAATACTGAGGGTTTCACACAGCAAATAAGGCATCTGGTGGGAGGGTGAGCCAAGGAAACAAGGGAATGTAATAACTGAAGAGCTAATAAACCTGGGAAATAATGGATAATAATAATAACCAATGGAAATTATTATAATGGAAATAATAATAACCGATGCCACAGTTCTGCTTTGACTTTGGACTGCTACCACCAAGAAAAAAGTATTTATTATTTTTGTTCCAAGTGCTATGTGTTAACTTTACAAATCTTCTGCATCTCAACGCCATAGACCTACACAGGGCTAAAGGGACATTAGATTGACACTACAGGGATGCAGTGCTTTAACTTTCCTGCCCCTGTACTCAGCTAATCAAGTCTGAGGGCTGCAAAGAGGGAAGCGAATGTCTTTCTGGACCCATCAGAGCTCTTTAGATCCTGAAATACAGGTGCTGATTGCTCTCCTCATAATTAGAAGGGCATGCTTTGGGTGTAGCTGTCTGTTCTAGATGACTATACAATGCTGTACATTTTTCTTCCAGGGTGCATCTTAGGTGGAAGGCTTCTACTTGTTCTAATAAAACTGAAAATTTCAGTGTGCAAGTATCTTGCTAGTGATATTCAGGTCAAAAACAGGGCAGATCTATGGGGTGTTATTTTTTAGAAGGGAAAGAATTTCCTTTGATTATCTTCTATCATCAATAGTTCAAGAAAAGAGTTTTCCAAATGCTTCTTTAACTTCCCCTTAAGCATCAAGTAGCATCCTGTGTAAAGCGTTATGTCTTTATTGTCATGAGATGAGAAGTATTCAAAACTGGCAGCAAGCTTGTGCTACTCCTCTGCACTTCAATTGCCTGGTGTCAGGCACATAGAAATCTGTCCCGTCTTTCAATTTTCAACTGTCTACAAACTCTGCCGGTTGTTGAGATGACAATGGAAGAATAAACCAAGGAATAATAACAAAGCATAGTGTGTTACCATCTCTGAGAGATGCCTATAGTTTGATTCATGTGGTTTACAGCCACAATTCCCCTGCAGATGAAGACTGCATGGTGGACAAAATCTCTGTGGTCCAGGCTGACAGGTACGTGTTACAGCAGCATCCTCCAGGAGCTGGACATCAGCAAATAGCTCAAACTGCTGCTGAGCTGGTAGGGATGTCCTGGGCTCACTATTTTAGAGCGCTACTAGAAGACGTGGCGTTCTCATCATGGCTGGGACATGTTACCTGACTTGCAGTGGATGGGAAAAAGCACATGAATCCTTTTCTGAACCTCAGAGCATTAATTGGTCACCATGCACTGGACCCTAAATAGGAAATCAGTGAACATAGCTGAAGCAAGATAAAATGTTAACACTTATCCTAACATCATGGTGCAAAGATGTTGGAAGTGAACTATCCAAGGGCTTAATATCCTTTGTTAGAAACCCAGCAGTAGCACAACAACCAGCTCTTAAGCAGCTTGCAAGTGCTCGTATAGTGAAGGCTTTAAACAGTAATGTCCGGTTACAAAAGTTATGAGGAAATCTTTTCCTCTCGGTTCTAGAAAATGCCTTTTTTATGCTTTTTAAAGAATCATAGGCCTGTAGAGGAAAACATCTGTGCATGATTGCAACTGTTGTAGTATTTTATCATTGCGTGTTCAACTGCAATAAAATCTTTTGGGTAAGAAAAATCCTGCCAATACTATCCCCCGTACGATAAGCTCTAGTTGTGAGAAGCAGAGGGAAGCATTTTGCCGGGCGAGAGGAGAAGGGGGCTCCTCTAACCTGAGAATGAGCTTCATTGGGTTCTCCCTGATGATGTGTATCAGGTTAGAAGCATAACTTCTGCAAAAGCACTTGCAGTTTATGGTAGCCAGCTATTTCATTGCCACTAATCAGATTTGTAAAGTGCCGTCCTGATGTTTATCTGCTCCAGGTGAAAGGCATTGCTGCGGCACACGGGATGCAGTTGCTAAGCAACTGCCTTCAATTAAAACATCTTCGTAGATATCTGCAGTATACAAGAAATTAGATTTAACTCCTCAGGAGCTCAGGCAGGAACAACCCCTGAGCCTAGCAGGAGCTGCTGTAGATCCCTCCTCCTTTACGCCAGCGGTGGCTGTTACATCGCCAACAACACAGAGCTTGGGAGTGTTTTATTCTTCCCCAGGTTAACAATGTGACTCCTGCACATACTTACCATTAAGTATTTTCAGAGTTGCAGGCACCTGTTTAAAATCAGACGGCTCTGAAGAGGGAGAGGTGCTGGAGCTAACCTCTGACCTTAGGACTTGTGGAGTTCTGTCCTGGGAAGCACGGCTATCAGCATGCTCATCCCCAGCCTCAGAACAGCTCAAATCTAAGAGTGTTCATTTTCAGTAGGCTCTGAATAGATGAACTTTTAAACACAAAGTCAAGCCTAGACTTTGACAGGAGTTTGTGCGAGCTGCTGCCGTGTGGAGCCCATTGGTGTGGGTCAGGGCTCGAGCTGCCAGGCCCCCCGACATCTCCTGTGGAGATGTATTGTCACAGCCAAAAGATGACAAACACATGCACAGGCTGCTTTGGTGCTCCAGCACTCGCTGAGGCACATCTTCACCTAAAATCTTGGAGACACGGCCTCCTGTGGGCCACAGACTCCTTGGGCTCCCTCCTAAGAGCAGTGTGAGGCCGTTTGCTGGGAAGCCCTGGCAGTTTTAGTGTGCCTCCCTGAAGCTGCAGCAGAAATACAAGGGGGTTTCCTTTACAACCTAGGGACGCTTGCTGCCTGCTTTTGTGGTGGCTGAAATTCCCCAGCTGGTTTCTTGTTTGTGGAAGACAAAACAAAGAGAAAACAATGGAGAGTGCTTGGGAAGGTGACGTGCTGCTGCAGGGTGAGGAGGGGTGGAAACACAAGGGTGAGAGGCCTTTTACATGGGGAAACTCAACGGTTTTAAATGCTGGAAGTCCAGTTTTCTGATCTCCAAACTGCTCAGATACTTGAATTGTTTTGAAAACTAATAGGATCTGAGTGTTTTTTCTTGTAGCCTATGAAAATCTTACCTGAGCTGCCTGAAGAGCCCAGGCAGGACCATGGCACTGCTGTGGGAAATGTTTTGTGTTTGTGTGATACCTGGGTCAAAGCAGTCTCCAAAAAGGAGCTGATGTTTCATACTTCCGCATGCTGGATTTTAGGAACTGATGCTAGAAAGCCTAAGTACGGAAAAAGGTAAACATTTGTTTCATTATATTTTTACAAGGTCCAGTGCTTTCACCTTTTCCATTATTTTGAAAGACCGAATGCTTGCGATTATCCTGCACCATGACAGAATGTAATCTGAATGCTTCACAGCAGGAGAAATTTAGCATAAGCGGTGAAGTGACTAAATCCTAGCTTTTTAAATGAAAGAAGTTTGTATACCTTTTCCCGTCTCTTAGTACTAGTTCTGTGTTGCTATTCAGAGAAGAAAAAAGGCCCTGTGGTTTTCTCAGCTGCTGACCAGAGTACCCCGCAATTTGCAACTATATTTAATATAATAAAAATTAGATGTAAATATAAATTAAACATAATTGCAGAAAATCAGGTTGATTTTGATGGGTATCCTTGCTCTGAAACCCACTATGTTCAGTGACTTTTTTCAGGATCATTTAGCTATAGCCAGCATGCTGAAAACACAGCTGAGGGGTTTTGTAATTTGCCTCTGAGACTTCTCTGTGGCTATCTTTTTAATGGGATTGTAAATTATATGCACTTTATAAGGGGACTACAGTAGACTGAACAATTGTGTTAATGACTCTTATCAAGTGATTAACTAGGAAGGCAGGGTGTAGAAGATTAGATTATTTCACCTGTGAGACTGCCAGGGGAGCATCTTTATTACTTGTCTAATTAGCTTGGTACCATTTTACAGCGGCTCCCAGTAGTGCCGCAAAAGTTGGAGGGATTTCTGCTCAATCCCCCTCTGAAGTCGCAGTGCGGCCATTCCAGTCACGCTGGGGTGAAATGCTGGGGCATTAAAAAATAAAAAGTCTTTTGGAGGGGCTTAAAAGAATCTCTTAGCAAGGTGCTCTGTGCATGTGAAGCCTCACGCAGGTGGCGACTGTTATATCAGAGAGGGGCCCCTGCCCTGATGAATTTGCCACCCAGAGCAAAATGTATGGCGTACAGCAAGCTGGATGCAGGAGAGGAGAAAAAAATCAAACAGATCAGTTTGGTGAGAAGTTGGCTTTTAGCTCAATTCTAAAATGCTGTCAGTGCTGGGATCCAAAAAGAGCCAAGGGGTTTGTGTTAGCCCAGGCAGCCCTTTTGCTAATCTTCTTCATGATTTAATTGACCTGTGCATCTCTCTTAGCGTAATTACACCCATCCTTAAAAATGAAGGTGATGCAGATTTACTTCATGAGAGCATTGAGAGAGCTTTAAGGAACTTGCAGTTAGATCTGCTCAGAAAAACGTGGATCTTTGTTACCTCCTGTCTGCTGGGAGGTAAGGTCTGGGGGATGGTTGGGCTGATGCGGGTGCTGTCCTGCTGGAGGGATTTGCCTTCGGAGGACTTCTTTCCTGTTGAAGTTGTTAACGATCTTTATGGCTGAGCAGCTGCTGGATGTTAAATGTGAAACATTTCCCACTTTTGTTAGAAAATACCGTCTTGTACGATCATGAGGTGCTGGGAATGGACAGGAAGGTAGCGCAGGGATGGAGGCTGACGTAACTTGTGTCTGCTGCCTCTAGCGAGCACAGCTCAGCTGGCAAATTAATACGTGCGTTGCTGCCTTCTTAGCACGTTTGCGGAGTTATAAGCAGCAGAATGAGTGAGTAGTTTCATTATTATCAGCGTGGAAAAGCTATTTCTCATGCTGAAGACAAACAGGAGAGTGTGTGGTGGAAATTACAATATGCATAAAGATTAAGACCCTCATCAAAACTGCTCGGTCTGTAGTTCATCACAGGGGAGGACATGGCGTTTCTGTGGGTGCACAGGGTCCTCCATGAACCTAAAACCCATAGCTGCTCTTCTCTGGGGTCCTCAACCAGAGGCTTCAAGTGGCCCCGTCCTGACCAGGGATGTGTGTCCCCATGTGTGCCATGTCACAGGGCAAAGCTCCCTGGCATTAAACCCCACTGGTGAAACCCCATACTGGTGTCCTGCAAGCACAGGCGGTCGCTGCGAGGGTGGTGGTGTGGGGGCTGTTGGCAGGTGCTGCCCCAGTGCTTTTCCTAAAAGCATCGCTTTTGGTTATGGACCAGCTACGTCCTGCTTGGCCGAAATGAGACTTTCAGAGCTGTGAGAAGGGTAAGAAAGCATTTCTGTAACAGACGTATGGCTTTGTACAACAAGCTCCTGATTGCTAAACTAGTTCATCAGTCTTCGCTTTTGTGGAAATTAGTAGACAGAACCACATGCTGAAAAGCTGAAAATTGGATTAATATCTTTCTTTTTCAGTTTTAAAACAGTCATCTGTTGTTGTCATTAGAAGTAATAGGCTCACGAGCTATAAAAAGAGCTGCTTACATTTTTTTCTGGGGGAAACGAAACCTCCGCTGGGAGTTTGGGAGATGGATCTGTCATGTCAGATTTTCCCCCTGCCTTCCCCTTCCTGGCATGCTCAAATCCACACCGGCCTGGTTGCAATCTCATCACGTGCCTCTCAAAATTAAGCTGGACCAGCTGTAACTTGCGACGAAAACCTTCACGGGTGACGGGGTGCTGGATGGTGGGGGGTTTCTTCCAGGGGACTGGCTGCAGGTTTGTGTTCTTTGTTTGTAAAGTAACTTGCTTTGAAAAATCACCTTCCTGCAGCACACCAGGTGCTGTCTTGACCAGCTCCAGCTCCGTGGAGGTTGTCACAGTAGTAAAGGCAAAGAATAGTGGACAACGTATGCACGGGTTATTTGCTTAAGCAGAACTGTAGCTGATGAGGCTTTGCACTGCCACATCAGGTCCCCTAGAATGGGGTTAAAATCCTAGGAGGGGTTATAGCATCTCCTATTGCCTAAATGAGCGATGCAGTGCATGCTGCCGCTGGCAGGGCAGCTGCCATGTCTGAGTCCAAAGCTTTCTGGACTTCAGCAAGCAATCAGCTTTCTCACCATGCACTTGAATTCCAGCGCATATATTTGTGTGCACATGTATAAAATATATTTATGTACGTATATTTTTGGCTTGACATATGGTCTCTCGGATGCCTTCCTCGCAGGGTCTCCTGTAGCACTCGTGTTGTTCCTGACGTTTCCCTTGCTGTTCAGCCTGGCTGCAGTTTCAGAAGCGCTGCAGCTGCAGAAAAGCCAGGATGTCAAGAGGCTTCCTTCTTGTTAGGTCTTTTGCTCTGCCGGCAAAAGTTAAAAGCTTGTGTATTTAGAGGCAGAAGTGGTGCCGTTGAAAGCCTTGACCACAGTGACTGCATCAGAAAGAAGAGGCTTTTTAAAAGGAATCCAACCTGGCTTCTTAATGGTGTTCATCCTTGTGCGAGGTTTCCAGAGCTGCTGCAACTATGAAATAATGCTCCGTAGCCATGATTCAATAGATTACTCTTCCTGAGAGCAGATCTGAAGGAAGAAAAAATAAATAATAATAATAAAAAAAAACACACAACAATTTATTGATATCACAGAAAGTGGAGAAGAGCTCCACAGGTCATCCTGTGAGTGCTTCTGTCCCCTGGGACATATCACCAGCATCGCTGCTTTTCCCTTCTGGCCTTTTACCATCAGATGAATTAATTTATCAGCTGACCTGTGCATCCTTGTATAGCCAGGATTGCAGCAAAAGGATTAGGCACCAGCTTAGTTCAAATGTCTGAAGGCCAGGGCTTTCAGCAGTTTGTTCTCTGTGCTGGGTTTACATTTAGTTGATAAGTTTTCTTTCAAGCCCTATCTTGATGAGGGTGAGGAGAGAGTGTCATGATTTACAAGATAGGGAAGAGAAACAATTAGGCAGTAAGTCCACGGGGTATAAAAAGGAGGAAGGGGGTTTGTATGAAGAAAATGAAAATATCACCGATTCATGTATTACGTGAGGGAAGTGTCCTGCGGAATACGAGGCACTTGCATCCCACGGGAACTCTAAACAGCAACGAGTAAAACTGACAAACGATACAGCGTGGAGTTTGCTAGAGCAGCCAGGTTACTGTTCTGCCAAAGGTGAAGCTGTTCCAACTCTGCCTTATTGGGTTTTCAGTGAAAGGGCCGAGGGACCAGCACAGCCCAGTGCTGGTTCCCAGCCTCTGAAACCCCAGACAGCCCCAGCACTGCTGCCTGGGTTAGCAATTTGAGTCCTGCAAAAAGTGGCCTGGGGATAATCAGAAATGGTGGGGAATTTTGGTTGTGATTTTATTTTATTTTCTCTGTGGGACAGTCTTACAGGAATTCCTAATTGAAATGATGCCAGACTTGCACCCCTAGCTCCATCCTGAAGCCCACTTCAGCAAGGCTAATTCATAATTTGTTTCTAAATCTGAACGTGCAACTTGTTTAAGTAGGTTTAGGTAACTCTGTTAATGGCACGATTTTTTTAATGTGGTCTGGTAAATTGCTCTGGCAGCTGTGGATCGCGGGGGCCCTGTAGCTATGTTAATCTCGTGCAGTTAATGGACTTTTCTTGCATATTCATAGCTAAAATGTTCAAGGTCCCTATTAGGTTGCCCAGTAGGGTTTCCCCCTCCCAGCCCCGACATACCAAAGCCACTATCATCTGATGTGTCTTTTGTTCTGAGACACGGAGCTGTTGCCACCATCTGACATTTAATTACTGACTTCACCAGATGCTCAGCGTACTCGGGGCATCGCATTAGCTTCTATGCTCCAGCCCCTAGATGGGATGCAGAAGGCTCCACACATCCCTGAAACGTGGGCATTAATGCAGACCTCTGGTGTGTGCCCAAACGGGGGGTCCTTGTGCTTCTGCTTTAGCCCCGCTGTGGCACACGGGTGCCACCAGAGATGGGGACAAGCACCCCGATGTGTACTGAGAGGGGGCAGCAGCTCCAAGGGGCTGCTCATGAAATCCAGCACATTTCCCATGGGAGCAGCCCCTCCACGCCAGCCCAGAGAAGTGTTGAGTAAAAGCCTTCACCACAAAGGATCCTGATCTTCCTGTCCTCTGTAGACTTGTTGTATCACGCTTAGAGGCTTAATTAAGATGCTGTCTGACAGACCCCATCAGACTGAAACGCGGGCTCTGCATCATTTCGAACGGGGGCCATCGTCTTCCCTGTGAAAACTGAGCAAAACATATTTCTGGATTTTTTTTCTGGGGTGTTGGAGAAGCAGTTGAGGCTTCTGCTTCTGAGCTGGGCTGCGAACAGCAAAGGGATCGGAGCTGGTGCTGAGCACAGCTTTGGTGACGTTGGATGGAGATTCGGCACTAAGGACGCAAGTAACACGTGGGGTGTTTTTTGGCTATTAGCTCAGGTCTAACCCAGCTTCTCTCCTCCCAGCCTGAGCGTGGGGAGCAGCCCAGCTGAGCAGCACATCTGCATTTCATGGAGAGAAAGGAGCAGAGAGCCAGGATGCTCCTGGGACGCGGGAGCAGGTGGAGGGCTGCCTCGGCTCCCAGCTCCCCGGGCTGGGGCGAGGGGCAGCAGCAGAGGGGGTTTCTTAGTTCTGCACCCACCTCTGATGGCCACAGGAGAGGTAAAGGGCAGGTTCCCCTTCGTGGTCCTGGTCGGGCTGAGCCTGGTGAGTAAGGGGGGGAGGAAATGTGTCTGAAAAACCTCAGTCTAAAATAACCACTGGACGAAATTTCAATTAAAATTTGGAAGCACATCAGTGAAATAGAGAGCTACCCAAAGCTGACATGTTTGAATAATTGCTGTACTTGCCCTTAATTATAAAATGGAAAAACAAACCTTTTCTGCTGCTATTTTTGGGCTGTGGTTCTGCTAAAATGGGAGCTTTCTGCTCCAATCTCCATCTCTCTGACCTCTCGGGAAGCACCGTGGTACCTTGGCTTGGCAGCGACGGACAGACCTCTTAGGCAGAGATGCTCAAGCAATAGCATGCATGTCCAAAAAGGATTTTGAAAAATTAATTTTTAATATGTGGCCTCTGCCCTGATTTCTCTGCACTAGTATAAACCCACGAGTATAAATAGCTCCGCTGATCTGAACGGATATTTTGGGGGCACGGCAACAACAAAGCCTCGTTGCCTGCTGTTCGAGGTAAATATGTATCCAGGCGTGATCTAATGCCTGCACATTTCTTTCCTTAGACTTTGCGCTAATATAACAGCTTTTTTGAAGCATACTTCTCCAAAAGGAATTCAGGGACTAGTGCATTTAGATTGTTTGAATATTTATTTCCCAAGGGAATCCGTGGCCTAGAAACATCCAGGAAACGCGTTCCTTCCTTCCTCGGTGGCCCTGCGCACCAGTCACTGCTCCGTGCCTCGGCCGAGCAGGAAAGGGGAGCCCCGAGCACGGCAGCAGCAGGATTTGGACACTGCCAGCACCAGGGGGCTCCGTGGTATGTGCTGTCCGTGGGCTCCTGGGCTTTATGGCTTCAGCACCTCCCAAACCCACTTCAGTGCTCCTCGGCATCTGGTCTGGCCCCAAGCACCCCTCATCTGGCATCTCCACGGCTGGTCAAACGTGAGACAACTTCACCGTGTGAGGCTCGGGGCCTCCCTGCTGCGAGGCTGCAGATCCAGCACCTCGGGTCTTCTGCCCTGTAGGGTTACGGGCTTCACCATCGCAATGTCATTGTGAGAGCCTGGCTTCCTAAAAGTGCACATCTACAGGCTGAAAAAGAATTAAGGCATTAACAGAAATACACATTAAAGGCTAGAAAAGCTATTTTAGTTTGCTCTCCAAACCGCTCCTGCACTTTGGGCTTTCCCTGCTTTCTCTTCCTGGGGTGCCCGCGTCTGTCTGCAGCTCCCCGAGCGCCACTGATGTCTGCATCCAAAGGGAGTGGGGAAACGAAAGCCGCAGTAAATTTTACTGTATGTTTACATTATAACAAGGTTTATGGAGGCACCGTAATTCACGGCATGCCCCAACAGCACCATGGATCTCTTCCAGTTCAATTTCCCAAAGTCAGAGCCTGCAGCTGGGTCGCTCCTGGCCAAATGTGTGCGGCGCCCACCTGGGGCTGCGAGCCCCCAGCAGCAGCCGCCGTCCCCGCAGCCACCCGGTGCCACAGCAGGCTCCAGGGCACGGCGTTGGCCCCGCTTTGTGCGGACTGCCTTCGTAAACGTGGCTGCGAGGAGCAATAATCAATACTTGGTGTCTAATGACGCAAAACCGAAATTAGTATGGATTTTATGTCTCCTTCTCTTCCCAATTATGCAAACGCTACCGTGCCTCTTTTGTCGCTGCCTTATGCTACGGCTTTTATACAGACTGTCTGGTGATGTTTAATTGAAAGGCTGAATAGTCAAAAATGTCACAACCAATTTTAGTTTTTCCTTTTTTTGTTCGGTCTTCACCTGTAGGTTAATAGAAAATGATGTCAAACACAAGAAATGATTTATGTAAGTCGTGCAGGTTTCGTCACCCAGGGCTATATATAAAGTCAATTGCAAATTGTTTTCACATTCTAAATTACCTTCCATAGCTCTGGGATACATTGAAAAAAATGACCAGTGGAATAATAAGGGAGAGTAAAAGGTTATCTTCTGAACTGAACTCTGCTTCAAAGAAAATAATTTTGAAAGTTGCTTATTTGTAATATGTCAGAAGAGGAAGTTCCTCAGAGCAGGCAAAAAACAATAATATATATATATATACATATATATATATAAAAGGAAGCCAAAAATACACAGAAGGCAAAAATAAAAAGTTCCACATCTGGGTCATTTCCAATGGTGGATTTTTGGGAAGCAGCCAGGCCCCCTGAACCATGCGTGGTGCTTTATCAGCTTCGGCGTGTCAACAGGACGGCGCTGCAATTAGAGGCCCAGAGGGCCAAAGACCGGGGCAAAGACGGAGGAGAAATCCAACTTGTCAGCTTGACAAATCTAGGTTATGCATAAAACATATTTTGCAGTAATAGCCCGTCCAAGGCTGTGAGGGAATGAAAGTTGCATTAGGAGTAAATCAGCTACCCACTGTGATCTCGTCTCGTGTCGAATGGCGCAGAGCCTTGTACAAGATTAAAAAGCACCAGGTAAAATTCCTCTGTTTCACAAAATCAGCTGTATTTGAGAAAGCAGGTGGTAGTGCTGGCTGATCTGCTGGGCCCCTAGAGACAGCAATGGTCTCACTGGAAGCAAAAATGTTGGATTCGTCCCCGGGTCACGTGAGCTATACGAGGTGAAAATACCCTCATTTTTTTCCTTTTCATAGTCCCAGGCTTCCCAAGAATCCCACTTCTGCCTGCAAGCTGTCGGTCTCCTGGCGTCATTTTAGCACAGCTAAAAGCGGCGGCGCTGTCCCTTGGAAATTCTTGAGCAATATATTTCTCTTATGTGTTATAATCAGGGCAGAGGGATGGACCTTTGGGAGTAAATTGGGTGGGAACGGGACAGGCAGCCACCTCCACCGACGGCTTTGGGAGTGAGCCAAGCCAGCGCTGCAGGAGGCGGCTCTGCCACGTGGCCTGGCATTCCCCGTCCTGCTGCGAGCCCCCTTGGTGGCCTACAGGTGTGTTTCAGTAACAGGAAGACAATTTAATACGGAATACAGCCTACTTTTAGAATTCTGAGTTTGTGCCTGCTTTCTTTAAAAAAAAATAACTTTATTTATTTATAATTATTTTTATTGCATTTCATCTGTAACAACCAAATTTTTTTCAATTTTAGGTCAATTGCAGATCGCCCCCATCCCTCAATTCCTTCTGAACAGCAGAGCCCTGCCCGACAGACACAACTTAGTTTTTTAAGCCCTACGTCTGTGCTGAAATTCATGGGGGATGTGTCCCAGCCCCATAGCATGGACGCAGGGAAGTCCAGCTCGGTGGCATCTCTTCTGTTGAAAGAGGATCTGATGCAAATAGCCTGGTACAGATATCAGCCTGTAAATCTCAGCCGGTGACACTCTTAATTATGCAATTGAATCCAGTTTGATTGCAGAACAAAGAGAAGTGCCTGTCAGTACGGCTGGTGCTTGCTTGCCTCTTACCAAGCCCATCTCCTCCCAAATCAAAGCAGCCACACACCTACCACCTGGAAGAACGCTTTCCTCTTTCCCCCTGCCTATTGTCTTTGTAGGTCTGAGATTTTCTTTCAAAGTTACGTGCTGGATATGCTGATAAATGCCTTGGTTTCTGCGTAGCTGGTTTGGATGTGTTGATGTTACCTGAGGGAACACGGCGCTGGGAGCTCGAGGGAGAATCTCTGGTGTCAGCCAAGGGCGCCCTGCAAGCACATTGAAACCTTTTTTTTTTTTTTCTCTTCTTGTAGGAAGAACTCAAAAGGCTCCAGAACACCCTGGAACAGGTCAACGATGGCAAATACTTGCTTCAAAGGTAACTGTGTGATTTCTGTGATATCTCGCACGATATCGTTGCTTCTGTAAGGCAACACGCCCTCTCTGAGGTCTTTTTGCTGTAACTGTTTTTCACTAGGTAATATACTGAATATTCAAGGTTTTGCATCTATTCCATAAACAATTCTTATTTTTAGTTACAGGAGGATAATTTCTGAAAACTGCTGCTGATTGAGTGATGTAATTAAGTGTCCAGTAAAGTCTCAAAAAAACTCCACAGGTTGGGGTCTAATCTTACAAATTTCCATGCGAAGGCCTTCCATTCATGTTGCTAGTCCCATCCAAAGCAGCGTCCCAAGGTGTTTGATTTTTATCTTCTAGCATTTTAAAATTGCTTTCTCAAAACAATCAGTTTTGCGGCACCCATTCCTTGGTCATCATTTATTACAAAGAATTTTTTCTTCATATTCTTGTATGGCTTTTGCTGATGCAATTCATTTGCTACCAGCATTACCATTGTTACCTTCCATTTTCCTCTCCAGCTTTTTGAATGTGGCCCCAGGGATACAAGTTAATTTAGCAAGAATATCTACTATATTTGCCAGTGTTTTTATTTGCAGCAGCTTCTTTGCTGGGTGTGCCTGTCTCTGGAGCTGGCATCTGGAGGGTTTAGTGCAGGAATCTGCAAGGACTCAGGGAGGCTTCGATCTGGAAAGTGGGTCCAAATTCCTACTTTTTGTTAACAGCCAAGCGGGGCTGGACATGGGGACCCAGATGCCTTCCCCCAAAGACAGCAACACTTTAAAATAAGCAGCTCTTGTACGGGCTTGTGCAATTTTCTGAATTAATTCACAGTGATTGCCAAAGTGTCATGCTGAGATGCATTAAACCCATTTTCTTTTCTTTTTCATAGCCATCAGCTTGCCATGGATGAAGAAAATAATATTGAAAAGTATCACATCAACTTACAGCCCTTGGAATCAAAAGTGAAAATGTAAGTAACCAAGAACGGGGTTTGTGCATTTAAATGCAGCCGGGTTTGTCAGATTCCTGAACCTCAGAACCCAGATTGTGTCCATCCCAGATTTCTGTGTAACTCTATAAAAAAGCCTCGGTCCAGGAAGGTAGTTAAGCTCTTGGCTGGAAGGTGAAGCAGCAGCTAGCACTCAGCCACGGCACACACCCGACACTAAGAAGCTCCCCCAGCTTCCCAAGCGCCATCGTTTTATCCTTTGTAAAACATTCCCCACGTGTTTGATGGTTTACCATGGGGTCAGCTATTCTAAAAGGCTTGTCTGTGCTGTGTCAGGACAGGTGGCAATACCGGGGATATAAATTAGCACATACCCAGGTGTCCATCAGAGCTCTCTGCTTCTGCTGCTGGTCTTCCCAGCAGAAAGCTGGAAACCAGGCTTCACTTGCCTCAAAAATATGAGTGCTTTTATGCTGAAGCCTCAGACTATTCAGCGACAAGATTCTGAGACATCAGGCCCGGGTGTAGTGCTGCACAGAGCTGCACGCCTTGCTGCAGCGCATGCTGAAGTTCACTTCCAGTTGAAAACTACAGCTAACTCGCTGTAAAGGTGGTTAAAATATTAATGCTGTGTTAAAATATTTAAAGGACAAGAAGTTTCAAATTAAAATCCAGCCAGTGCCTTCTAGTCTTGCAAATTTAGGGCTGATGAAAGAACAAATTTTCAGGGAGCTTTTGAGAGGGGCAGCTACGCCTTATTCTCATGCTTTAAAATGGAAAGTGTGTATAAATATGTAAATACTACTGACATATGTTTTGCAGTGGAGCACGGAGCCGAGACAATGCAAAGTATAAATGCTTGAGGTGTGAAGACGTTATTTTTATAAAAAGCAAAGTGTACTTACTGAAATAGTTTTTGGCTGGGTGCTGAGCGTGCTGAGGCCATCGGGAGCACGTGGGGCAGGTGCGGGCTGGCCGGTGCCCACATTTATATTTAATATGTTTGTATTTATTTTGAATAAAATCTCAACTGGTTAAGCATCCTACAAGGAGCTTTTTCAGTCCTGTTATTCTGCAGTAGCACAGCTGAGTCTGGGGTCAGAATTTAACCCTGTGTTCCTGCCACTGCTGTTAGAGGCACAGATTTACTGGGCAGCATCTGCACCAGGAGGGTGTTGGAAATGAGGAGAAATTTCTCAGAAAGAGCAGCCAGGCACTGGGACAGGTTGCCCAGGGAGGTGGTGGAGTCACCGTCCCTTGGGGTGTTCAAGGAAAGGTCGGACGCGGTGCTTGGGGACGTGGTTTAGTGGTGACATTGGTGGTAGGGAGACGGTTGGACCAGACGATCCTGGAGGGCTTTTCCAACCCTAATGACTGTGACTCTGTGCTTCTGTGATCCCGCACTGCCACCTGCCGAGCCCGGCCGCGGCTCCCCGCTGGCAGCAGGTTTGGGGTCCCCAGCTACAGCAGGAGGGAGGTCGTGAAGGATGCTGAAGCTCCAGCCCCGTCTGTGCTGCAGTGCTGAAAGCTGGTGTAAACAAAATATTTTGAAGGCTGTTCACTCTTTTAAGCAAATCGTTGCCTTTTTCTTTGCAAAGTGTAGGAGAATTGCTGAGTTAATCTAGGCTCGGATTTAAATCACTTCTGTAAATCTGAGGATTTGAAAAAAAACACTTGCTTCCACTTAGTAGGTATCTCAAGATCTGATTGCAGTGGCTAACAAAGTGCAGCTGTGTGTCCTAATTTCCCAAATGGGAAAACAAAGTGCATAAACATCAAGCCAAAAAAAACCACCTCTTTGGTTGAGAACATGCATTTTAAATCGCTCTCGCTGCTGCGTTTGCCCTAACGCTGTGCTTCGGTGTTCGCCCCAGCATCCAGCGAGCATGGCGTGAATACCTGCAGCGCCAGGACCTGCACCACGAGCAGCTGGACAAGCGCAGCCCCTCGCCGCCCTCCCTGTCCTCGGACAAGATGAGCAGGTCCATCAGCATGAACACCTTCTCCGACAGCAGCACACCGGTGAGTGCCGCGTCTGGGCGCGCCTTCCAATTTCCTCCTTTTTCCTGGGTTCCCTTCCAGGACTTTGAATAGATGAAAGCTGAGTTGTTGGCTAAGCATTGCGGAGGGACTTTTACGGCAGTAGTAGTGCCTCAAATGAACGTGCAAGCGGATCTGCCTCTTTCAGGTACAGCTGAATGTGTGACCGTGCCTTGGACTTGTGTAACTGGGAGTGTAACTCAGCAATATGTGGTGAATCGTGGTGTTTTTCCAGCAAATCAACATGGTTTCTGGTATTGTTTTGTTTCACTAAAGGAGATGTAGATAAGTTGATCTAGGAGTTAAAAATTAAACTTGTTTTTGGAAGAAATACACCACCTAGCATACCGGGTGGCAACTGGCTACAGGCTGTAGTTTTCCTATTACAGTGACTCTAAACTGGAAATCCAAATACAAGGCCAATTTTTGAACATATTTTGTGGCTTTGTGACTGTCCCAGGAGGGGGATTTTTAAGTCAATAAATCAGCAGAGAGATACAGACTCTATAAATGTTGCTTTCAGCTTTGAGACAGAACACATCAGTTTTGAGGAAGCCGTGGACCGGAGTGCAGAAAATAATTCAATAATTAAAAAAAAAAAAAAATACAGGAGATAAAATTTGCCACAGTGTGTGTTAGGCAAATAAATAAAAGAAGATAGATGGCACCGTTTGGCTGGGCCGTGCAGGATGGATGTGAGCGGGTGCTTTGGATCCTTGCTACAGGTGCGCGGCAGTCAGTGATGTGAAGCTTTGGCAGTCACGGGGCACTGCTTGGTGGCTTCCAAATTCACTAAAAGTCTAGAAATCCTTGCTAGTGGGGTTCTGAGAGAAGCTGAAGCCTCTGCACAAGGAGGGTCATTGTTAGTTGGCTCGGCCACCACAAGAGGTCCCTCAAACCCAGCGCAGGAGCCTCCTGCAAGCTCAGGGCTTCTCCATCAGCAGCCGCCTTTGGCTGCATTTTCGATGCTTTCGGGTCTCTCAGGAAAGTTAGCAAGTACATCAGGGAGTTGCATATTTGTGTGGTAAATGCGGCTGGAACACAAGCGTTGCTGCTTAGTTGGCAATAACACAGTTACCAGCTCACTTCTGCATCACCCCCGCCCCATGCAAAGGAAGACAGCAATATTGTTTTACGCTTTTCTAGCGCTGAGTGCCAATAACCTGTGAAAAATCAGGGACCCTTGCTGAAGGCCAAGGAAACCCAGTCCGTTTAGCGTATCCTTGGCTAATTCCTGAGGCTTTTTGGCAGCCCAGGTATTGACACTGTCAGGTTTCGGGCAGGGCAGGCATAAGGCCAGGACAAAGCAGGGACAGCTAACCTTGAGCTGCTGAAATGAGGATGGGAGAGTAATGGATTGTCTTACCCAAATAAAAAGACCTAGGCTGAATTAAATGCACTGTTTGGATTGTGAGCTAAGTTTTCTGCTCTAGCATGAGGTAAATTGAGGAAGGAGAAAGAAACGTCTGAGCAGAAAAATCACTGCTGGACCTGTCTGTAATTTTGCTCTGTCTGGAAGTTTTGTGTTTAGAAGATCCAGGCTGGAAGCAGGTGAGCAGAGTGAGGAAATTACCAACCCATTTGCCAAGTCCTCAGTTTGGCATACATTCCAGAGCAAGGACTTCGAGAAATGGGGCAAACTCATTACAACTCCATTTCTTTTGCATAAGCAGTGTTGCTGGCACACTGAAAAATATTCTTATGGTAATTTTTTTGTGTACAAGTACACTGTGCTGAGCAGTATCGAGTCTCCCAAAAAAATACTGTGAGGAGGGAGAAAGTCAAAATGAAGCCTAGACCCTCTGGGGAGGTTTTCCTTCTCTTTTCCAAAAAGGCAGAAAGCAACTATGCCAAAACTAACATGCCAAAATATGTTAGCAATAAGCAGTTATACAGATGGGAGAGAGAAATTTATGAAGTATTTTGAGAAACCACTGTCACAACAGAGCCACTTAATTCAGCTGAAATCTAATCCTGGTTTTCAATTTCCTTTCTCAGCACAAGCCTCCCAGTGCTCTGCTTTGCTGGGTCCTCGGCTGTATCTTACATGGCAAAAAAAGTAGTCAGTTACTTGAATAATGAAAGACAGAAAGGATCTTATGTCCACAAAATAAAAATTGTTATCCTATGAGCTAACAAATGCAGATTACTGCAGCAGGAAGGGTATTGAAACTGTGCACACCAAATGTCTGTTTGTATCAGACCGTGGGACCAGCAGTTGTGGCAAGGCAGAATTTGCAATGCTGGCCTGAGCCTTGGTAGACGTAGTGTGGGTGGGCTGGGCATTGCTGATATGCTGACAATAATTCACTCGTAATCATTAAAACTCGGTGATATACCACAACTTCCATGTTCAGCAGTTTTCATGTGATGGAGATAGCTGGCAAGTAGGCTTTGTCTCTTGCCACTGTGAGTTGCCAGCCATGTAGTCAACCCATTATGTATGGACCGATTCATCAATCTCTAATGTATATGGCTTCAAAAAGCTGTAGCTTAGCCCTGCTGGCTGTGGTTACCACATTTCAGCCCAGGCAGACAACCTAATTGTGTGTTTCTAATACTCAGAAGCTTGATAAATCATTAATTATGGTTTCATTGAATTGATGTGCTTGAGGTTGTTTTTGGTTCAGCTCCAGAATTGCAATAAACATATTTACAAATGAAATAGTTTAAGGAACAGAAAGATTAGTACTACTTCTCTGGGATGCAGTGACTGAAAGAGCAAAATGAATGATTACTATTCTGAAAAATTACTTTGGGAATATATATATACGTGTCATATTTTTAGCTTAAGTACACTAGATTTGATTTGATAATTTGTCACTAAAATAATTTTTCTTTGAGACTCGCATCCAATCTACATGCATGTCTGTTAAAACTTAACATTCATTCATCTGCTGTGATTCAGGGACATAATGCAAGGCATAATAAAACAGGGCACAATGAAAGGCACTAACAATCCCCTATCAGGTATGCAGAAAAAATAGAATAAAATGGTGTACTTAGTGATCAAACCCACAACCAGGTAAAATGATTTTAACCCAGCCGTGTCAATACTTACACATGGCTGAGACCGGGCAGGAAATGGTGAACTTAAATATCAAAGGCATAGAAAATTTTCTACTATTTGGTCGTTCAAACTACCATAAACCACTGAGAGACAAATGAAAGTCTTCTGTGTCATTGCTTATAACTGCCACTACAAGGTTTTTATATCCATTGTAGAGTTTATGAAGTCTAGAATTTCACTTTTTAGTATTTTGGAGATAAACTTAAGGGGATAAAGATCTGTGAGCATTCACTGTGTGATTTCATCTCATGTTTTAAATAAATTGATTCTCTTTTTAAATGCCAGGCCAAATTACCTAAGTGTCTGCTAACCTGCTTTTGTGTGGATTTGACTCCACTGATTTCACCCATAATTTATACCTGTATATATTAGTAAAGTCCTACCTGATACAAGAACAGATCTCTCTCTCTCTCTCTCTCTCTTTTTTTTTTTCCTTTTTTTCTTTCCATTTGGCCTGCTCCTTTGTCGTAAACTACATTGGCCAGCCACAGAAGGACTATCACAAAGGCTGTCACTGTCTTAAAACGTGTTCATGTGCTCAGTGAAAGCAATGTTAGCTCCCTAGACTTCTGCCAAAATGCTTACTAACCTCTTAATACAAGAACCTTTCAGGTAGATCGAATTATCAGGTAATGGGTCATGCTTTCTGTGTACAAATGGATAAATCATTCTTGACATTGGGGAAAAAAAGTGATGAGGCCAACTCAGAGTGTTTGTGCTGTGGTACACAGAGTTCCCTCGGGCCTGCCTCCCAGTAGAGAACACACATAATGGGCAGAAAGACAGAGAAAGGACATAGCTTGAGTGGTGAGAAGGGAAACACTTTTCCTGTTAGGCTACTGCTTTGTAGGCCACAAAGAAGGGATTTGCTAACAATGTGTATGCAGGACACAGTACGGGCAGTTTTCTTACTGTTGGAAAAGACCTGTTGTCAATCACTTGCTAGATTATTGTATCAGGAGTACAAAAGAAGTAACTGTACAATCTTCAGTTGCTTCTGTTTCCCTTTTGCATTTTATTTTTAATAAAATAAATAGAAGTAACAAAAATAATAGTTTTGAAAATAATGTTATTCCTTTCTTTCTTATTACTGTGTAGAAAGGAAGCAAAACTTACCTTCCTCTGTGGTGTGTGACTGCATTTCTGCTTTTTTCCCCACAGAAACAAACTGTATCTGTAGTTCCTAAGAAAAAATGATGATGCCAGGTATGTCTCCATGAGTGTGTGGCTGTGGTTATGACCTGTTTTTGTGATATCATCATTGTGTCTCTTCAAACGCCTCAGCCTCAAAGATATAATCTGTGAAAGCTACAGAAAACCTGATAATCCTCAACAGACAAGAGAAAGCTGGTGTGAGACATGCCTGCATCCAGACTTCTTAGGGAGTTTCTGTGGGATTAAGATTTATTTTTCTTAGTTCTTTGCTCAGCACCATGGACAGCGGCCCCGGGCCCTTCCTCCATCCCCGCGCTTGCCCTCCCATACCAGGCTCCTTCTGACATTCCTGAGGTTGGAAATAATAGATTTTTGTAGAATGGTCATTTCTTACCAGAGCACAGTGTTTAGATAGGCTGCTATCTACTAAGAAATTGTCTTAGAGGTATAAGCACGTGAAACATGCTTTTCCAAATGTGGCCATATGTTTATTTTTCTAGGCTTTCTCCACTGGTTGAAGTCACAGATAGTAATTTCCAATGTCTTCCTCCCCCCCTCGCTCCCAGCTGGAGTAGCTGCAAATCTGACGTAAAACAAATCCACATTAAGCCTGAAATTCTGACTTTGTCTCACAAAATGTCTTGGCAATAGAAATAATGTTATTGTCTTGACAATAACAGTAATGTTTAAGTCCATTGCAGTGTCCAGTACCTAACATTCATTCTCTCATTCAGGACAAGAGGCAATGAGCACAAACTGTAGCACAGGAGATTGTGTCTGAACGTAAGGTAATGCTTTTGTACTGCAAGGCAGACTGAGCACTGGTACAGAGACATTCTGGAGTTTCCCTTCCTTGAGATATTCAGACACCATCTGACAGGGTCCTGGGCTACCTGCTCCACGTAGCCCTGCTTGAGCATGGGGTGGGACCAGGCGACCTCCAGAGGTGCCTTCCAACCTCAGACATTCTTTGAGACTGTAAGATAATAGGAATGAAATAGTCAGACGTGGAGCATAATGTTGAATCAAAGATAATACAGACAACTGCAAAACTGTGTTTGCAACTCATTTTGTTCATAATTAAGTCTCTTATCTGGCTGAATTTCTTATCTTGTAGCTTTGGGAGTTTGGGCTGTAATAACAAAAAAACATGCCCACTTAGTAAGAATTAGCAGATAATTTATTAAACCTACTGTTGGAGGAGGAAGGGATCATTTGTAAAATAAAAAGACACAGGTGTTTGATTTCTGTATGAAAGTTTGTTAATATTATTTTAATACTGGTGCACGTGCAGATTTGCTAGGTTCTACCACTTCTCTTGTGCATATGTCATTTTCTATACTACAGACTTGGAACAGTAAACTTTTTGTGCAGATTTACTAGTAAAATCCGTAACTACTTACTGTGGGCAGAATTTAAGTGACTATTTTTCATTAAATCGTAAAATTTACAATGTGCAAGTACTCACAGTGTGTGGGCGGGTATCTCTACAGAAATTCAGCAGTTCAGAACATTTTCTTCATAACTTCCAAACTTCTGTAGATGGAACAAAGAAAAAAAAAACCAGCTAGACAGTTACCACATGCTGATCACTGAAAATTATTTAACTCTTTAATAGCAGTTACCTTCCCTTTTAGCTATTTTATCAACCATTTGACAGATGCTATTTTAAAACCCTGAATCTAATTTGGATTAAATTTATTCCTTTGTTTTAGTGCTGGTTACCTCTGGTGATCTGGGACTGCAGTGCAGCCTGAGAGTTCAGAAATATGGCATTTTTTATATTTATTTATTTATATTTCCCTAGAAAAAAACATGTCTTGGACAATGCCATGTGTTTTCATATTAATTTGCTCTATTAGAAGTTGTCACCCTTGTGGCATAGGAAAAAAAAGTGTCCTGAACAATTTATAACATCATGTATTTATAAATCATGTCACCTTTAGCTAAAGTGATCTTGGCTTTGTATACTGCAATGCAGTGCTATTTAGAAGCAAGAAAAAGGTCTGGAGTAAAATGTAACCTCCACTTCACAGCAGCCTTAAAACTCCTCTTGACTTAACGTAGCCAGAGTCCAGCCCCCAGGGCCTGTATCTGGAAGATGGATGTTGGGATCTTCTTACATTAAAATTGCATGTATATTTAAACTAAAATCCTTCTGGAATTTAACATACAAGATTGAAGAGATTCTTTCAGTTCCTGAATTCATACTTTTTTCTCGCACTGACAGAAAATTGTACATCATCCTGCCTGACATAATTTTAAACAAGACATTTTCAAAAGAAGGCTGCCTTCGATCAAAATACTGCTTTTGAGATTTAAAAGAGAGGACTTGCAATAGTGATATTTCTACCCTGAACTTTCTGATGGGGCTTGGGCCCTCTGGCCTGTAGACAGATTGTCTCATTGTTCCCATTGATATTGCAGATTGCACGAGTGTTCATTTCACTCATTTGGGAAGCTAAAAGTATTTCTGTGTGTTGCAGCCATGAGACTTTCATGTGTCCTTCTATATCCTGTCTGAAAGGAATTTGCAGCATACTGTAGTTAAAACAGTAGTTTAAAAAGGGGAAGTGGCAAACCCAGATGCCACTGTGTGCTTTCTTGCACAAAAGCCATAAGAGATGTTCCACAAACTGAAGGGTCCTCTTATCTCTAGCACTGACTCCCCTAGTTGTCCAGCACGGCTGTGGCTGTGCTGTCCTGCTCCTTAGTGTCTTCCTGAACTTTAATTACTGCTCTGACACGACAACACAAACCGTGGAGCTTTGTAGTTCTCACTAGATAGATCAGTGCTGGCCCCTGAGCTTAGGGTCCCTTGGATGCTTTGAAGCTCAGCTCTAATAACTGACTCAAGATGGTACAACAAGAAAGAGGTCAGGTTAATCAGATCTGGTATTTGGGACTTTCCTCCACATTTACAGAAAGTAACTGCTTTTTCTTAGCCACATTTCATTCCTCCACCTTCCATTTTTCTTCCCTTTCTCTTATTCCCTACCTCACACTCTGCTTTCTACAGCTGTGCAGTAGCCTCCTGCTCTATCCTCCCCCTGTGTGAAACTGAATGTTTTCCGTCTTAATTTGATTATAGCACAGGTACACAAAATAGTCCTCTCACCGCAAGTTCTCCCTCTTGGATTGAAGTGGTGACCCTCAGCTGATGCTTTCCCCCTAATTGTTTTTCTTGTGGAGTCTCTTCTGTTCTGTTAAGTAATACATACCGATCCTGCCCTTATGTCCTGCTCAAAAATAAATTCGAGGGTACACTGTAATGCATTAATAAATACATTGACATAATTAGAGTTCCACATTTGTAACCAAAAATCATTCTGAATTTCTTCGTCTAGCTGAAGTCAGTGACTTTCCTCAGGCGTATGCTGAAACTGGTTACAGAAGCACATTTTACACATGTAGAAGCAATGAGAAGACAGCAGAGGTGAAGGGGAATATCAAGTTATTTGAGCGAGTGCAATCCTAACAAGCAATGCCTTGTGTTTACAAAGGCATGCATAAAAGGAAGGGGAGCATTACCATGGAGAGCAGTGTCTCATGTCTGTGAGGCTGGCGTTGTGAATCTGAGAGCAGCAAGAGGGAAAAGGAGCTGTCTTTGATAAACATTTACAAAGTGATTTCTGTGGAATGTAAGAATGCAGATCTTTGCATTTGCTGTTGAATAACATAGATGGAAATGTAATTAAAGATCAGGAAGACAAATCCAGTGCTGAAGAGAAAAGGGCTTAATTAGAAATCAAATATTTGATGATTTTGTGAGAAACATTAGTGCTGGTGTGGGCTATAAGATAACGTTTGAAATGAAGCGAACATGGAAACAAATGTTATTTTCAAATCCTTTAATTTGCTTCAGATAATTTTAGCCCTGAATGTACGAGAGTCTACGTGATGCTTCTGGCCTAATATGACATTTATCTTTTGAACGGGCATTTTATGGAGAAATAGTTCCTGCCACGTGTTGGTTTATATACGTGTGCACACAGAGTCATTCCAGATTGTTATATGTACATCTAACGCTCTTAAAAGTAATTTCCCCTGGGGCTTTTTAATGCTCTGATACAAAAGGGCCATCTCAATCCATTTCTGCTGGTGGTAGCAGAATGCCAATAGATTTCTTTTTCTTTGTGCGTGTATATTGAATGTTGACTATTGGTGTGGTTAGTCAATTTGATACATTTCAGTTTAGTAGCAGCAAAATCAATTCAAAAATAATCTCAGTTGATGACAAAATGTCTAACAAGACATTTCTGTACTACGCTTCTGCAGGAATATTCAGCAGGGGCGTGCTGCTTGAGAGAATTAAAACCTGTCCCAGTGTACTGGCTGGCTTTGGTGTGACATCTAACAACAGGTTTACCATGTTTGGTATCGATGCCTTTCAAAAATAGCAAGTTTATTTTAGAACTTGGCAGTTTAGAAAGTAAGGCTGAATGCTTCATGTATGTTTTCTATGCCAAAGAATTAGAGAAAAACGTTAGCTGCAGTATCTGACTTATCCTCGCTTATAATCCACTTTCTTTTGAGAGCTGGGTACCCTGGGTGTCAGTGACAGCTTGGGAGCCAGGCAAGGATGAGGAGGGAATACAACAGAACAGTTAACAGTTAACAGTTAATCCCAGCTCTGAGGATGTGCTGGGGCAGACGAGGCCCTGCCAAACCCCAGCCAGAGTGCCCTGGTCCTTCCTACGCCTTGCGGCACAGGAGGGAGACCAGCCAGACCAATTCCCACAGACAAAAAATTAAGTAACAGGCAATGCTGTCATGATTAGCAGGACCAGAAGGAATTAAATATATAAAATACATGTGATACAAACTTATTAATATGTAGGGAGAAGCCTGTTGGAATAGACAGAGCCAGATCCAAATGACATTAGTGGCTATATCAACACTGAAATGTGGCAGCATCACTTTAATGGTGTCTGTTACAAAAGAAGAGTGTATCTTTCCAAGTGTATTCAGCTTATATCCTCCCAAAGTA
Source organism: Heteronetta atricapilla (assembly GCA_011075105.1). Classification (NCBI taxonomy): domain Eukaryota; kingdom Metazoa; phylum Chordata; class Aves; order Anseriformes; family Anatidae; genus Heteronetta; species Heteronetta atricapilla. Next base: position 24,204,191 of record CM021739.1, on the reverse strand, counting down.
GAGAGTAGTTATTTCTGCTCATAAAATAAATTTTAGGTTAAATATACTGGACAGGTGTATTTTTACCTGAATGAATACCAAAAATGTTAGCTGTTTCTATCACTGCTACAAAATTAAGTCAAATAGCAAACATTGTCCTGGTCTTCAGGAGATTCTAAATCTATCTCAGTAACTGCGTTTTTCGAGCCAGCTTGACTGCTTACACATACGAAATAACTTCTTAGGGTCAGCTAAAGTTCATTAGTAAGACGTATATGACATTTTGGGAGGAAGAACGTGTTAAGTGGTTCTGCCAAAGGAATATACTTAAGGAAAAGGCCCTTATTTTCTTAGGTAATTTCTCTGCAAGCAGTGAATTACTTCCCACTGGAAGGAAAGCGATTGTAATGTTAGCAGGGACAAGCCCAGCGCAGCGGAGAAGTGCCTCATTGCCGGTGATTCATTTCCCATCTGCTCCGTGCAATGCAGAGGTAAGCCCAGGCCAGAAGGGCGCTGATTTCGGGGAGATTTGGCAGCTCTGCCAACTGCTGAGCAGCTCAGCGTGCCTCCAGCATCACGGACTGAATGTAGCTCTGCTACATCCACAACAGGCACAGAGAGCAGTGGAGGGGATGGGCCGGCCCCAGCACAGCCTAACTGAGCACAGATCGACTTTGTATGAACAGCGTTTTAGGAGCTCTCGGTACTTTTGAAAAGGTCTTAATTTTAACATTAAGATGATGCATAAACTTTCCATGCAGGAATTATCCAATCTTAGTCATAACGTGAATTCATTAAGTGTAAATTGCTATTTGGATGGTTGACCTCTTAATGTTATCTATCCATTTTTCCTTTGGTCAAATTCCAAGAACAAATTACTTTATAAAATCAGCTTGATCCAGACTGTCTGTCAGTTTTTCTATTATAAATGATCATACATTATTCCTCTGTGCCAATAATGTGCAGCTGAGAATCGTTTCAGAAATGAGTTCTTGCACAACTGGGTGCCAATAGTAACAGGTTTGTGAGCAGAGCCTTTCCTGAGGTAATAACTTTTTACTTAAATGGATTAAGATACAATTTTCTGATGTATTTGGTCATTGTTTTGTTTGAGAAGTGATATTGTGGATATGGGATGTGAAATTATCACTTAATTTCCTTGGCTCACTAACACTTGTTATGGATACGCTGTCACAGATGACGTGGGTTTCAATAGTGTAAATTTTGGCTCCATCCCCTCCACCCCATGCATACAGACACTACACCACGTACACCACGTGGCTCCCCGGCATGGAAAGCAGCAGAGCATGGGGGTAATGGGGGGCACAGGGGGCTGTGACATTTTGTTGATGATGCCCAGGAGACCTAAAACCGTACTCAAGCTGATGGCACGAACTCTTGGCTTCCTCCACAGGGAAGGAAACTTCAGGGGTGTCTTCTGATATGTTAGATTTCATTCTGCCCTTTTGGTGTGGTTTTATCCTTTTTAACATCTTACCCTTTCACTTGGATCCCATCCTGCACGTTGCTGTTTGCAGAGGCCTGTGCTGCCTGCTGGGTTAGCCGTGCCAGCTTTCAGCCCACCTGCCTGTGAGGCAGCTCTTACGTAGGGCAGGGCTGGATCTCTCTAATTGTCCCTTGTTGGGGACATTTAATTATACATTCCTCCTGTTGGACCAGGGCATTTGCAGGGGCAGCAAAACTGAGCAGTTAACATCGGGAGATACATGGGAACAAGGTATATAAAGAGCCATAGCTAAACTCTAGAATATTGCTGTATATATTATATTTGACATTTTACTGCTCTGCCTAATAATGCATTCCTCACATCTTGTGCAGCAGTCATGTTACTTCATTATTTAAAAATTTAGAAGCTTTTGTTTTTCAAACGAAGACCCATGTTTCCAGTTCCTCATTATGGTGCTGGTTTAATTGCATTATTCCTCTCATTCTGAGATTGAATATGGCCATTCAGCTCGAAAAATGCTGCTAGAATAATGTAAATGGTTGAGCTTTGGTCTTTCCAAGGTATTTAAAATTCTATTGCTGTTCCCATAAGCCACAGACAGTGGGTTATTTTTCATGGACAGACAGTACATCCTTCTCTTGGGGCTTTTACAGACAGACTGTATAAAATGATAACGCAATGAATGGGGCACCTGCCATATTCTATCAGCTGCCTAAATCAGATGTTTCAGACAGAAATCCAATACAGTAGAATATGTTTCAAATAGATTTTCAGGTATAAGGTATAACAAGGAATTTCAGGCGTGTTCTTGATACATTTGCACCAAGATAGCTCTAAAGACATTTATGTTGTTTCAATAAAGATGTAGTTAAGATGCTTTCAAACAATCTTCAAAATAATAAAACGACTTTGGTACTCTAAGGAGCTAAGAAGAATATCATATTATTATATTTTACTATGATCGTGTCCAGAAGTCTTAGATATTGTGCTGCCTGTTGGATAAAGTATTACCATTTTAGTGAGGAGTAAAAGGAGCATATCGTTCTGAAGAGCACTTTGGGGATGGAAAGGAAATGAAGGTTTTGCATGCAGGAATAAAACCCTTCCTTGTAATTTTATTTTTAAGTAAAATAAGTTCAATGGTGAACTAGAAGTAGATCAACAAGTGGTAACACTTGACATGCTAAGTGCATGGTATATTTCTACAATGCAGAGCTGTTTATCCTAACTTGTAAAAACCTGCTGCCCACGTTCCTGGTAATTCAGCAGCCCAGAGCGCTCATTATTTACATTGTCTTCTGTGTTGGATTTCCAAACTTGGAGTGAAAATCCAAAGACTGAATCTTGAAGCCAAGTTTCAGAAACAGCCTTCCTACCTGTAAGGAAATTGAAGTGTAATATGAAGATGCTACGGAGAAATCAGAGGTTTTCTCTGGAACTATATTAGGCATCATGCAGAGTGGTGCAAATGATGACCATGACTTCTCTACCAAAGGCAGGCAAAATGCTGTAGACAGCACCCCTGGAAATCCTGGTGTGGCTTGGTGCCCATTGTGTTGTTTCTCTTCCTGGTGGTGTATTTTCTATACTTTGTTCTGAGATCATTTCAAATTTTGAGTGAGTACTTCATGAGGTTGGGTTACCTTGGTTGTCAGGTGACTCTGGAGGTCTGTCTGTCCTTTCCCGTTTCATAGCCTTCTTGAATTTGACAACAAATGCCACCACCAACAACAAACAGACCTTCATTGAGACATAAATCTTCTCTAAGACATCAAGGTAGGAACCAGCGAGGCTCAGAAAAGCTTAGATTTTGCGCATACAAACCACTTACAGTTGGTGTTTTCCTTTTCAATCCAATATGTTTAATCCAAGTATACTTAGTTGCTAATTATATCTGCAGTAACTTCTTCAGTCTCTTCTAATGAAGCAGATCCTTTCGTGATCCTTAACCTTAATGAGAGGAAACTTGGCAACTGGTACTTTGAGCGCTACTTGTGACCTTTCCTTCAGGCGAAAGTCTTGCTCCCTTCTGGAGAAAGTTTTTGAAGGCACAAATCACCTGCAAATGCAAGCTTGAATCATCATGGTATTAGACATCTCCAAACCCAACCTGAAGCAGTAAAAATATCCCAGAGTTTCTTAACTGACTTCCCAGAAGGAGGATTAATGATCCAGAAAATTAAGAATATTCACATTTTGTCAATGAAGAGATACTTTAATTTTAAATGTTCATACTTCATTTCCCTCGCAGCCTTTAGCATAAGCGCAGAGCTTTGTTCCCTGAGTACTGCCTGTGGTATCGCTGTCCTTTCAGCCGTCCTTGTCTTTGGGAGTGTATTTCTGCATGCCCCATGCCATGGGCCTGGCTTCACTTGGACAGAAAGGCATTATTTCATGTGTTAGGAGGCACACACAGCAGAAGAATTGGGTTTCTGTGTAGTCATGCCAAAGAAATCGGAGGCTGTTACTGCATCCCTCTTGCTGAAAAAAAAAAAAATAATAATAATTAAAAAAATGTCAGCCTTCAATGCATGCATTTTCTAGCATCACTGAAGGGCGTTGTTTGGGTCTTCTACAGCATCACTGTCTTTTGTCTTTAGCATTTGCTGTACAGTGGAACTCTTGGGTGATCAAATAGTTGATGTCAGCCACGTGAGATGTGCTGGGAATTCATGGGATCTCATTCTGGGTGCTTGAGCTTCGTTGCACGTAACGTGCTATGGCATCAGCAGGAGCAGAGCGCTGTACTGAGCGAGGCAGGTTGGCAGGCAGCGCTCGCTCAGGACATGCCAGAATTCATCACGTCTGGGCAGGCTTGTTTCAGCCTGGGTGTCTTGGTTTATTCTCAACTCAAAGAGAGATTATTATTATTAATTTTTTTTACCACTACCTACCATTTTGTGCAAGGCTAGACTCAATAGGTGATGGAGTTAAAAGTAATTTTTATCATAACCTCATGTTTTTCTTCTGCTTTCCCCCTTGATTAGGACTAAAAAGGAACTTGAGCATAAAAGTCTGATACCACATCTGTTGTTTTGTTCTGCATAGGGTGTAGTTTAGCGTCTGCCCTAGTCACTGAGCAGCAATGTCAGCAGGGATACGCGATGTTTCCAATTCTCTCGGTGCTTTTACTGCAGTGCTGTTGACTGGGTATTATGGATTGATTGCTCTCTGAAAGTGAACTCTTACTGTGCTGGCTCTGTGGCTCCTCCTGTGTGTTTTAAACACGCTGTCAGCTGTCCCCTCGGGCCCCAAACCACCACACTCCTCTGGGTTCAGGCGTTTGCATTAACCAGGGCATCCCTGAGGAGCCGGGAGGGTGTCTCTGCGTGTTTATCTCCTTTAGTAAATAACAACTTGTGCCCGAGATAAGTCTAATTTCTGTGGAACTTCATTTAAAGCATGAAAATGCATGAGTTTTTCAGAATTAACCTTGATGTAACCAATTGGAAAATGTAGCTGTATTTTAATAGAATTATTTATAGCTGAGAAGTAATTTATAATTGCATGAGCAAGATGTTTTCCTATTCCATATAACCTGCACGGAGATGTGCAAAACACAAACTTTTTTTTTTTTTTTCCATTTTCTTCCTCCTTTGCTTATAAAGTTGGCACATAATCATATAACCATAGAAAGCATTAGGTAAATGTGCATATTAGAAGAAAGAAGATATGCTTTGCATTAAGATTGCTAGTTTCTGTGACAGAAACACACGCGACCTTTGTGTCAGAGTAAGCTCTGAACAGAACCAGTGTGAATGAGGTTCCCAGGCAGCAATGCCTCTGTTATTTACCTTGCTGCCATGTGGCCTTTTCTCCACCATGACAAACATCGTACTCATATCACTGCTGGGCTAAAGAGGTGTGACAGCAAGCTCCTGCCCGAGCTAAGCTTCACTCCTCCCCAAAATGAGATCAGGGCTGGTCACCTGCCTCAATACGAGCGGGTAAGTGTGGTAGAGGTGGCACAGGGGACCCTGCACCCCCCTGGAAATACAGTATTTAGAGTCTAATGCTGTGACTTAGGGTAATAACAGGTTAAATGTTAACTTGCAAAGATGTGTCTGTGGAAATTTAGGGTTAATTCAATAATTCAAAAAAATGACACCGTGCACTGACTTAACTCCACTAATTTGGCAAGCCTAAATTGCAAATAATCGGTGCTGGAGGTAGAACTGAGTGTACAAACAGCAGTGAACAGCAGAACATTAGTTCATTTCTTGATTTCTTGTAGGTTTAAAACCCCCAGAATCTTATAGATTTAAAAATCTAGCCAGATTTTTTTTCAGTGGGAGACAGAGAAGAGGGTGTTTTTCTGGAAGAGTTCTGAAATAGTCGGAAAAGAGCGAAGTCGTTTGTTTGCAGCAGTAAGGTTCCTCGGCTTATACAATTGCGAGGAAGTTATCTATTTGGAAATAATGTAAAGAGTTTACATTTCATAGTTTTTCTTTATTGCAGAAATATTTTATGCAAATATTCAGGGTAGAAAGATGTTGCCAGATGGAAATGCAATAGTTGTGGAACTCTTCCTGGCGCTTTTGACAGAATATATAATACCGAATGACTTTATGCTAATCCCTAGCTCTGGAATTCATATTTTATAGCTACTTTGAAATGCAAATTTAAAAAGTTTTGAAACTGGAAACCTTGCCCTCTAAGAAATACAGTAGTACGCAAAGCAGTGTTGAGCTGTGTGGGCTCCCAGGTATTGTCACGGCAGTGTGTAAGGGGATGGTCTTCATGGTATGAAATGGGAGCTGGAAATCCTAAATGCCACCTGCCCTGCAGGGATTTTCTGCTTTGCCAGGCGAGTGCCACTGGAAGCTGTTGAGCTTTGGAAGAGCATCACTTCTTTCCAAGGGGGCTGATGAACATTAAGGTTCCAAGAGATGTGTAACCACCACCAAATTAATGTGCCGGGTGGTTAGCAATGCCCCGACCATAAAACTGCCAGGATGGGCACATGGGGTATGCTTGCAGTGATCGAGCTTGTAGGATTAGGGTCTCAGGTATCAACTAACCTTAGAAATAGTATTGCAGCAGCAAATATCAAGATACTGAAGATCTGGTTTCCTACCTGTAATACCTCATGTGAATTACTGCTGAGGTGAAGTTTTGGGCAGAGACATAGAAAGAAATAACAGCTGCAGGAAAGCTAAAAGGCAACACTTTACCCACTCACAGCCTGGTCCCATTCCCACATCTCTCCGTTCTCCTGCTCACACATAAACACTAATTCCTCCATGCATGTGGACAGATCTGTTTAAGAATTATAGCATAAAAACTTCTCAAGCTAGCTTGAGTTTATGTGGTGACTGCAGCGAGTTTCCCTGTAACCTAATGGTACTTAATCCTGCCCAATTCTCAAGGCCGTATTTACCAGAGCAGCAAAGGGATTTGTAGCCTCCCCAGCATTTATTGTATCCTGGCCCCTTGCTGCAGCACTGGCACCAGTTCTGGCAAGGCAATAAGCTTCAATCCTCGGTGTTTAAAAAAATTATTATAATCCAAAAAGTGGAAATCTACACATGCCATCCCGCTGAGCAAAGTAGAGTCTGAAGTATGCCGAGGGTGATCCAAAACTTGAGAGTTTTTGGACTGGCATTCAGCCACAGCAATAAATTGCAATTCCTAATCTGCTAATACTGTGCCAAATCATGGCTGGGTTCTCAGTTCAATTTATAAAGCGACTATTTCACTGATGTGTAAGGGGTATTTTACATGTTGGAAGCATTAATGCTTATTGTGTGCATGATTTGCTGTTTCAGTATGGTGCAGTCAATTCATTCTCCATCAATGAGCACGCAAAATTAAGAGCTGACAGAAATGAAAGTGTGTAAAAGTGGGAGGAGCCTTCTAATATTCACCCATATTGCAGCACAGATTTTCCAATTACTTCTTTAAAATTGTTTTGCTAGAGCTGTAGTTGTGAACTCCATGGGACAGAAGCAGAACTTGTACAAATTACTTCAAAGCAGAAACGTGATATGTGAGGAAATACGTTCTGTATTTATATTTTATTAAAGTCTTAACACTGGGAAAAGCCGAAGTCACATTTAAGTTGGTTCATTGCATTTTTTTTTAATGGAATATAATTAGTGTCTTCTCTGCCAATCTGCAGATGAGGAGAGGAAAGGACTCACAGCATCGTTAGCTGCTGAACCAGTTATTTGTCACACCAAAAGTCTTAGGACCAAGTCAGAATTCCCATTAATTCCTAAACAGCCCAGAAAGCAGTGGGAGAAAAGCCCCACCTGGTCATTTCATGGGGAAGTGGTGAGTTTTCAAATTATTTTTCATAGCAGAACCATAATTTCATACATCTGACCAACCTCAGCTAATCAGGAACGAATCGTGCTGCATTCGACACATTTGAGGTAAATTAGGGATCACCATCTGGCAGACAGATTCCCTTTAAATTTTTCTCCTTTTCTAATTAAAATATGCTTTAATTAAAAGCAGACATGTCAAGAAGTGCTGTGCATCAATTACTTCAGTGACAGCAGTTTCCAGTTTTGGAGGGGCACATGCACTAGGAAAGGATCTTTTCTTGGGTAATATTGTATGAGATCAGGACAAGCACAGAAATAGCCTACTTTCCCTAATCTTATGGCACATTAGCATAATACGTAATATAATCAATGACCATTTACCAGAACCCAAACTAAACAGGACATAGTACTAGTCAGAAATTGTAACTCTATGTTTTGCTACCGTGATCTCAAGTGCATGAGACTAAAAGTGAGGGGGATGGATTCTCAGAGCTAAAGCTGGCTTTAAAGGGGGGAAATGTGCTTTGGACACAAACTATGACCAAAATTATTAAGATAGTGTGACATTCCTAGCAACCAAATGTGATTTTTTTTTTTTTTACACGTTTCATTAATCATCCGCATGCACAGTGGCTGCTGCTGCCCACGCAAATAATAGCTGCACGTGGAGATTAGGCAGGGATGTATGTATGTTCTGACATGCATCGCTTTCAGAAAAATTTCTGTTAGGTCTGAAGCTCTGCAGCAACATCCCCATTTCAGGCTGGCATGGGATGCTCCATACCAGCTGCAGGGAAGGTGCATAAATGTGGGCACTTGCTCCTACAAACATCAGGGTTGTGCCATTTTGCTCCTATGTAAATTGTTCTTCAACAAACCACAGAAGAGTGACCTCACCTCATCCCAACATTAATGTTTGTGCTCTCCTGATGTTTTATGGCTGGCTACAGCAGGCTCTAGGACACAGCAGGGCTTGTGTAATGCTGTCCTCCGAGCTTTGGTCATCGTGGTGATGCCCAAGCAGTCAAGCTCAATGCACTTTCAGATGTGCCATCTCCATCTCGACCCACCAGCTGTGAGTTTCCCATGTTTTCTGTGCCGTGGTCATCACAGTGTTAATTAACCCTTCATCACTCAGCAGGGAGAAGATGAATCAAAAGGCAAGCTGAGGCTGTTGGGAAGGGAGGCTGCCCACTTGCTGGCGTGTTCAAGGCAAGCGCTGCATGCCTTGAGCAGTTAGTGGCTTATTTCAGCAGCTGCTTTTGAGAAAGAAAGCCTAATATATCCTTAGTTGAATTAACAACCTTATTTATTGTTGGTGGCACCAGTCATGAAATAAGACGACCCAGATGTCATAGCCTAGAAGCAGATTTCTGAGAGCGGGCAAGAGGATTTATTCATTCACAAAATGCTGATTTACAGCATTTGGAAAAAACATGACAGAAAATATTAAAATCCAATTGTTCATCGAGTTTCCTGGTGCAAACAACTGATCTACTGGTGAGAGAGGGGGATTAGGGTTGTTAAAAGCAGAGCTATTACAGTTTAATCTTCCTCAGTAGCTGACAAGGTTTGAACGTGGAGTTATATTTATTCAAATGACCCTCAGAGCCCAGACACCTTCCCTGTTCCTCCTTGTGCAAATAGTACCTCATCTTAGGAGAGCAAAGCCAATAAAAAGGAATAATTTTAGAAATATTCTCTGTTTTAAAAATATTTTCTGAATTACTTGGGGTCTTCAGAGTAACAAGGTATTTAAATACTGACAAGAAACTTTACGTATTCAATTTACTTCATACCTGTTGTTCTGAAAGCATCTTACACATATAGGTATAGAAAGGGTTTGTGGAGCTCTCCTGTCTGTAATGGACTTGCATTTCTCTCCCTGATGCATTAAAGCACGAGGGTGTCTGCCTTGTTTCTTGTCTGTCAGGCAGATCTGTAGTACTGTTGTAGTAGGTACTCCGCCTGCCCGGCAGGGGCATCTTTTCACTTGTGGATGTTTCTTTCTTGTACGTTTCATAATTCTCCAGCATTTCTGCGTGGATCAGAGGTAAAGAGGTGGCATTTCTAAACTCCGAGGAGTTTAAGGAAATCAAAGATTTATCACCAGTGGTTCTTTGATGTTGGCGCGCTCTGAGTTCTTTGCATTTTCTCTTAAAAGACAAAAAGTGCAAAGGTATTTTCATAAGGATATCAGGCCCTTTTTTCCTTTCTTTCATAAAGTTCTGAAATGTAGGGCATGAATCAATGGCATTGGAAACCAATAAAGGTATCCGTCTTGTTGAGCGGGCTGACGAGATGACTCAGACAGCAAGAAATAGTTATATCAGAACAGAGTGAACAAAAGGCATCCACCTTGTCGTTATTACTCAAGAAAGTGATATTATGTGTCATCACATTACGCTTTCTGAGGAGCTCTGAAATTCATTTACCAGGTGCAGGCCTTGGAAACTTGGAAAGCACCTTTGGAGCCCATTTCTCATCCCTCTTCCCTTCCTCCGTTACGGCTCGCCTCGTCCTCTACCTCTGCAGAAATTTCTTCCCTGCCTGCACCCATCGTGCACAGGTGAATTGTCAGGGGGAAAAGGGCTGCTGCATCCCTCTTCATCCCCTGCATCCCCTGGGAGAGGTACAGGGAAGAGTCTGAGTCTGCCCTGTGAGTGGATTTTCACTTAATATCTGCTGCAGCCCACATTGTGATAGGTAAAACTGCATGGAAATTGTTAAAAACGTGAGGAGAAAAATACTATTCTCAGAGCTGACAGCACAATGCTACAACTCGGTTACTAGAAAGTCAGTTTGATAGCCAAAATTAAAGTGTGCAGGAGAAGCAGAAATTGATGGTTGCATGGGCGTCAGGGAGGCTGGGGATTTAACCTGCTGGAATACCTTCATTACGTGCAGATTTTTATCTTTTCTTTGGTTTCCATCCAAAAATGTTTCACTATTTCGTTATGATTGATGATTTTATAGTTGAAAAGTTTTGGTTTTAGTATATAAATACTAAAAATACAGCACATGGGGGAAAAAAATAAATAGAGAAAAGTTTGGCTCCGCTGTCCTTTCAGTAACCCAGAATGTCTTCTGCAAATGCAAAGAAAGAGCAAATCAAGAAAACCTGTATGAAATTGAGATTAATGGGAACAGTGCATGAGCAGAAGAGGTTTAAGTGATTCAGAGGAGAAAATCCCTTCCTTACAGGCTGGAGAACCCAGCTGGGGTGGTCAGCACCCGCTGGCCTCCCCCGGAGCCTTCCCAGTGCCTGGCAGCGGGAAGGTGTCGGTCCAGGGCTTGGGATGAGTTCTGGGATGTGCTCACCTTCATCATCCTCCTGCCTCGGTAACGTGGAGATCTTTCAGAGCAAGCTGACCTTGCCTGGTGGCTGGCAGGCAGCTAAACGTCCCACGTTTAAGTAGCTAAATTAAATGATGTCAGAGCCCTTCCACGTGCAGCGTGGTATCTGGGACAAAGAAACCAGAATTGGAAATTGTAGCTCCTGCAGCTTTTAAAATGTTTGCTACGCTCAGCAAACTGAAAAAGCTGAATTAAATAAATAAATAACAGCTGGTTTCAGTGATCAGCAAACTGGACAAGGGTATGGCCATGGTGTGGATGTGGGGAAGGTGCAGTGAACCTCTCCGATCCTAGACATGAAACCTAGAAAAATGTTGCCACAACGATACTAAAATCTTAATAACCTGTCAAACGTGCTGTTCAGAAGACATTTGGAATGAAAAATAGCTCAAAGATTTCCAGCTGAACAATGCACAGTTCATTATACATCCATCAAAAGCCAAACTGAAAGTTAATTTAGCTCAAGTCGCTCTGCTGATGAAAGCCAGAGCCCACTTTTTGATGTCAGAGGCGAAAACTGGTGGCTTCAGCTGTGACTTCCTCGCTGCCCGTGTGTACAAGGAGCGTGGCAGGGATTATGCTAAGTTCAGGGAGAGATAAATCCGGCTGGGAGTGGCCAAGTGCTGGAAGGTGCTGCCGATTCTAGAAATAACTGCTACCTAAACGCACAGATGATGAGCGGGGAGAAGAAAGAAAGGGGAGGAGAGCTCTGTGAACCGTTCTGTTAACTGCTTCATGGGCCTGGCAGGTTTAGCTTCAGAATCACGCTCCTCAGGCACCCCTCAGGCAATCCTTTTGGACAGCCTCATTAGCAAAAATTGATCCTCTAAAATACAGTGCTGAGAATAACAGAAGAGAAATGAGGAAAGAAGCCTGCAGCCGTCCAGGACAGCATTGTTACGGAGGGTCTGCTGCATGCCCGTGATGCTGGCTCGACCTTCCCAGCAGCACAAGCCCCGTGGGCAGGGCAGCCGAAAATGTGTGCTGTGTGTGAGCAGGGGTTGGCCCCAGGTGCTCCAGGCCGGGTATCCGTCTTGTAGGGGCTTTTGGAGATGCTTCCAACTATCAGGCGAATGGGGTTGCCTCCGAGGATGGGAAACCCGTGCCCTTCCCTCGTCTGACACTTGCACAGACACCTGAGATTTGCACTTCTGCCTAGTGTCGCGGTGTTTTACTTGCAAGTTGTTGCTTTTGATTTGGGAAAGCTGGTGTGGTCATGGAAATATTCTTGCTTTTCCTTAGAAGTGGCGTGTTTGATTATTACAGGGACTTTTTGTCAGAACTGCTGTTAAAGAAAAGAGACATTTTAGATCCAATTCAAAGATGGTTTTAGTGAGAAAAGTAAGAACAGAAGCAGACACACTCCTTGGTTATCCCATTAAGGGCAGCAGAAGATCTCTGAATGCTTCAGTGCCATAAGCTCCAAAGATAATTTTGCGAAGGGAATCTTTAGCAAGGTGGTACGTCGGTGACTTACCTTTTCGTGTAATTAAAAGCTGCTATCTCTAAAGTCTTTGGCAGAGAATAAATTAGGTGGGGACCTCGGAGAGGAAAGAGCCATTACTCTTTAAACAGGAGGTTACATTTCTGAAGTGCACAAGTAGTTAATTAGGATGTGGAAGCTAATTTAACAAAACAGGGGAAGATTAAATGAAAGTGCTTCTGCTGCAGATGAAGCCAGGAAATTTGAACTCCTGGAAAAGTACAAATAAAATATAAACGCTGAGGTTGCACTCGCCACCCGCAGCCTCGCCGTGCCCAGGGGGGAAATATCCGGAGCAGGGCTTCCTCCTTCCTTCCCCCTTTTCCCTCGCCAACTTCTGAGTTTCTTTTCCCCAGATTGTTGCTCGATTGTTGCTCTTTGTTTGTACACATGGGACACAGAGATAGCTAAACTTACGATGAAATCTCTTATTACAGTGCTTGTAGAAAAGGGGCAAATTAAGGGTTTGTGCTACACGTTGTGTGTGAATGGCAGGTAGATAGAGCCCGCCTTGGGCTCTTGCTTTATAATAAAGATACTGGAGTAAGAGGCTGATTTAGTTCCAGCGCACAGTATTAGGTACAGTACACGCTATATTTCAGGAGATAAACTACAGCTAGTGATGACTCATCCCCACTGCAGCAGTAATTATAGTTCAGCCAGAAAAGATGTAACAGAATTAATTCAGGAATGTTTAGCCTGAAGGCATCTGACAGCATTTAGAAAACGTGTGAAATGCGTTTTCTTTGGGCAGCGTTTTTAGAAGGAAGGCTTTTTGTAGATTGGCTAATCCATGTGGAATGACCTAAAAAAAAAAAAAAAGGTTTCCCACCTACCCAGCCCCAAACCAACTCTTTTTCTGCTTTTAATGGCACTTGCCATCCCCCGACCATGAGCCCCGGGCAGGCTGTCTGCAGCCCCTGATACAACTAAGCGTTTTATGGGCACAATTAAGTGTCTAATATCTACAGAAGCCTTACCTCTGTGCTATGTATTTTTTTGCTAGACACTTCCCCGTTTCCTACATAAATTAGTTGATGACTGTCTTAGCTTTGCTTTTCAGTAAAAGGATCCTAATTACACAATAGACGGAGCACAAAGCCTTGTCTCGGCAGCCTCCTGACAATGGAAATCAGTGATAAAATGCATCAAAGCCTTCACTGGTATTGTTTACACATTTACAGCAGCAGTTGTGGTCTCCAGCGATAGAAAAGGCAATAAATAAAAGCTGTTAGGATTGTTCTTTTCATTATCATATGATTTTATTGCCTTTGGTGCCTTAACCATCCACGCATAAAATTGACCGATATCACACGTAATTACTGGAAATAACTACCCTTAATTCTCCTGACCGGTAGTTAAAGCTTTATCTGACTCGGGGAGCCCACCAAGATGGGGAAAAAGAAGCCAGAAGGAATGTGCAAGCGTGCAGGTGATGGTGGCAGGTGGGCGTGAGCCCGGGCACACTGTGGGGGGAAGCGGGGGCATGGGCAGACCCCCTGCATAACACAGTCTGAAGCTCAGGGCTTGGGGCTTGCTAGCTCCGCCTGGATATGCAGTGGAGGATTTGGTTTTTAATGAAAATAAAATAAAAATAAATAAAAGGCTTTCTAGGAAGAAAGCTACTTTCTATGTATAGTTTCCATTTCTGTTGAAAAGTTTCTGCTTTTTTTTCCCCCAAGCTTTTTAAACAAAACTCAGGAGTACAAATAAACCCCATCATCACCAGCTTTTCTCCAGCCCTCCCAAAGAAGTCTCCTTGCCTTGTACTTGGAGTAGTTTCAGTTGCAGTTGTTTCTGAAGTAAAATGCTGAGATGTTTTCACCCTGACACCGTCCCAGTTCAAGTCAGGACCATACACTGAAATGAGGGTGAAGCCTCCATCAGCTCCCTGGCAGACCATAATTCTTCGTCATTGCAGATTCATCCTTGGCTCTGTTTTGTGGCTGATGAAGAAGGTCTGATCGTTCTGATTCATTGATTTGTTTCCACCTTATCTGTGACTTCGATATAATCATCGTAGCTTTCCATCCTGATAAAACTGCAATGAATTAGCCAGATAATAAAATTGCTTAAATGCAGATTTATTTATTTAACCGTGCTCCCTGCTGCCTTATTCTTCCCTGCAGAAGCATATTCCCCGGGAACATTGCATATGCATAAGGTACACCAGAAAGGAGGCTTAACTCTGCAAAGCTATGTAAAGTGTATTTTAGTTTTACCTTTCACGCAGTCAATCACGCCTCTAAGTGCAGAAATCGTTATAGACCAGCCAGAGATAGACAGCGTCTTTTTTTTTTTCCTTTGCTGCTTTGAAGTCCTCTCAGTTATACAGTATTTTATGAAAAAGTGATGTCTCGCTAGTCAACATAAGGAATGTGGAGACATACTTTAAAGAGTTTACTTTAACAGTTATGCATTTAAATTGTTCCATTAGACTGGACGTGCTCTCCCCTCCGCCGATAAAAATCAGTCTTATGAGAGCAACGTAGGCTCTTCAAGGAATTATTTTTGCTATTTCAAAGCGTAATCTGCCACCCGTTTTATGAAAACAATGATTTTATACAAATGAAGCAGGCTTCAGTTTAACCTTTCTGGCCACATATTTGTTTTCTGGGAGTGCTGGTGGATAGTCGGCTGAATATGAGCCAGCAGTGTGCTCAGGTGGCCAAGAAGGCCAACGGCATCCTGGCTTGTATCAGGAACAGCGTGACCAGCAGGGCTAGGGAGGTGATCGTCCCCCTGTACTCAGCTCTGGTGAGGCCGCACCTCGAGTACTGTGTTCAGTTTTGGGCCCCTCGCTACAAGAAGGACATCGAGGTGCTTGAGCGGGTGCAGAGAAGGGCGACGAAGCTTGTGAGGGGCCTGGAGAACAAGTCCTATGAGGAGCGGCTGAGGGAGCTGGGCTTGTTCAGCCTGGAGAAGAGGAGGCTCAGGGGTGACCTTATCGCTCTTTTTAGGTACCTCAAGGGAGGCTGTAGCGAGGTGGGGGTTGGCCTGTTCTCCCACGTGCCTGGTGACAGGACGAGGGGGAATGGGTTTAAGTTGAGCCAGGGGAGTTTTAGGTTAGATGTTAGGAAGAACTTCTTCACTGAAAGGGTTGTGAGGCACTGGAACAGGCTGCCCAGGGAAGTGGTGGAGTCACCATCCCTGGAAGTCTTCAAAAGACGCTTAGATGTAGAGCTTAGGGATATGGTTTAGTGGTGGGCTGTTAGCGTTAGGTTGGAGGTTGGACTCGATGACCTTGAGGTCTCTTCCAACCTGGAAATTCTGTGATTCTGTGATTCTGTGATTCTCCGATTGCCATGTGATGTTATCATCTATTATTACAGATTTTCTGAGCAAATGAGTTAGCAGCAACTTGATCAGGCCCTGAAGGCACCGTATGGATCCAGACTTCTCGATTACCTGCCCCTCGTTGCTCTCCACCAGCCAGCCGCAGTCACCAGGATGGAGTAGTTATTCTGAGTTATTCTGAGCATTGAAAAATAGAGGTGGGATATACAACATTCTCCTGCAATTTTGTCTGTATAAGATAATAACAGGAGCTGAAATAGGAGAAGGCAGCAATTTAACGCCGGTAGTATTCAGTTCTGCTTCCATTTCTAAAGAATTTAAGAGAAATTTAAAGATATGTTGGAATGTTAAAATCCTCTCACAATAATTCATATGATCATAAAGATACTAATACCTCAAAAATACAAAAGTCTGAAGCCAGACTCGTTACAGGGAAAGGTGATATTTGCAAGACTCTGAAGGAAACCTCTGGTGCCAGAGACAGGCTGTATTCACCATGTGCTCCATAGGACCCAAAATCTGGGCTGCTTATTGGGTAAGCAGCTGGAAGACAGCTCTGGAACTCTTACTTCTATAAAAAAGAACAGGAGAGAAAAACAGCAGATATTTCCAATTACCACTTATTAAGATATTAAAATAGATTAAAACAGTTACAGACAGGATCCAGTATTGAAAAAGAAATAAATCAAGCCTGCATACTTTGCATTTGCTCGGTGACAGCTAGAGCCTGCCGTGGCATTTCCAGCAGCTAGCTCAGCCACGCACAGTAGCCCCAGATCCAGACTTTGATGGTCCCACTTCTTTGCCTTGATGTTGTTTGCAGCAACCGGTGTGAAAGCGATGTGCAAAGCCAGCTAGACCTTCAAAAAATTGTTAGTGTAAAACTCCATAGAGAAACTTCTAAATTAGGGAGGAGATCAAAGTAAGATACGGCAATATAAGGACGAGCACATATTTTTGATCGTGTTTTTCACTGGGTTTTGATTTGAATTGGTGGTCAGGACCTCATGTGCCTAGCCAGCATCAGGTGGAGTAGTACTGGGGCATTCCAGGCACACACAGGACACACAGCCTGCGTGCATGGACACGTGTGCTCACATCCCTGCAGTCTTCCCAACAATTCCCTTTATCCCCCAGTTCTCAGAGGAGTTTGTAAAGCATTTAAAACTGTTAGTGCGTGCAAAGGAGTTCATGTAACATCAGCCAGCACTTGTTTTAAGAAATAAGTGTCTGAGCTTGTTCGTGCCCTGGAGAAGCATATTTCTGCAGAGCCAAGGGAAACAGTACCTGATTCTTCAGACTTTGGGGCTCCAGCAACCTGAAGAATGCTAATTATATCTCTTACTGCCGCTCATCCAGAAAATGATCTACTTGTGGGTCCCTTTTCGAACCTCGTGCTCCCTGTGTGCCTGGCAGTGCCAGCTTTCAGACAGCATTTGGGTAGGCACCTCTCGTCTCAAACCAAGTGAAGGCAGACCTGCAGGCTGCCGCTTCACGAAGCTTCCCAGGAGGTTTGCTCCAGATTCGGTGGCCTTTTTTTGGAAAGCTGCTGTTTGTGGAGGTGGAAAGCAAAGCAACCTTTCCCAGGGAAGCTGATGCCGTGCTCATACCCCAGATACCCTCTTGGGGCTGGCTGGCCCTGGCTGGTGTGACGGGTGGCCTGCTGTCTTCTGCTGTCCCCATCGGTATTCAACGTGGCATGTGGCTTTCTTGCATTCATCTGCGTAGCCTGTTGACAGTGTTACTCTTTGAATTATCCTCATTTTCTCTTTCTACCTAAGAAGCTATTTGGAAAACAGATTTATTTTTAAGTATCTATGTCCTTTGATTTGTAGTTCTAATTACAAATAACGACCTGATGTGTCACGTTAAAATGATCGTCCTGACGAGTAAATTGCAAGGTTCAAATACTGAAGATCTTTCTCACCCAGAGCAGCATTTTCTGGGAAAAAAAAAATGTAGAATTACTTTGAATGATCATTTTCATCGCTGTGAGAAGTACAGCAGCATCCCAGTAATGTATTCACGGCAAATAGCGCTGACTTCACTGCTGGCACCTTCTCCATGATTTAACATAGTTCAGCATCAGCCCAAAGTATCGAATGTTTCTGGTTTTATATGTTTGGTTCCTCTTTATGGTTTATATGTTTGGTTCCTCTTTACACAGCCTCTGCGAGAGCAGCCTCCTACATTTCGGCCTTGGAGTTAATTTTAGCTGAGCAGGTCTTCTGCCCCACTTGAACAGTAAGCTCCCCGAGTTTATCTGTTAATTATGCTCGCTGAATGGTGGTGGTTTTCTTCGCGGAAATATGAACCCCAATGCAGACAGTGTGTTACCCGGCGTAAAGGCCTGCCTCAGAAGGAAGGCACACTTTGCTGGCTTTTAAAGCACTTAATTTGAATCTTTTGAGATACTGGCCAGAGGAGAAATAATTTCCTATAATCTGACTCAATTTCCATAAGAGCCAGGTTTACTGAAGCATCCCGTGCTGGGGGCCAGCCAGCCCAGCCAAGCGGAGGAAAGGCAAATTCCTCCTCCTGCACGATAAGGGCCTCCTAAGGGTGCTCCCCAAGGGACAGCATCTGCCAGCGGGGAAAAACGAGGGAACTGAATGCCACACGCTTCTAAACAAACCGGGTGGTATTCCTGAGGAGGTTAGTTGGCATTAGCACTGTGATATTAGCACTGCGTTAAGTGCAGGATGTCTCAGGATGCGTCCCAAAAGACCTCCCCTCCCTGCAGTGGAGACCTAGGCATTCCCAGCAGCTCGGCGCTACCCAGCTTTATCAGCTCAGCCTCTGGAGCAATGAACGCTGGCATAATTCAGCAAACAGCTCTGGGCAGAGCCACTAAACAGGAGGCTGTAATTTAGGCAGTGCTGTTCATACAGCATTTTGCCAAGGATTGACCCGACCCTGGTTACACAGCAGCCATTACCGACTGCAGCTTGCAGATGAATGAGAAGGCAAAAATGTGACGGTTTCAATGGGGCTGTTGTGCCTGGTGCCTTCTCACCACCAAAGATCAGGTCCCAGCAATCTCCCCCCCAGCAGCAGTTTTGATTGTGAAAAAGAAAAAGGAATTAAAAAAAAAAAAAAAAGAGAGAGAGAGAAAGGCATCTATGAAGACTTAGGACTTTTCAGTTGCCATCTACCTTTGATTTTCAGACTAATTTTTTTCTGAGGGTTACGAGTTTCACTTAGATGGAGGATATGCTCTAAATCAATCTGGTGGTTTTGCTGAGATCTTTATTTAAAACCTTACCCCTTAAATTACACAGCAGTTACCTGACAGAAAGATGATTGAATTAATGAGGGATTATTACAATATTCTTGATTTGAAAAATTAGAAAATAACACCTCCTTCTGTCCTCGGGAGACTTGGCTGTTTCATTAACAATTAATAGAAAAAATTGACACTGTGAGAGCTGCAGATCATGCTTACCATGAGCAATATAAAATAGAGAGTGTTAGACTCAAATATATTTAAAGTAGTTTCCCCTGAACCTGCCAGCTCTCATTTGAAAAGGTTCTGTGTCTGCCTGCTATTTTGTCAGACAGTGTATGGAGAAACGGAAACCAGCAAAGTAAATTGCTCTTTTTTTCCCCCCTGGTGATAAAAAAGTCATTACCGTGAAGATCATTTATCTCTCTGAACAGATATTGTATTGTTTGTTGAGTTTCTTTCCACATAACTTTCCCGGGTAGGGCCGTGGCACTCAGGGTAATCCCAGATACACCACTCAGCTGTTATTTATCGTTTCAGTGATAGCCATCATTTCAGCTTGAAACTGGCTTCCTCCACGGGAAGCTCAAGCAACACAAGCATCAGGATCCCCCAGCCCACTTCAACCCAGGAGAGCTGGGCTGTGCATTCACTGCTCCATCCCCCCTGCGTGTCCACGACCCCCCCAAATCCAGGGGGTGAAGTGGGACCCAAGGGGGCTCACCGGCACCAGAGCAAATGGAGTCTGTGGAAGATGCTCTTGCCTCTACCACCCATCAGAGCCCCAGGGGCAAAATAAGGCTACAGATTCTGTAGGGTCTGGTTTAAGGAATAATACAATATACTCCAGATTTCAGTATTTTTCACTATATTTAGTGTGTGTATGTGTGTATATATATATATATATTTATTTATTAAAAAGAAAGAAATAGATATTGCATGTTGTTTGGCTCCTTGCATTTTGCCTTTGCCCCTGAGGATGTGATAACTCCGTGACAGTGACTCAGGAAGGGAGGCTTGTTGGACTGCTATTTTCGGTCAGGCACTAAGGCTTGTTATTGATAGCATAAGAAAAAAAAAAAAAAAGAGAGAGAGAGAAAAAGGAGACAAAAGGGAGAAAAGTCCTGTGGTTGTGAAAAAGAAGAGAAGCCGCTGGTCAGGTCTGTCACTATTTTGGAGGTGTTATCTGATGTCTCTGGGCTCCATGCTGTGATCAGACATCTGTGAGCAGGCAGGGACAACTCCCCTCGTATCTCCTGGACATCGTGTCTGTGCCTGAGCACAGGCAGGTGATAGGTGCCATCATGAATCGCTTTGCTCTTTCTTCTCTTAATATTTTATCTGTTCTGCTATGCAAATAAATTCTAGTGTCTGTCAGAGGAGTATTTGTTGGCACAGATGTGCTGCCCACGGGCAGCTGCACTATGCACCCAGGCAAGGGCCGTGGCTGCAGTTCTTCACAAAGAAAAATCCCTTGATCTAAAGCCCTTGATCTGTGTGAAAGCTGGGCTGGTAGGAGGTTTTGATGCAGGGTAGCTTTCCTGGGAAATGTGTAAAGGTGCTGGGCTGTATTTGCATTATTTCTTTTTAGTTGCAAGCGCGATAGAACACATTTTGACTCAACCTTGCCAGCATCACCATTACAAATTGTAGAGGTGGTGTATTTGCCTTGTCCTTGCGGCAAGCACATCTGCAGTGGCTGTTCCAGCAGCAGGAGGAAGCAGTACCATCAGGTCTGCAGATCTACCTGCTTTTTAACAGGGAAGGCACAAAAATGGCAGAAAAATTGATTTTTCTCTTCATTACTGCAAAGAGAAAGGGCTCAGCAGAGTTTCTGTGGAGAAGGGGAGGGAATTTCTTTCAGAAATATCTCCAAATCTGTGAATAAAATGTTCTGTTGTATCAGCAAATAGTGCTACCTGTTTATGGGAAAGACTTCTTCTGCTCTGAAGAAGGATTTTAAAATATTTTCAAGCCACAGCTTTTACACTCGCTGCAAATTATTAAATTTCCATGGCCTGTGACAGTGCGTTTGATCAGCGTGTTTGATGTCTGACCATAAAAGTGGCAGTCAAGGTTTTTTCCAAGGGAATTTCTCATGTTGGTGCATGGGTGTAGCAATACCTGGGCACAGCATATCGGTACCCACCTGGTCCACCTGAGATGTTTCCTTCAGTCTGAACAAGAACAGGAATCCCTCGGTCAACACGTCCTGCACACGTGCATGCTGTTAATGAGCAATGGACCCTGCCTGGAATGCAAAAGGCTCACGATTAAAATAAAAGATTTGTCAGACCCTTGGGGACACCCTGCCCCAAGGAGCAGGTACTGGGGGTCAGCAGTCTCTGAGGGGTGGGAGGACACTGGTGGGAGGTGGGAGCTGCTCTGCTCTCGCTAGGAGGGCTTTGGGAGGAGTGGGGGGTGAGGGGAGAAGTGGGGGGCAAGGGGCTTGTGCCTCAGCCCAGGGGCATTGCTCCTCTGCAGCACCTGTGCCTCTGCCCGAGCTCACTTTACATTCAAGCCAACAGATAATTAAACAGTCGCAGGCTGCTCTACTGCTATTCACATTCATTAAAATTAGGCTACTCTGTTCCTGCCGTATTAATCTTAAAGGGAGGAAATCGATGCTGTATTTTCACTTGGGCGTGATGCCGGGTAGGCTGAGCATCCATGCTGCGTGCCCTGCACCGGCTGTGCTCACCCCTCCAGGAGGTACCTTATATCTGAGGGCTGGGGGGTTTAAGTGCATCCCCATCCCATTTTTTATTAATACACGTATAAGCACGCAAACACAGTCATTAACATGCGAAATGTAGAGCAGATAAAATCACACTTCGATTTCAGCTGCCTCAAAAGACAAACTCAAACCCACCGCCCTTGCGTGCTCTGTTGCGGCGTTTTCCCTCGGAAGCTGCCGCCAGCCCATTTTTCAGAGCTTCCCTTCCCACTGGCCCCCCTTCGGGAGCAGAAGCACCACGTCCCAGCATCACTGCCTTCCTGCTGAATGCATCGGCAGGCGGACAGAGCCCCTGTGCTCGTCCCCAGCAGGCTCGCGGGGACGGTGGCGTGCCCACAGGCACACGGCCACCGCCGCCCCCAGTGCTCCCCATGAGGCAGCCGCTGCCTTCCCAGGCTGCTGCGCCGCCGAGCCACGGACCCAGAGACCCTGCCTCGGAGCTGCCAGCTGCCAGGATTTGTACTTTACTGGCTGCAATGCCTTTGGAAAATTTCCTTTGGAGTATACATTTGCCTGGAATTCTCTTCTTTTTCTGAAAAAAAAAAAAAAAAAAAAAAAAAAAGATTAACTCATTAAGGGTTTGCAGCGAATACCGCTAGATGCCTGGCTCTGAGGAGCAGATGAGGTGGGTGACGATGCTGGCTGGACTTTGGGGTGCAGGGTGGGGGGAGCTCTGCTGTGCCTGGTTACAGTACTGTGGCTGGTGATTTCTCCTGAAACGCTGCAGAAAGGCGGTTTGCCATCATGTCCTCCTACCAGCGAGAGCATCCCCTTCGTGGCACGCTGTGCAGGGGCTGGAGGGAGGGCAGGCCCAGCCCCCGGGCTGCGGTCCCTTCTGCCACACCTGCAGCTTGCAATCAGGAGACACCTAATTGCCTTTAATTAATACCACCACCTTCAGTGATAGCATGGAAATAGTAAATAGGGAAGCGGGGAGCGGGTCGAACCTTGAGCTGTGACGGGGTGCAATGGGTCTGTGCCGCGTGGGCTGGTGCAGGAGCCCGGTGGCTGTAGGAGGCCAGCTGAGGGGGGAGCGAGGTGGTCCTCAGCTGGGGCAGGTCGATGGACAGCTTCTCTCCAAGGTGTGCTGGGGGCCGGATTGCCCTGTGGGTGCTGGGATGGGAGGGAAAGGCCTCAGGATTCACTTGTCAGCATGCAGGCACCTGGAGATGTGAGGCAGGGCTTTGTGTTTGTGTTTAAGTCACCCTCCCTGCTGGGCTTGTGTCCCAAGCCTCAGTTCCCATTTCTCCTCTTGTTTTAAAGCATCATCTCCCGCGAGGCTTTCAGGCTCTGAGTGTGGCAGTGCAGGTCCTCACCTTGTGCTGCCAGGGGGCTAAGGGAGGAGCAGTAAGGCGTCAGAGCTGGGCCTGAAAGGCAGAGGCCTGAGGGACGAGGTTGTACTGGGGAAACTGGATCCATGACACGGGGTTGTGTTGTGCATCCAAGAGGCACGAAGCAGCTGTTCTACCAAAATCTGTTAATGCCCTGAAAATGACTTTTCTTACAATGACAACTGGAGACTAAAGCAGCATGGGCTTCAGTGTTTCAGTGGGGTTTGGGGCACTGTGAGCCTGCGTGTTGCTTTACCAAGTAGCTTGCCTTTCTCACAGTTGTAACGAAAACAATTAAGTCTATTTTCCCTTTTTGTTGTTGCTCACAGTATGACGGGAGCAGTTTAACCATCCCTGCAAACAAGCTCTTCAATCACAATTATTGTTCCCCAATGTTCCTGACAGCATCCCAAGGCTCGCAGCTGCCCCGCACGTTCGGTCCCTGGCGTGCAGCGGGGCTGGGCAATGCCTGCCTTAGAGCTTGGTGGTTTAATTACTGCTGTTATAGGTTATGGCTCAGGAACTGCTCATCAAAAAATGGTAATGAAATGCGTGTTTGTTTTTCCTGCTTTTACTATTTTTCACTCCATATTGTGCATGTCTTCATTGTTTTCCTTTTTTTTTGGAAAAAAACAAGGCTTTGACAACAAAGAGTTGTTGCAAACTTAAGAGGTGCAGGAGCTAGGGTGAGGAAATCAGACCTGGATTACCCCTCGGGCTCTTCAGAAAAGGAATCTTTTTGGAACAGAAGGGTGCAAGTCAGCACTAGTTGAATCTACAACTTTTATTGTTATTACTTTATTTTAGAAGCGAGCCAGGAACGAACTTGGCCTTGACTAAAAGGTTTGTTGTTGGATTTCTGAGAGTTTTGCTCATCCGTAAGGCTTTGACCAGAGACAGCCACGCTGTGGGTGCTCTGCACGTCCCTCCATACTGGCCCCCTCTGTCAGGGACACCAAGGAGAGCGTTGGCTCGTTGTTGTAAGCCTCGTGGCTGGCTGTGACACGCTCCCGTACATTTACAAGTGCGTAAAGTTCTTGAAGCTTTTGCTGCGTACACCTTGAAAATACACTCTAGCGGCTACTGCAAATCTCCAGAGCAGATCAATATTATTTTGAAATCCTGCGTCTTTGATGCATCGCCGTGTGATCGTGTGGCTGTTCCCCACAATACTAATGCGCAGGCATGCCTAGGTCGGGCGTTGCTCCTAGTGAAGCTGATGAAAAATGAACCGTTGGCTTTGGAGGTATGGAGATAGTCTCAGAGACCACAGCAGATGTTATTTAAGATGCTTTGCAACGACAAGCATATGTAGAGTTGATGGTGCAGTGCTGCAGAAAATGTCTGCTCTGTAGTAAAAAGCCCCAGCAATATATCTAGTGATAATATAAAAACTTTTCTAGGAAAATACTATATAAGAATTTATGGGCCCAAATATAGTTTGTACATCCGTGTTTAAACAACGGGGGTTACAATATGGGCTGAACAAGATGTGCAGCTTCACATGGTAAAGAGATAAAACAAGCCATGCTAAACAGGCTGCTGCTGTTAAATGATCTTCACTGTTCATTAAATTATCTGATGCTCTTCTCTAATGTTTTAGGATCAATGGTATTTCTGGACTGCATTTGTGCAGCCGTTAGTTCTTTGTTGCTGCATTTCCTGCGAATGAAATTCATACGTGTGCCACGTCAACACCATTTTGCACGCTGCTGCTCCTGCCGCCCAGCAGCTTGGATGAACCCAGCGACAGAAGCCTTTGCTAGCTCACGGATTCTCGTTTCTCTAAGCCCATCTGTTCAGCTGGTGTCCAGATCCAGGGCCAGTGCCTGGGCATGGTGTGTCCGTGGGATAGCCTTGCTGCTGTGACCAGCTGGTAGCAATCCGTGCGTGGCTGGGAATGAAAGAAAATGTGTGCGTGTGTGTTTACTTTTGTTGTTCTCATTTTATATACATGTATGAAGCCGTGTGCTCTGCAGCACTGCCCTCCACCAGCTTGCTCCTCGCTGTGAATGCAGGCAGCACGTTGAGATCAGAACGGCCCCTCTGTCGCAGACCAGGGCGGCTTTCGGGGTGATGCTGATCTTGCCTCTGGGATGCCCCTTTGGGAAATGCAGGGCAGCGTCCCCAGCAGAAAACTTCCATCACTTTGGGGGAATGATGTGCATCAGGGATGATGTGCATGGCCCAGGTGCTCCCTGGTACACAGGCAGCTTGTCTCCCACCCCATTTGCTTTATGGGGGAGCGTGGACGATGCCTGAGGCCAAATCCAGGGGTTGGGGTCATAAAGGGCTGGACAAGGGAGAGACCTCCCCTTGGCTGTGGGGTTGGCGTGTCACGTAAGGACTTCAGCTACCTATGAAACCAAGGCAAAACTTCTCCCCCAGGAGGTGGCATTGTCATGATCATCTGGCATTGTCATGATCATCTGGTTCAACCTTTTTTTTGTTTTTGTGTTTGTGTGTTTTGTGTTCCTTTTTTTTTTTCTTTCTCTCTCTCTCTCTTTTTCCTGAATATGAAGGAATTTGGTAAATAGCTTTTTGCCTGTAATCGCTGAAAAGCGAGAGATGCATATCTCTGGTGTACTCGGGGTAAGCCTCCTGCACCCCCGCGGGGCATGAAATGGCACGCCATTAAAACAGGTCCTCGTGGAAGCCGGGGGCAGTGCGCGGTGCCCTCCAGCCCCAAAGCATTTAAGCGAGGTGATAAAACACCAGATCGAGCTGTGGCCTCCTGACATGGTGTAACCGCTCGGCATTTACTTGCAGTATCTGTTCCATTACAGCCTGGTGCTAATGTTGGGTTTATTAGGTTAGGGACCTGAAAGGGAAACCAGATTATGTTAGTCTGTCTGGGGGAGCTGAGGGTTTGCAGGGTTTTCTTTCTTTTTTTCTTTATTCTTTTTTTTTTTCTTAATGCACTCCACTGCCTCTTCCTCGTAAGCATTGAATTTCATTTGACTTTCAGGGGCACCAGCCTGTCTTTCCTAGGTCTACGTAATTCCACAAATTGGGAGCAGTGCTGGAGCTCTGCCTTGCTGGCTGTGACCAGACCCTGGCATGCCGGGGGAAAACCCAGGAGAGCAGCAGGCAGCAAGGCCGGGCCTGGCCTGGGTGGCCCTAGGTGGGGACAGCCCTGCCTGGGCTCAGCCTGTGGTTCCCCCGGTGTCACCCCTTGAGTCTGGAGGAAGGTGTCCAAGTGCATTGTGCCTAAAATATCCACTGGGGAGGAAAAGGTGGGTGCAGGAGAGGCAGCTTGAAAAGGACCTTGGTTAAAGCTACCTAAGACTTGGTTACATTTTGGTTATTTAACCAGGAAATGCCGTATCATGGCATCCTAACGGCTGTAGGATTCCAGTTCTTTAATTCTGTCTGCACAGTGTTTGTTTAATGTGGAAATGATTCACACTTCAGATATATTCACAGGTTTTATAGCAGATAGCCAAATACCAGTCAGAAAATAACTGAAACTACTGACTGACCCGTTCCATGATTTTTTTTTTCCATATATCAGGGAAAAAGTTTCACATAGCCGATTTTTGTATTCGGTATTAGCTCACCTAGCCTGTTTCCCCCAGAATACGGCAACGTTTGGTATCTCAGGGGGGAAAAAAAGCTTTCTTGCTGCACTTCTTCAAAACCTGGTGCCAGTGCTTCCCATCGCGGCCGGCGTTTTGGGGGGATGCTCCTGGGGAGCTGGTGCCGGGGCTGCGGGGCAGCCTGGGCACATCTTCAGCGGCCTGATCTCAGCATCTGCTTTTTTAACATTTATTTTTAGATACCGCAGGTCTTGCTAAAGTAATTAGCAGCAGAGCTGTCACAGGCAGGCTGTTCTTGGTGCTGCGAGGGCTCTTCTTGAATTAAAAATAATTTTTAAAAAAAGCAATTTGGGGACCAACCGTGTATCTCAAGGGTCTTTTTTTTTTTTGTACACATTTATTATACTAGCTCAGCAATTACATATTTGGGCAACATTTTAATTGCATTCCCTTCTCTGTAAGCAGCGGTGAAGGGTAAGCCATAACACTGATTAATTTTACAGTTTGATTAAACCGTGAAAAAGCAACATTTTATTTCAATCAGGCTGCACCTGCACTTACGCACGCTCCCATGGACCCTGCGGAGGGGTTCAGCAACAACCCAAGCCGGGGGACCTCACGCTGCGGGTTCACCTGTGAGCATCCCTCACTCAGGTGAGGTTGGCTGACCGCTCTGCGGCGTGCCCACGGGCACGTGCTCACCCCTGCAACAGAATTACACCTCCAGAGAGGGGGAACAACGTCTCCTGCACGCTGAAATCCCTCACACCGCACCGACGGATGGATGTGCCCCCGAGGAAATAAGCAGCGGTTCCAGAAGTTCAGCGCCTGTTTCAAATTAGATCCTACGTAAGCAGATCAAGCAATTAGCTTCGCCTGCAGCTCCTCTGATGTTGGCATTTTCTCACTTGCATCTTAAAGATTTGTGCGGATAATGAGAGCAGAAGCAAGGGGGAAGCGAACCGGAGGCAATTAGTTTGTGTCGGCGTAGGGTTGGGGGGGTGGCACGCGAGGGGCCCGGTGCTGCCGTGGGGCTGGGAGGAGGAGGTGGGGAAGTGTGGCTGGCTGAGACACTGGGAGCTCAGGTCAGCCAAAAGGAATGAAGTCTTAATGGGTTGTTTAAGGTTTGTCCTAAAAATAAATCGCAAACCCCACCCGGCTAATGAGGGTGGGATGCTGCGGGACCGGGCACGGTCGAATTTCCACCGGCTTTGCCAGAGCCGGCTGGCTCGGGCTATTAAAGCCATCTGTTTGCAGCTACGCCTTTACCAGGGTCTCTTCTCACGGGTTCCCTGCTAAAAGAGGGTCTCGCTGAGCTTCTGGCCCTCCACCACCTCCCTCCTTTGTGCCGCAGCAGCCCCAGGGGAGCCCATCAAACCCCTTGAGGATGGCACCGCGCGGACCCGAGCCCCGCGTGCCATGAACGGGGCCCAGCACTCGTGCACAGAGAGCCTGGGTTTGCTTTGTCAGTGCCGCTGAGTGATGCTGCCTAAAAAATGCAAATTAACATATTTGCTGACTTACTTTTTATAGCTGCATTGAGCTCGCTGATTACCTGAGCTCGCTGGCAAATTAAATATGAATATTTATTTGACTGGGCTAAGAATAGGCTGTTGTAACATCAGGGCAGGAGGGAATATGCATTTACGGTAAGTATTCTTTTGTCTCCTGTGTCTTACAACATGATTATCATTTAGTAAAATAGAATTATCCCATTGATTAGATTTGCATCCTCTGAAACCAGGTGGCTTTTTTTTTTTTTTTCTGTTTAAGTAACCTGATAAATATAAAACAGGTTCTAGAATAAACCAGCTTTAGGATCAGAACTTTATTGCCTTTAGATATTCAGCACTTAGCCAGGCTCAAGCAGAACACAATCTCACCTGCACAAAGTCTTCAATGCCGTGCATTTAAACATCATTTTGTCATTCACTGGGTATTGAGAAGTAGAGTGGGGCTTGGGTGTTGTTTTTTGTTTCAGGAGGCTCTGTTTTGATCACTGAACAGAAAAATGGTGTGAAGGGATTTCATGGCGAGCCGGGCATCAGTGGCCAGGATCTGTGCAAAAGCAATCGTTTGCTTGCACCAAACTGAAAATGAAGTTAACCTTTTATGCTGCCTGATCTCTTTTCATTTGCAAAAGGGAGCCTAACGAGCTGACCTGGGCTGCCCTGCTTTCTAAAAATTAGCAGACACAGTCGTGTTCCTCAGCGCTATGAATTCTGCAGAAATTAAAATCTCTCTCCTTCGTACAAAGCAGGATAACGAGGAGTTCATCAGAAGCAGCCATGGTGAGCTCAGGTACCTCTGTGCAAGCAGTTGCTGAACTTTTCCCTCTTTTCGTTAAAATTATGTGAGTATGGATACAAATCCTGCATACTTTTCCTATTAAGTGCTTGCAAAATGGCCTTTGTCACTTTTTTCCCAGTGATAATTTTTTTAATAATGAAATAATCGGAGTTTTTTATGGTGGTGGTCTTTCAAATTCTAAGAAAAATCAACCAGGTGGAAAATAAGTCTTCCGTAAGCAGGGCATTTGCTACTGCAAGCATAAGCCAGCAATGTTGCGTTGGCGGCCTTTTAAAAACTGGCTAAAGACCTGAATTAAAATGGTAATTATGGTAAGAAGTGATACCTGGAGCAGGGTAGATAACGTCCTGAAGGTTTCGGCGTAACCGTACGGCTCCAAATCGGCTTAGGGCAGCCTTGGCTCACCCGCTGGGAGCATCAGGGCGACACCGGCTGCCAGGCAGGTGAACGAGTGCTGTAAAAAAAAAATTAAAAAGGAGGGGAAATAGATCTTGTGTAAACATTTACATTTTAATTTTCTTTTAATTTGGTGAGGCCCGTTAACGTGTGTACCAAGGCATGTAACGGCTTTGTGTTAACAGCGCGACAACGCGTCGTTAAGCGCGCGCCAGCTGCTCGCGCTCCGGTTCCTCCTCCTGATGGCCCTCACCGGTTCCTGCCGAGGGGAACAAACGCGTGCTTCCCCTCGATAGCCAGCACCAGTGCTGCAAAACAGGCAGCAGGAGCAGGCAGGAAGGCCCTGACACGTTTCTTGACAAAGCACAGCTCGTTAGGTGGGCAGCAGGAACGAGGTCCCCGGCCGGCGGTGCTGCTGTGTCCGATGGTGGGGTTGGTGATGTCTTGCACATCCCACAGTAACTATTTTAAATTTTAGTCAATGCTCTGAAGAGCAGAAAACCATGTTTTTATGCCAACGTCCCCCTTTGAGACTTTGTCCATACAAATACGGCGTGGGCAGGTGCAGAGAGGCAAAAAGGACCTGAGGTCTCGCCAGGAGCTAAGGTGGGAGGTGTTGTTGGAGGGTTTCTGAGGGAGCCCTCGCTCTGCCTGGTGCCCGGCTCTGCCTGTTGAAAGGAGGGACCAAACCCACCAGTTCAGGGCACCGCTGAGCAACATGATGATGGTTAAACTAACGGGAGGGAAAAATTACCTCGATGTCATGGCGTGTCCCACTTGGGTTGAGCTGTGACCGCGGGGTGTCAGGCAATGTTTCAGGCCGTGGGCAAGGCAGACACCACAGCAGAGGGCTTTGTTCCCCTCGTGTGGGCACCAGTGGGGTGGGATGGGTCACCTCCTCCTGCTGAGCACAAAGCGAGCCGCGTGACTGTCTTAGATTGGTCATTAATGCTTATATCAATGATGATAGCAAGAACATCATCATTACTCGCTGATTAGGCAAGGCTATTTCAGCAGGAGCTGAGTGTCGTGTTGTGTTTCTCTATTGTTTTCCTTCATTTTGGTGGACAGGTGAAGTTTGTTACCGTTGTCTCACCAGGTCACCTCGAGCCCTCAAACCTTGCAGCGGGGGCTCCTGGCTCCATGCAGAAGCCGGCGACGTGGCTCGTGTCTTCCAGTTCTTGCGTCCTGAGGTAGCTGTGGGAAGGGCGGAGGGGGAGATGAAAACTCAGCAGGGGGGTGGCAGATGGGGAGAACCACAGCACAGCAATAAGACTGCGTATTTGTTCAGCCGGAGGCACAGGCACATCAGCTCTTGCTGTTGGATTTCGCTGCTTTGTTGTAACAGAAGTGGAGTTTGGGCCAGGTACTCCACTGCTCACACCAAGTGGTTGCTATTTGTTTGCCATGGAGTTGGTAACGATCCGCAAAACTGTATAATGTTATCTATAAAAGCATTTTAATTGAGCTTAACCTCCCTGTAAAACGTAGCATTAAACACGGGTGGACGGGGTGAAAGTCTGCATCGCTGGCAGCAGTCGTGCAGCGCTCCTGGGCTTGTGCAGCACTCTGAAACTTCAGTCACCTTTCCCTTAAACTTGCCATTGATTTAAAGAACTCCTGTTATTACCTGACAAGCTTCCTCATTTTCTGCATTTATTTTGATTTTGTAGAGCTTTCAGCCATGCCTTTATTGCTGCTGAGGAGTAAAATATCTGTTATAGCCAGCACCATAAATCTGCCTCCACCCGAGGACTGTATCCTCCTGCCTATAGATCACTTCGGTTATTGCCAAAAAGTGCCATCATATCACATTGCAAATTAGGGGCTGGGAAGACAGGGCTTTGCTGATTATGCCTATTATGTGTGTCTGAGGGAAATACTTTACTCCCCCAACTAAGAGGAGACAGTTATAAAAAGTTCAGGGAGAAAATCAGGAATTAATGGGCAGTGGTGGCTCTCTCCTCAGCTGTATCTGAAGAAGAGAACAAAAAAAAAAGCCTGTTTTGGCAGCCCTTGGAGAGCTTTAGTGAGCCTAAAGGGTAATGGATGTGGTAGCGGGCTAATAACCCTCCTGCCCCCTGCATGGCATCCCCTGGCCCACAAAAGCTGCGCGGTGCTCAGCCGGGCTGGGGCACTGACCCGCAGCGGGGCTCAGACCCTAACAGACAAACAAAAACCAACCCAAAAAGCTCAGAGACGAAAGAGCTGCCTGTCGGAGGAGGCTGAGCTCCTCGGGGTGCCCACAACGTGTGCCTGGCGTGGCGGTGGCACGCAGGGAGGGTTGCCTCAACCACCCCCTTCTGTGCGAGGGACAGGGCCGTTACCGACGGCTGTGAACCCGCCCCATCCTTCGGGTCCTGCTTCTCTCCCTGGAACATTAGCAAAGTAAAGAAATATGAATAAATTAAAGGCAGCATCAATTATTTACCCATCCGAAGCGTTTCTTCCTGCTTTTTCAACTCCCAGCATCCCTCTCAACACCCTGCGCAGCGCGGCTCTATTTTATTTTTTAAATTATCTAACATTTCTTTCAATTTTTAATTCTCCCACCTTTTAATAATTAACGAGCCTACTTTCGCTTTAATATTTTTTTCAAGCAGCACTGCAGGCCTTGGGAGAGACCTCAGACAGGTCCCTTTATTTTTGTTCTTATTTCATTTGGGGATTTCTGTCTCCCACTCTTTACCTTCTTTACCACCACCATCCCACATCTATTCTGACTTTTACTCCTTTCTTTCTAAGGTTTTTAAGATCCTTTCACCCCATTTTTTCCTGTTGGCTCTCGCTCTCGCTTTGCTTGGTGGGGCTTCCCACTAGCTGTCTGAGCTGGAGACGCTTTGTAGCCAGAATATTTTCATGATATTTGCATATTTTCAACAGCAGATGGACCTAGAATGCCAAATTATGTGTTGGTGGCTTTTATTTTATTTTATTTTTTTTAGCGTAGCTTATTTTTGTTTGATTGGGATACGTTTTGATGCTGGAAAATGAAAAATTCTCTCCTGAATGGCTTTTTTTTCCCCACCCTTTCTTAAAACCTTCGAGGAATCTTGGCTTGGTTTGGTTTGGGATTTCTTTTCTCGCCCGGCCAGGCAGTGACACGTCTGGCTGAGGTCTCCCCCATCCCACCCCATCCCATCCCCATACACCTGCGGTACAGGACCAGAAAACCCGACCATGGGCCAGGAGCAATCCTGAACACACAATCCCGGGCACCCTGCGATGCCTGCCCCGCGAGGTGCCACCACTCAGCCGTGGTAGGAGTGGACTTGATTCATAAATTCAAATTACAGCAGTTTACATAGCAGATATAATTGCCCTTTAATGCTTTACATCCTAATGCTGTTACAAGGGACGAAGAAATATTGGGATCTTCCTCAAACGTCTCTTTTGATGAAGGAAATATGAGCCGGGAGCACTCGGCATTAATTCAGGAGGGCTGATATCAGTGGCTTACTGTAAGCTCGGCTTCTGCTGGCAAAGAAGATATTTCAAAGCCCCAAGCAACACCAAGACACGAAAATGGAGTGACACGGACGTTGTGAAAACAGCTGGAGAATAGCTCAGAGAAGTAAGACTTGGCTTTACAAGTTAAATCTTCCCGGGCCTGGCAAGGCTTAACCCCAGCACATCTGTATTCAGCATCCATGGTGCTCTCAGCACTTTTGCTGTCAGGCAGGTGGGTCGGCTAGGAGAGGGTTGTGATGGTTGGGGACAGCCCCTGGTCAGTGCCTTAGCAGGAAACCTGACTTCATCTGCCCAGAGGGACACACGTGGGGGCTTGGCAGAGCAGGGGCAGAGTGTGCCGGGCACCCCTGGCCCTGCCTGGTGCCTCTGGGCAGCCACCCCACTGCCTGAGCTTGGCCCCTACAACTCCCTTTCGTCCTTTCTTTTTTTCCTTTCCTTTCCACCGTGCATGACGTAGGCAGGCTTTGTCACCTCTGTGGAGGAGGAGGTGGCCGTAGCCTGTCCCTCGCAGCCACCCCGGCACGTTGGAGGCAGCAGCACGGCACCAAGCACCCCCAGAGCACCGGGTCACTGTCGAATGGTGCCCCAAGAAACGCTCAGCTCTTGCAGGTGGCCAGGCAGCGTGGGAATAAATGGAAGCAGGCAAACAGAGGCTGCAATAAATGCTAATGCATTTTAACCTGCTCCGCTACCTCCCTGCCAATTAGTTGTCACGATGCACTTGTAACAAGGCAATAAAACACGGAGGGAGAGGTCGGACGCAGACGAGCGCTGACCGAAGCGTTCTGAGCAAATTGAGCATTTTTCAATGCGAAATTATGAGTGGATTCTGAAAGCCTGGGGCGGACGAGGAAACCTGCTAACGTCAAAAACTCCGGGGAGAGGCGTAATTGAGAGGCGTAATGACTGGTCCCAACGACACAGCTAGGCGGGAGCTGGGAGAGCAGACTGAAACGGCAAAATGTTCAGTAAATAAAAACGTCAGTGGGGTGTAATTAAAACAGAAGGAGCTGCATGAAACCTGTGGACTTTGGGTAGCCGGTGGCTGCCGCCCAGGCCACGTGTGACGGAGAGGCCGGGGAGGCAGCGGGAGGGGAATTTTTGTCTTTTGGGCCGTGCCAGCACGGCCACCTCAGCACTTTTAGAGGTGACTGGATGAAATATGCACGCGGATTCCTTCAGGGCAAGCCGGCCACGTTATCAATTTATGCCAGGTCAACTTAGCGAAGCCTTCGGATTAAAGAAACCTGAAATATGAGGCAGGTTTCCTTCGGCCATCAGCCCCTGAGCGACGGCGTGGGCTCTGGGCTTGCGTTTCCCAAGGTGGGTGGATGGGGGCACCCGGGGGTGCGGGCAGCACCCAGTGCCCCAGCAGGGCAGCCCCTGGGTTTTGTCCCGTGTATTTAATGCTCCGTGTCCCCCGTGGTGCCGGGGATGTGCCACGCTGAGCTAAGGCTGCTGCCAGCTGTTCTGTTTCGAGGTTCATCCACTTTGGTCCGGGATGAGGTCCTGCCACGGGGGGCTGCGTTTCGAGGAGAGGCCTGGAAATGAGCCTGCTTTGAGGCACCTCTGACACAGGGAGCACAGCCAGGCTTTGCGACTTCTACCTCGGGCTCCAACACAGCAGGTCAGGCACCAAAACACCGCGTGTTTTATCCTAGCCGTGTGCTGAACTTGTGGCACGTTATGAGCCGTTCATCAATTCTCCCTCACGGCACCGAGTGAGTCAGGCACAAACTGTTCCCAGCCGGGGGGACGGGAGGTCAGGAGCAAGAGAAACATTTTCCGAAGTGCACGTGGCCGGCGGGCAGGGCCCGGCTCCTCCGTGCGTCCCCTTCCATCACCGGATGGAAATCAGGAGCAGCTCCCAGCCGTGTGCTTGGAAATTCCCTCCTGGTTCACAACCAGTGGTTGCTGGTGTTTTGTTTTGTTTTTTAAATAAACTGCAGCACACCAAGACCTGTCCCGCTGACTGCTGCACGTTGCTCGACTCCCCAGGATTTTTGTGATTTGACTTCTGTGATTCCTTCTAAGACAACCGCATTCCTTCCTCCTCCTCTCCGCTTCTGAGCCGAGCTGAATTAAAAGCCCTCATCCCAGCTGGCATAAATGAGTGATTAACCTCAGAACCACCTCAGGGGCATCCTGCTGAATAGCTCGGGTTCCCAGCGCATTTCTCTGACGAAGCCAGGTGCGGCTGCGGTGTAAAATGGATAAAGCAGGGATGTGACAGAAGGGCTGAGTGCCTCCGCTCCCGTTTCTTCAGCCCAGAGCTGCAGCAGCCAGCACGGGGCACTGGGGGCCAGGCAGAGCCCAGGCTCCTCGTTAAGCCCACCTCCAGCACAGAAAATAACTCAAGGGAAGACGAAAGCAGGGTTGCTGGGCTGTGCTTTTATTGGCAGGAGCTTCCCGCAGCTGAGTTGCCATTTAGCTCTTCAGAGAACAGGACAGGCGATCCCGCTCTGCCAGCCCGGACCTGATCAGCGGGAGCTGCGGGAAGCACCAGCCCCCTGTCGGCGTGCTAATTGCTGGGTCTGACTTGAAATTAATAATTGCCAGCCGTGGGGAGAGCGTTTGGCTGCTCCTGAAGCCTGGCTTAGGACTCACACCGGAGTGATGAGCATCCTCGGGGTTGTTCTGCTCATCCCAAAACCCAGCCTGCTCCCAGGACAGGAGTAAATGAGGAAAACCCTTTGGGCAGCTCCTGGTGGGAGCAGCAAGGACACCCCCCGGGGAGCACAGCCAGCCCTGTCACCCCTCTTTTCCATGCCTGTGAACGTTGGGTCCGTGATTTGCCACCAGCTCCGCTTAAAAAGGAGGCAAGCGAGCTGTTCTGCAGCACCCGGCGCAGCTACCTTGTCCTCCCCGTCTTCTCCTGGAAGCCTACCCCGCTTCCCGTCACTGCAGCGGCTTGCAGGCTCGCGAAGTGCTGCCAAAAGAGTGAAATCCAAACATGTTTTGCACTGCTTGAGATAGAACCAGCCAGCGCCGTCCCTGCTCCGGGAGCTGTTAAAGTGGTATTTCCCACAAGGAAGGACGTGCAGCGGGACGGGTTTTCTATTAGGTGGATCAGATTAACGCTAATTAATATACCCAGGGCTGCGTTATTTTTAAAGAAGCGAGTCGTGTAGGAGAGAAGAAACAAGATGAAAAGTCATGACATATTAATGATTCAAACCGTATGCCGGGGCTGGCAGAACAGAAAGTATTATGAATAATTCAGGCGAGACAGGATTTTCCTTGCAAGGTCGGCGAACGTAACAGGGCTGGATTTGGGGAGGCTCTGCTCGTGCTCTCCGGCACTGCCCAGCAAGCTCCCTCCATCCGCAGGCTGCCGAGGAGCAAAACCCCAGCGGGGGGCTCACCGTGGAGCCCCACGGCTGCCGGGAAGAGTTCAGCCTGCATCCCGCTGCCAAATGCTTTAAAGGCTGCTTTGGAGCCCAGCTCCGGGGGGAACAGGCAGGGCGAGGAGGCGGCGATGCCGTAGGCAGCTGGCGAGGGACCGGGATTTCTCAGAAAATGGCTTGAAGGAGGAGGGCTGCTCTGGAAGATGCACGTGAGTACCCCGCACGTCAGATGCTGGCGAGCCGTGCCCTGCGCTCACGCTGCTCCTTCTCTTCTCGTAGAAACGTAGTCGGGGAGACAAATCCTGTAAATAACGTGCAAATTGTCTGGATGCCTGAGAAACAACGGGCTGCCTGGGTCTGTACCTTACAAACAGCGATGTAAGCAAGCCGGGAGGTGTCAGCAAAGCTGGGACAGGAGCCTGGTATACAGCGGGTGTGGGTGCAAAGAGCCCTTGCCCCACGTGTAGGCACTGCTCCCACAGAGATGTGTTCGGGCAAACCTGCTGGGGCCTCGAGGGAGAGCCTAACGCAGCCTCTGCCGATAGTTTTAACCTCATTCGGTCTGCTGATAAATTTTACATGGACTTTTATTTCATAAGGGGCCTACCAAGGACACGTGGCCTGCAACCGGCCCCGGTGCCTGGCAGCTGAGATCAGGTACAGCAAATAAATCCAGCACAGCTTTTAAATTGTGGTCGTTTGTGAGCATAAAGGAGAACCTTTGGGCATCTCGCTGCCTCGCAGGAGCCTTTTGGTGCTTGGATACCTCGTTGTGATGGATTCTGCTTGGGCAGACCAAACCTGCCCGTGCGTGAGGGGAACACGTCGCCGTTCTCGCTGGGGTTTGGCTGCGTGGAAGTGGCCCGGGGGAGAGCCCCGTGACTCGTGATGGGCTCTATCACGTGTGCCTAGCATGTCAGTGGAAGCAGGGAGAAGGGAGGGCAGACGAGAAACCAGGGGGGTGAGGGGTTGAGCAACGAGTCCTGCCCAGGAGAGGGGGGCTCCCAGGCAAGCACTGGGGGTGCCAGGCACCCCACCTGGGTCTCCTTCCATCAGGTTTTGACTTCAAGGTGTGATTCAGCTCACATAAAATGATGCTGGGGCTTCGGCGTCCCGGAGGGGACGCGTGTCCCAGCCGCACGGCGAGGTCCGTCTTTGGGCAGAGTTGCAATTTCTTGGCTGTTGGTGGCTCCTTCTCTCCCAAGCTGCTTAAAACCAGAAAAAAAATGGAGGCGCACAAAGAGAGGCGGCCTGCAGTTCCCAGCAACCTTCCCATTTACCTGTTTTGAAGCACCGTGTCCCTTCGGAGGCGAGCACAATTCTGTCTGGCAGCACAGCGGAAAGCGGCGTTTGCGCCTACCAGCGCGATTCCCTGCTTCACCTCACCGCTGCCTTTCATCCTGAGCACGTTCTCATTATTTATGGGCTTTCGCTGTTAAATGGGAAAGCTGTGAAGTGTGCTAAAACTTCCGAATGAGCACCCCGAGGATGGCAATGGTCACACTGCCGGGGCCGGGGGGGTGGGATGGGAGCTGCGGGCGCTGTGCGGCGGCGGGACTGCGTTTGGGGCGGGAGGGCAAACCCCAAAGCTCCTCCTGTGCACGCCCGGGGGAAGCTTCTCGCTTTTCCACAGCGTGAAAACCATTGAGAAATGCCGAGCCGGAGAGGTGAAAAATGTCACTTCCAATTGAAATGTCCTGATGGAACAGAAGCAAAGCTTGGGGGGGTATTTTGTGGAGCGTCGTACGCGATGACCTGGGAAGGAACTCGGATTTGGGGGCAGCAGGAGAGCAGGAGCCGCGGTGCTGGGAGCTGTGCTGACTCAGTTCTGCTGCCAAGGCGTTTTTCTCCTCTGGGTTATTTTAGGGCCCTGGGTTATTTTAGGACCCCTCCTTTCTCCCAGCCCCCGGCAGCCGTGCGCTAAGCTTCCTCAATCCCCGCTTCCTCCCGTAATTAATAAACCCCCAGCGAGGCTGAGCTGCGGGCGCTAATTGGAGCGCAGCGCGGGCAGCGCGGGGCTGCTAAGAGGATTACTCACTTTCTGCGCCGCTGGTTTCCCGTGTCAATGGGAACACCTCGAGCACTGGGTCAGCAGCGGGGCAGAGCAGAGCACAGCAGCCCCGTTCCCCCCGGCTTCCTCCCTCCTTTTGCTCATTCGGTGCCTTCCCCACTCCTGTTTTATTTTACCTACTCAGCACCCGTTTTGTGTAGGTCGTGGAAGTCAGCTCCAGGCTTTTCTTGCAGAGGTGGTAAGATCGGGCTTTGTGGCACTGCGAGGGACCTCTGTGCCCTAGCTGCACTAAGGGCAGAGCACGTGGACGTTGATACCCCGCTTCCTTGCGGCACCCTCAAAAATACCCAAGCCGCCTACCTTGCCGCTTGGGAACGGCGGAGGATGAAGTCTGTGCCTCGCACGGCTTCTGCAAAATAAACACAGCTCTCAGGAGCTGGCTTCCATCTCTCACTCCTTCAGTAACGGAGATGTGTTGCCATCAAGGCGTTTTAACAGGCACAGGTGGTTTATTCAGGATGTTACCTCGGAGCAGCCACAGGAGCGTGAAGCTGCAGCCTGTCTGCTGCTCGTGTTGGACGTGGCGTCGCCCCAACGGCACCAGCTGAAATTTTCGGGCACGGGCACCTGCAGCCAGCCATCCCTCCAGGTGTTTGCCGTGCACGCGCGCGCTGCTCCGCACCGCTGCCTCGCTGAGCCCAAACACCAGCACCCCTGCCTCGTTTTTCAGTCTGCGGCTTGAAGCCCTGCTGGGAATTGGATCAGGGAGCGGCGGCGCCAGCAGCGACATCTCTCTCCATCACGCTGCGAGCTTTTCTCCGCCGCCGTGTCGCGGGCTCAGGGCTGCGAACACCAAGGTCTTGTCCTCTCTGCAGCCGGGCTCTCCAGGTGCCTGTGGTCCCGCCTGCACCCCACGGGGGACTTGGGGCTCACCTCCCTGCCAGCACTCTCCTGAGCACTGCTTGTCCTCCCCGCAGCCCCCCAGGCTTCGTCCTGGGCACAGAGGCGCTGCTGAGGAGCAGTCGGCAGCTGGCAGCGATGCCGCTTTTGCACGAAGCTTTGCCTAAGTGGGTTACTGTCGGAGATTAGCTGGAAATACCTCTGTTGAAATAGCACACGGATTAGAAATAGACCTTTTATCTGCAGTAATAGGTCATGGCAATTTGCTTTCTATTTTTTTGCCGTCCTGCTCTGGCATTTGTGCACTGATTTGAGCGTACGTCTGACCCGCAGCTTGGGCAACAAGAGAGCTCAGACACGGGTCTGCAGCTCTTTTCAATTCTCAATTTGTGATTTTATTTTTTTCCGCATGGGAAAAAAAAAACACCATCAACAACAAAAGCATGTTTCCAAGTCCCTGAGAGCCACGGGCAGGGTTTTGCCCAGCACGAGCAGTGCCACCGCTGTGCGGTGACCCCGGCGCCCGCAGGAGCTTGTCCTTGTCCTGCCTTAAGCCGATCGCAGCCCACGTTGGCTAGAGCTCCTGCACGCCTCCACCGCTGTAAAAAATGGCTCTGCAGGATGGGGGGAAGCAGGGATGCTGCTACCCACAGCCCCCGAGCTGCCCCCAGGCAGCTGTGGGGACAGAGAGGTGGCAGCTGGCTCTGCCCGGCCTCTGTGCGGTGTCCCCGGTGAGCACAGAGGGTGTCCCGGAGCGCAGCGCAGCCAGGAGGGCTTTCCTCCCAGGGTATGGCTTTAGGATGAGTCTGCTCCCGTTAACGAAGTGCTGCAGTAATTGTTAGCTTGCTCCATCACTTCAATTTCGAGCACGTTAAGTAAGGCTTCTTGAGGAGGGGAAAATGATTCTCCCCGAGAGTTACGATCCTGCGGAGAAAAACAAATTCATCAGACGCGTTTCGTAAAAAAAAACAGTTAACGGTAATTTCACTTGACCCCAATAGCACTAAATGAGATTATGAAAAGCTGAAAAAAAATGTTCAATAACCTAATTATATTTGGTACCTGCGCTTTTCCCTTTTCCGGGTGGAGGCTGCAGAGAATCCTGCCCCCACCACGCTCCCGCTGCTGCCTCCCTCGTGGCACAGGCGCCGGGTGGGCTGCAGCCCCTCCAGCTGCCCTGCACCGACAGGGATGCTCCTGGGTGCTGTGTCCTTGGGCCCTGCTTGCCCCGGGACCAGGGGCAGGTGGAGGCTCCCCAGCAGCGTCCCCGTGTCCCTGCAGCCTCACGCGGCGTGTTTCAGGGTGAGGGATGTGGGGCTGGCACGGGGACGTTCACCCCGTGTTTGTCCACTGCCACCTGCGACAGGCTCGGGGATGCGGCAGGAATTTCCAAGCGCTGCAAATTATTAAACAACGGTGATAAATTATAAATGGCGAGCAAAGGACGTCGCAGAAGCGGACCTTGGCTGTTCCCACACCCGCACGGCGGGGAGGCAGCTCCGGGCACACAGAGCTCGGCGTGGCACAGCCCCTGCAGAAGCACCAGGCGCTTTTGGTGCTGGAAAAGCTCCAAAGCGGGGCCGTTTTCAGGAGCGAAGCTGCACTCGGAGGCCCCAGCCCGGCACTCGAAGGCAATCAGCTAAAAAGAGCAGTGACTGATGTAACCAAGGCAAGACAAAGCACATACAGTTGCTTTCAGGCTAATATGTAGATTTATGCAGAAAACAAATATAAAGAGCTGCATCTGTTGCAAGCGAAGTATAATTCATCATCAGGGAAGAGGTTTGGTTTCCTTGCAGCTACATGTGCGGTACTTACATATTTTATTTTCCTTTTTTTTTTTTTTTTTGGTACCACGATGTTATTTTTGGCTTTTCTTTTTTTTTTTTTTGGAGTTGCGTTTCTTATTTGGAATACAGATTAGAAACAAAACACTTCCCAGAGAGGGCTGAGCCGATTCCTAATGTGGCAAATCAGCCGTCCCTGGCCCTTGGCTCTTCGGTGCGCTCTGCAGTCCCCGGCAGGTCCGAGGCTGCCCACCGATGGCAGATAAGGCTGGCGTGGCCCTGCTGTCTTTGCAGGCTGGTTATTAGTCCCCTGGGACACCGGGGATGAAGGCAGGAGAGGCTTTGAGCCGTCCCGTGGATTCTGGAGAGCTGTTTGAGGGCGGTGGGTGCCAGGCAGCCGCTGCGAGGAGCGGCTCGGGCTGCCCGTGGAGCTGCCGTGCCCACGCGCTGCTCCCGCAGGCTGCATGAAGCACATTGTAAATCATCAGAGGAAAGCAAAGCAGCAGGCCGTGCCCCTCTGAACCTGAACAGCATCGAAATGTACGCTGGTGTGCAAAGGCACAGAGGCAAAGTGTTGATAAAAGGTAGCTGTCCTTGGCTGCACGCTGGGAGTCGGCAGCGGTGGTGGGTGCAGAGCAGGGGTGCTCCCTGGGCCGAGCTCGCCAGCAGTGCCTGACAGCCTAGGGAATATCCTAAACCTTTTTTCCTCAAACTGTGGCCTGCGTCCATCAGTGGGCGAGTTCTCCAAGCATCTCGCCTCGTTCTGCCCGAGGTGTGCCACCTCCGGTCAGCCAGAAGGACGCCTGGGGATAAGTTCCCGAGCACCGGCTCCTGCTCCCAGCGTTGTCTCCTCGAGCTTAGCCAGCTGGGCTGGAGGCAGCTGAGGGACACCAGCACTGTCCTCCCTCTCCTCCATGATGCCACCAGCCCCCAGCTTTGTGACCTCTGGAGCTGACGGAGGCAGCAGCCTCCGCTCCTCACCCACACATCGTTAAGGGGCCGGTTCCTCCCCGTTCCCCTGCCCTCTGCTCCCCACGCGCACAGAGGAGCAGGGCAGGATGGCTTTTGTCACAGCGCTGACCTTTGGCACTAAGTAACCTCCTCCGTGCATGCAGGAATTTGTGAGTTAATAGGTTTAGAGCGGCTCCAGAAATATCAAGATGTGGCGGTGCTGCTGTGGAGTCATGCAGAACTATTTCAGCTATTTCCTCAGCTGCATTCCTTACCAACGTGCCTGTGAAACCAGTTTAGGAAATGGCATTTTCTTTCCATGGCCTTGGTGATTACACCGAATTCCAGAGGTCCTGGCGGAGATAAGGGGGATCCCTGCTGACCTCGCTCTGGGCTTACCAAGTGCATTTGCTCTGAGTGCTCTGCTGGCTCCTTGTGACTGCCCCGACTGGGGGAAGCAGCCCCAGCAGGAGGAAAGGGGAATTCACAACTCCACTGAGCTTCCATTAACCACAGCAATGTGTCCTTGCTGGAAAAGTATGTGACAGCAGGCACAGTCCTGGCTCCGTGACACAAGGAGGAAGAGGAGGAGGAGGAGGAAAGATCATGTTTCCCAAGGTACCAGGCACATCTGCATCATCAGCCCCAGCTCCCCAAGCCCCCAGGTGCTGTGTGCCAGCCCTGGGGACAGTCGGGGTGTCACAGGGTGTCACCTCCAGGCGATGGACAGGGCCGGAGAGGGCAGTGGGAGGCAGGCTTACAACAGCATCACACCAAAGGGTGAAGGAGAAGGGGGCAGCAGAGCCACACTCCTCGCCTGCAGAGGAGACGGCACTAGAGGAACCCCTGGGGCTGCTACTGGGCTGCTAATAACATAATTGCAGGCCATTTAGTCCTTGAAGGGTATTTTTTTTTGGTAATTGCCTTTAACGCTGTATTTGCTTTCTACTGATTTCAGCACAATTTCACTTTGACTGTATTCAGGTGGTAATCCCTGCCTTGCCAAAGCGGTGATAAAACCTCTGGTGTGTGTATCAGCACATTTCCCACTGCCTGGGAATAAAATTAATCATCGTGACCGGCCGCTTTGGCGTCCTGAATGACAAGTCTCGGGAGGTTTCAGCAGTTTTCTGTTCTGCCCTATTAAAATGGCCAAGAAATAATTTTAATTGAAGGGGGTTTGTTTCTCCCTTATAGAGAAACTGCCTCCATCCTCTTCCTGGCATCTGCGGTGCTGCACGCTGTTCATTTTTAAGTGGGAATGGCATTATTTTGTGTTTTGGTGTTGCAGGCAGGTGGGTGGGGGGTTACTGGAGCTGCAGGAAGGCATGGGGCTGCCCGGGAAATGAGAAGTAAAGCAGCAACCTCGTGGTCCTCGATGAGCACAACCATCGGGGCTGTGGCATGTGGTAGGGCTCACCCGACTGCAGGCTGGTATTGGTGGTTTCTAGAGGAGATGGCCTTGGGTGACTGAATAAGCAGTAGTAAAACAGAAAAAAATAATGTCTGAAATACCAAATGCAATGCGACTGTATGCCAAGTGAGGTGAGTCAGCAGCGTGCAAGGGCATTTGGCTGCTCGAGCTCCTGAAAGTTCATGAGGGCAGAGGGGCCACAAGCAGCTGGCAGAGGGCAGGGTACCTCTCTCCTGGATGTACCCAGAGATGTGCTGCAGCCGTCGCTTCAGTATGAGTGATATGTTCCTTTCCCAGCAGCATTCAGCCTTAAGTTTGACCTTTTCCATTCCCGTGCCTACTCTGATGCCTGTGGAAATCATCTGGAGCTGCCAGCTCAGCTGTAGCTGGGACTGAGCACCCTGTCCACAAGCAGGACAGTGCCCAGCACTGCCGGGCACGGGGTGGGGAGCCCTGCAGCATAGGGGATGAAGGCCCAGATCCCAAAGTTAGCTGGTGGTGGGACCTGGCCAAGGCTTTTCCTCCTCAGGACGTCCTCCAGGGCTGGCCTGTGCAGGAGTTTGCTGAATCCCTCAGAGCCCAGCCGGTACCTCCCTGTGCTGGGCGGGCTGCAGGGGATTAATCAAGCAAACGACACTAATAGGAAACAGCGGCAGATGTCAAGCATGTGCTGCTCCTATATATAATTTGGCCTTAAAACACAGATTTCTGAGTTCCTGTTTGATTTCGCAGTACTGGAAGGTGTCTGTCACCATGGTATCTGCCTGCTCCTCTCGGCGCTCCCAGTGCGGTGCTTTTCCCTCAGAAACGGTGCAAATGAAGCTGTGGGAAGGGGCCGGAGGTGTGGGACAGTGCCACTTGCCTTTCCATCGAAGATGGAAGTCGGATTGGTTTTAAGGAACGACC
Organism: Heteronetta atricapilla; assembly: GCA_011075105.1. NCBI lineage: Eukaryota > Metazoa > Chordata > Aves > Anseriformes > Anatidae > Heteronetta > Heteronetta atricapilla. The sequence continues at coordinate 24,160,009 of CM021739.1, read as the reverse complement.
AGGACTGCTCTCTGGGCAGTCCTTTTCCTTTTTCTTGAAAGGAAACACAAAAATCGCCGGCGCTCAGAGGAAGCGCGGCGTTCCTGTCACGGCAGGGCAGCGTCATTTCCTTGGCAAGGCCGCATCTGCAGAGTAACAAGGGGCAACTCTGCCCCTGCCAAAATTTAAGGTAAACACAACCCAGAAGCGTTGGGTTAAGATGTCAGGTGAACGTTTGGGAGCTTCAGGAGGGGACAGGAGTGCTGAGGTGAAAGGAAGAGCTGCCACCACCCCTCTCCTGCCCCTGGGTCTGGGCGTACAGGCCCTGAGAGGCCGCCTGGGCCTTCGCTGTCCCTGCCTCCCTCCTTCCCCTCCCTAACAGCTTCTGCAGGTTAGCACGAGTGAGAAAGTGCCTGAAATGTATCTTAGTATGAGGCTAGAATAGTGCCAAAATGGTAAAATGAAGTAAATGTAATAGCTTATGATAATAAGCAAGCTGCCTTTTAAACTGGCCCCGCATTCATTCAGGGGAAGTAGTAAGGACTCTATTTTTGTGATATATTTCTGTTTCAGAATCAACCCAACCAGACTTGTTTGTATTAAAACCTCCTTTGCACTGAATAAAATAACTGTAAAGCACATTCTTTCATCTACAAGGGCTGGCGTTCACACCCTCCACCCTTTAAAATTCATACGAATTTCAAGCCGTTCTTCGCTTTGGAGAAGCAACTTATTTGATGTAGGCTTGTAAAGGAGAAGAAATTACATGTGTGTTGTGAATAACAATAACCAGCTTCTTCTGAAGGGTCAAGTGGAAATATAGCCCCCATCTATAATTAGGAATGCAGAGGGCTTACTTTACAAGGGTAAAACAACTGCATCTGTCTGCAGAGAAAGTGGGAAAAAAAAAAAAAAAGAAACTTAGAAAATCATCAAACAGACATATTCTGAGTAAACTAACGGGGGAATGCCCGTGCTTGAAGGAAGGCCCAGGTGTGGGTTGGCAGGGATGTGGGACAAGAACCTGTTCCTTGTCTGCTTAACGGTGAGACCCCATTTTGTCAGGGGCTGCTTTTCTTCAGGTATCGTACTGGACACGTCTTCCTCTCATGCTTTTTTTTCTCCTGTCACCCCCACCGAGCTGGTTTCACCTGGAATGAGACCCCAGGAGTGAGACCCCTGGGGCTCTGCCGAGGGCTGTGTCCCTGGGACGTGGCAGCGCCACGCTGCCGGGTGTTAGCCTTGCATTGCTGGGCCCACGGCGACCTTTTGTCATGAAACTTGAACGCGTTGGAAGTGCAAAGGGAACTCAGGTGGACCACAGGAAGGGCCGTGAGCATCCACAGAGTCCTGCCTGGACAGGCAGTGCCCTGAGAAGTCAGTGTGCCTTGTGGCAGGGGAGCTCCCTCCTCTTCCACGCGGTGTTAGCCTTACACTTGTCGCAGGAAAGAAAAGAAATCTTCCTAATCAATCACGCGCGCCGTGAGATCCTATAAATAAAGCTTTCTGCAGCCTGTGACTACCAGACTGGAACCGATCAGGCTGCTCCCCCGCCTTGCAATACAGAAATACGCTCAAATACAGAAATACGCCCCACAAAATATGTCAAACGCAATCCCCCCCAGCCACTGAGCTGTGCAACTGGGACAGATTTTTGCACTGTGAACCATTTCCAGGATGGAGGCTTAACTCCTGCTCCCTCCTGCCATTCGCTGGGATTATTTTTACAAGTGCACTTTGCACAGTCACTGATTTTATGGGTCCCACGGCAAGTGCCAGCAGCCGGGGGAGGGAAGCAGGACGGGGTGGGATGGGGGGAGCGGCCCTGGCCACGGCTGCTCTCGGTTAGCGGGAGAGTGCCAGGATTTACTCCATGCTGGAGCCTGCATAGCACCTGGTGATGTCCAGAGAGATCCTGTCTTCGTGACCGAGCTTTCACGGGTGCTGTAGCCTCCTTGAAGCCATACTGAGCTGTGGCTGGGACCCAGGGTCTCCCACGCAGGTGTTTCTGTCTGCTCAGGAGAGCTCACGGGGTAGGTTTGTCACACGCGGTGTCTATTTCTGGGACCTCTGTGTCGCTTGTCCCCTGTCACCAGAGGGATGGGAGCAGAACAGGACCCCAAAATCGGCCGAGCAGATGCAATCTCCTGAGCACAGCCACCTCCTTGTGCGTTGCAGATCATTGCCACTAATAAAGGGAAGGTGGTGGCTGTGTTATGGGTTGTGGAGACGGGGATTTGAGACCTCTGTGCTGACACTGCTCGCCCACTGATAACGTGTCCTGACCTCAGCAAGCTCCCCACACCATTTGTCATCTAAATCTAAATCCCATCATCTAAAACCAAGTATGTCAGTGCAAGCTCTGGGACCAGCCTGTGGGCGATGCTCCCGGGGGGGTGGCAGAACCGGGACCTCCACATTGGCCCCACGTCGTGTAAGGCAATTGCCTTATGCCTCCCCCGGCTGCTCTGGCAGAGGTTTGTCATCTGTTGGGGATGAATAGCAGCACAGCAACTAGTTCAAAAGTCACTTAAACGGCTGGAGATGTTTTCCTGCTTCCCCTCTTCCCTTTATGCTGCTCGGAAGAACCTGCAAGGCCGTGCCAGCCCCTCCGTGTGCGAGCAGGGCACACGGAGCTGGCACAGGGAGCCGTGGGCACTGCCACCAGCTCCACCAAGCCAGACGTCCCCACTGGCCCTGTTTGTCTGTCCCACGTCACACACATCGGTGTCAGGCACTACCCCCTCAGTCCCACGCAGGGTGGCATTTTAAAACCCCGTGCAGCCTTAAGGATGTGCTATTCTCCCTCTCTCCAAAAATAAACTCCAAATGCGATTAAATGACCGAATTTTAAAACTCCACCGTGATTAAGGCGAGCTGGTGGCTCTCCCTCCACCACCCCTGGGGCTGCAAGAAGTTTGGTGTCCCCAGCACCCGTCAGCACCCAGCACCCGGCAGGATGCAGCTCCCCGCAGCCCATTTCGGGATGGGGATGGGGGCACCTGCGGGTGGGGCACGCTTCACCCCCCCCCACACCCCCCACAAACATACCCGGAGCAGAACCCGCTTTTGGGGCAGGGCTGTTCAGAAGCCCTTCGAGCTGCTTGTTTAAAAGGGAGGGGGAAGAAAGCTCCTGTCCTCCCCACCCACCACCCCCCCTCCGGCCGCCCTCGGGGCCCGGCAGCCGCCGGGGGCGCTGCGATCGCGGGGCCGGCGCCGCCTCCCGGCCGCCTCGGGGCGGCTCGGCGGAGGCTCCGGTGCTCGGGGGCAGCCGCCCCCCCCCCCCCCCCCTTAAACCCCAAACCCCGGGGTTTTTTTTTTTTTTTTTTCTTTTTTTTTTTTTTTTCTCCCATCCCGGTGGCTTCGGGTCGGGTCGGGGCCGGGCATCCCTGACGCGGAGCCTCTCGCTTCTCCCCGGCAGGACCCCCGCGAGGATGGCATGGATTTAGGGAGCGACGCCGGCAGCAGCCGCTCCAGCTCCGAGTCCAACTCGAGCAAAGTGACGCCGTGCTCCGACTGCAAGTCCTCGCCGTCCCCCAGCAGCCTGGACCTGGCGGCGCTGGGCGACTCGGAGGAGGAGGAAGAGGAGGAGGAGGAGGAAGAAGAGGAAGAGGAGGAGGAGGACGGGGGCTCCCTGCCCTCCCCGCCGCCTCTCTGCCGCTCCGCCGATGCCCTCCGCCGCTCCGCTCCCCGCAGCGGCTCCCCCGGCTCCTTGAAGCGCCCCCCTCCTGGAGCCCCCCCCGGAGCCCCCCGCCCACGGCCGCACCAGCGCCCCCCGCCGCTGCCCCCCCCCCAGCAGCAACGGGGGGGCTCCGGGGGGGGAGCGGCGGGGCCGGGCGGGGGGGGCCGCCGGGGGTCGCGGAGGGGCGCCGGGGGGCGAGGGGGGAACGGGGAAAACGGGGCGCAGCCCCCCCGGGACCCGCAGCCACCACCGGCCATGGACTGGGCGGCTCTGGAGAGGCACCTGGCGGGGCTGCAGTGCCGGGAGCAGGAGCGGGGGCAGCGGGCCAGCCCCGCCTCGGTGAGTGGGGCTCGGGGGTCGGGAGGGGGGGTTCGGGGAGGGTCGGGGGGAGGCTGGCGAGAATCCCCCCTCCCCTTCCTCCCTGCGGCCGCTGCGGGAGCCCCGGGGCGCGGTGGCAGCGGGGAGCCGGGAGCGAGCCCCGGCGCCCACGCCCCGCAGCCTGGGCTCGGTTCCTCCGGGGCTGCCTCGGTCCGCTCGCATCCTGTGGAGGAATCATCTGGCCCCGCGAGGTAGGGGATTTTCCCCGAAATCCTCGACTTGCAACTAATTGCTGAAAAATCTGGGCGGGTGCTGGCGGGGATGAATGATCTCCCACAGCAGCGGGAGAGCTGCCGGGCAGGGCTCGCCTTCCAGGGCCTGAATGGGGTGGCCTCGGTGCTCGGAGGAACCTAGACAGGTAACCTTAATTCCTGCCACTCGTGCGGAAACTCGGCTTTAAACAAACAAACAAACAAACAAAAAGTGCTTTGCTTGTGGCTCGGAGGCTTTCCTCTGCAGCGCTATCAGATCAACTCCTGCTGCCCCGGCTGCCGGAAGCAGCAGCGCTGCTGGAAACTCTTTGCCTCCGGTTACGAGCTTTGCCAGGTGAGGTGTCACCGAAGGAATCTTGCTTGTGAGGCTTTCCCTGGGCTCACCCCGCCGAGCTGGGCTGCGTGGCTGTGCCCGCAGAAGGTCTCCTTCCCCGCCCGCAGCCCAGCCGGAGCTGGCAGCCCAGCTGGAAACCCCCCTGTGCTTGGTCTTTCACCCAAACCCCAGTTCTCAGAGCCCCAGGAACAACAGCTCGTGTGGTTTGTGCTGCTGGGGTGCTCTTGCCCCTCTCCATCCGGGCACGCTTCTGTCCCACAGGAGCCCGGGATGCTCCTGGAGGCTCCGGGACTGGGATCCATCCTCACCCAGGATGGGAGGAGGAGGAATCCGAGCTCTGCTGCTCTGATTTCCCCACGGGAGAGGTGCATTTTGTCTCCGCCAGAGTCCTGTCAGGCCCTGCTGGGGTGGGACACGTGGATGGGTGGCACCTCCTAGTCCCACAGACCTCCCATGGCACGGATTCGGAGTGACGGCAGATGTCAGAGGTGACGCCGGGACAGAGGGATGCAGTGCCTTAAAGGCTCGCTGCAGTCAGCTTGAAAAGAAAAATCTTCCTGATCGTTTGTTTTTATTCGTGACCCTGACATTTTCCTAAGGTTCGGCAGCTTGCTATTTATACCACAATGCTGTCTCGCCTGCTGGAAACCCAAATGTTTGTGAGCATGGAAACCGCGAGGTGAACCTGGGCAGTAAGGCGATGGGCTGGTTGGCTCCAACTGCGAGATGAATATGTTAGAAAAAGGGAAAAGAGAAATTTCAGCGTTAAGGCCTTGGTCGGCGTACTCCAGAATGACGTCGTCAACAGGGACTAGGTTGGGGGGGACTTTAAATGAGAGTTTTTTTTAAAAAAAGTACTTGAAAGCTGCCGGTTCTGTTACGAGGGGTGAGCGTTTCCCGTCCCTCGCCGGGCGAGGTGGAGGGGAAGGAAGGCCGGGTGGAGCTCCCGGCGCCTTGCTGCAGCGGGGACGTGTGGCTGTGCATCCTTCCTGGCTTCCCAGGGGACGGTTTCTTTAGGGACAGGCCCCGCTGATGTGTTGGGGCCACCTGCAAGCCAGGTCACGCTGGACCAGATGTGGTGCCGTGCCGCGATTTGTGGCGCTTCGGGGCCGGGGAGGTGCGCAGGAAGCAATGCCTCGCGCTCACGATTTCACTACGGCTTCTAATGAAGTCAAAATCAGCATTAACGGCTTTCGTTTTCTTCCCGTTGCACCTCCGAGGATGGTAATTACAATCAATGGCGCGTATTTTCTGAAAAAATCTCTGCGTGTTCCATAATCGATTGGAAAAAAAGCCCTCGCGAGGCAGGAGATGGCTCAGGCGGCTTCAGCGCTGCGACGGCCCGGAGCTGGCCCTGCCGCATGAACGGTGCTGCCCTCAGAACAGGCTCCTTGCAGGCAGTGGCGATAAAAGCCTGTCCCTGCAGCCTCCGGGACTTGTGCACGGGTGGGAGTGTGTCAGAGTCTGTGTTTTCCCTTCTCGTCGCTGGCGTGTTCCTCCGTACGCCGCCGAGACGGGCGGGTGCCAGATACCCGGTACCTTTGGCAGTATATATAACGCGTCGTGCCTCAGCACGGTCTGCCCAGGCTTGTACCTCGCCCTCGGGCGTGTGGGCTCCTGCTTTCTGCAGAACACGCTCGCTGTGTTGGGAAGTTAAATTTGTTTCCTTCTGAATCACTTGGCTCTCCAGGATGTCGTGATTTAGAGGAGATGCGCGCAGTGCTCCCGCTCCGCTCCAAGGAGCGGTTAACCGTGGCCTGCTGCCCATGGAGACGAATTCAAAGTATATATTATGGTCCAGGATGAAATCTTGAAATGATTTAATAGTTGGCCAGGGCAGGGTCTGGCTCTGGTGGAGTGTCTGGCTGTCGGTCATGGGCTGGGGTCAAACGGGAGCCGCGGTGCTGCTGGCTGCAGAGCTCTGTGCGCTGCCTGCGTGCTTCGTCTCCAGCATTTAGGGAGCAAATGTTGGCTTGGTGAGATTGGCAGGGGGTTTCTTCTCACTCAAAATAAGTAAGAGCTGCTTGATAGAGCTCACTTACAGCGCTAGGCTCTCCGTCCCTCGGTGACGTGCGATGCTGGCTGAGAGCAGGGAGCAACCGGCAGGGCTGCGATGCCCGGCAGGCGTCTTCCCCCCACGAGAACTGTCAGCGCGTTAACTTCTGACACACTCATTTTCAAAATCCAACTCGTGGCTTGCAGGAAATTGCACTTCTGTCATTCCTGCGACGTAGGAGCACTGCCAGACCTGTCCCCACCTGACAGCAGTTGCACCAGGGCTCTTCCATTTACCAGCTTTGACCATTTAACTCCTCCTACGGCGACTGGAGAGAGGAACGTGACTGTCTGGGTGAGAGAGGTGCTCCGGGGTCAGCCCATTTGTTTCGGGGCCCAGCTGACGAGGCAGGCACACCTCTCAGACAGAGGTGTAACTCGGCCAGGCAGCGGGCCGACTGTATGTGGTGTCCCCGCGGGGTGACGTGCCGCAGCGAGGCTGCGCGTGGCGGCCGCCCCTGCATCCATCTGGCAGCGTACTTTGGCCGCCTTCCACCCAGCTCAAAGGTTAGGTGAGGCTGGCAAGATATTAATGGTTCTGCCCAAGTGTGCCGTGTCATTAAGCTAAGGAAACAGCTCCAGGTACTCTGAAGGGCTTGTTTCGTGAGGAGCGGCGGTAATTACATGGACGGGGGAGATGTATGTTTGCTGCTGCTGAGACCCGTCCAGGCAAAATGACCACAATTAATAATCCTGGGCAAAAACTCCATCTCCGTCGCTGCCGCAAAGAAGCCTTTCATTATAGAAAGTGCTAAATACATGGGGTGACGGCATGCGGATTTCTTTTTGATGAATGATTCTCCTTTATCTGAGTATTAATATTATGGTAACTACGCTGTGTTATGGACACCAGCAAGCTGGCAGTGCTTCCTGGTCGCTTGGTAAGTGACTGTTTCATACGTTATGTAGAAATCACCAAAACGAGCTGAGAAGTGGGGTGCTGGAAGTGCTGTCTGCAGCCAAGGCAGCAGCAAACCCTCTGCCACGTGCTTGTGTGCGATGCTGAAAAGCGCCCCTCGTGAGGCTGCCTGTTGTAAGGTTCGATGAGCATATTTTAAGCATATTTGGGGTATTTGGTATAGGAAGTAGCAGACGCTGAAGGTTTCTAAAGAGAGAAGTCAGCTTTTATGCAAGTCAAAATCTGGATTGCCTTAGAGCAGGGTTTTGCCAGCGTAACGCCGAGACGGAGCCATTCTGCCTCAGGAGCCGCGTCCCCTGCCCTCCGGCGCCTCCAGCACTGCCCTGGATTTCCACTTACACAGAAGTGGTACCTGAGGTTGAAACAGCAGCAGGCAGCAGGAACACTTGATAGGATAATAATTATGTACTTAGGCATCTTTTTTCTTGCATATTGGGTGTGCTAAGGGAACGGGTTAGCGGCTTTCAGCTCTCGGAATTGGCCTGTGCTGTGCAAAACACGTTATTTTACCACAGGACAGTAGTTACTGCCGGGCCAGTGCTTACCCAGGGCTCGTGCGTGTGTAATCATGGTGGAGAAATTATAGGCAGAGTGTATTAACAGGCATGTAAAGACCAAGTATTTATTCAGTGTAACTCAAAACACGTTTTGGATCTACAGAGGAGCACTCCAAGGCCAGGCGAGCTGCAGGCCAGGCCTCATTGCCAGGGCTGCTGCTGGCAAAGCCTTTTAGAAACAATTAGGGAGCCCACTGGCCCCTCAGACTCATGGAAACGTGGCAAAAGGGAATCAAATAACCACGGTGAGCAGGAGGGACGATGTCTGAGCCGGCAGAGGCTGTGGGAGCCATGTGGGCAGGGCACAGGACACAGGGCAGCCGCTGCCCTTCCTGTGATCCAGCACCCATCCTGCAGAGCCTCCTGGCTTATTTTTCAAAGTTTGTGCCCAAAGTGGAAGGAGAGCGAGGGCTGGGGGCTGCCAGCAGAAGGCCGGGCCTGGTGCGGGGCAGTGAGCCCAGCGCCCATGCCCTGCCGAGGCAGGTGGCTTCATGGTGCTCCCACCACAACCTGGTCTGATGAGCCGTGTCTGGGATGTTATAAGTTAGACCAGAAAATTGTGTGGTCTATTGAAGTTATTTTATTAATCAAGTAAGCAGACATAAGCAAAACAGCGCTGGGCGCCTGGGAAGTCTCTGCTCCGCAACAGCAAGCACCCCCAGGGTCCCATTTCGGGCTTATATCCCCTCTACTAATGCATATTCATTAGGGGGCGTGTCCTCCTCCGAGCATGCCATCTTCACCTTCTGGAATCTTCTGACCCCTACCACATGCATGCCCTCCCCCCATAGTCTTCTGCCCAGCAACAACACTGGTCGAGGCTGTTCCTGTCAGGCGACCATTGCTGAACACAGGAACTATACGCAGACATTTAACCACTGAACACAAGAACCATATACACACACTGATCACCAAAATCCGATAGAACTATATACATACATTAACCATCTCCACTTCCCCAGTCTCATGGTTATACAAGGCAAGACAATGAACAAACCCCCACTAATTTATCACAGGGGAGAGGTTTGCACTGCTGAGTCTCTCCCGGTAGCAAAAAGGGGGCCTCCTGCTTCCCACATACCTGCAGCCAACGGGGGAGAGGCTTTGCTGGCTGTGCCATGGAGCACCAGGCCTGGAGCGAGGGGCACCTAGGGCCCGCAGCACAGGCCGGGGGACGGAGAGCAGAGCAAAGCCACCACACTGCTCGGAGAAGTGTCCCGTCACAGCCGTCCCACACGATTTATTCTCTGTGTGGGCACACATGCACGCAGTGCTGCCCTTATCTGCACACAAGCATGCAGTGTTTTCTCCCTCTTGGCAATGAACTTTTCTCCTCGCTGCGATGAGGAACGCGGCCCGGGGCTGGTGCCTCTCAGGGTGGCTGCCTTGTGAAGGACACTTGGGGCTTGCCTCGCATCCTAAGAAAGCAAAGGACAATCAGAAAGCAAGGATGGGCTTCCCTGCGCTGTGTGATCTGTTTTGTAAACACTAATATGTGAAACGAATGATTTTCCAGTATTTTGGCTAAGCACACAAAATAAGCTTTCTGAGCGCCCAAGCGCTTTGTGTTCAGAAGGCTGTGCGACTCCCCCTGCTGAAGCAAAAGGATTTCTTTCTTGCCTTAAGAAACTTGTGTTTGGCAACTAGTTTAACAAATAAACACGTAGGTTTTGCCATGCAAATTGACCCTCAGGCCCTGCAGTCGGGATTTCCTGCAGTTGGAAATTGCTGCTAAGCCACACGTGGCAGCTGCACCCAGGTCTCCTGGGCAGCACAGAGCCAGCCATCGATGCCCACTGCCAACACAGTGGGCAGGAGCTGCTAAAAGTATTAAGTTTAAATGAAATGGGCATTGTTCCAGACAGCACGATGTATTTTAGAAGTTACTTTTAAATATGACCTGCTCCTAGGAATACTGCTTTCACAGTACCTAGTGCTCCAGGTCCTGCGAACCTTGCAGTGTCTGCTGAAAATGTCGGATATGGTCAAAAAAAAAAAAAAACAGGCTTTATTCCTGTTTTTCAAAGGGAAAGGCTGTTGTTAGGATATATGTGCTTCCACGGTGCAGTTATGGAAGTCAGCTACGGCTGCCTCTGGAAGGAAGTCTGCTATCCCAGTTTCTCCCCTGTATAGATATTTATTTCCCACAGCAAGCAGCTGCTCAGGATAATCACATAATCTGGTCAGTTCAGTGATTTCCAGCGTGTGCCAGTGTGGACGGTGAGTTTCTATGGCTGCAGGCTGTCAGTAAGGTCACCCGAGCAAGCCAGGAGGAGCAGGCACAAGTAGCGTGGTGGAATAATGCTTCTGAGCAGTGGCTGCAATTTCTCCAGCAGTGGGGCTCAGTACATTGTGGCCGCTAATTGTCGGATAATTCCACTTTTGCATGAGAAGCATCCTTAGATATAGCTGACATAAACCAGCGCCAGCTTTGGAAATATTTCTTCCAGCTAACCTTTATCCCAAATCAATCCTAATTCTGTAAGCAAAGCGTTAATGGCTTTGGTGGAAATGAGTTCCCGGGTTGCGTTACCTGAGCTGCAGTTGTTGCCTGAGATGGGAGCTGCTTAATAGCTGCTGTCTTCGAGGGTTTCCAGCTTTTTCAAGTACTTGTATCATTTTTGTCCACTTTGTCTTTCCCTGTCATGCCTATGGAGTCATTTGCGTCACAGCAGTAGTAGATCTTATTTATATCACCAATTTCGGGTTCCTGCTCAGTGATCTATAGATCTCCTTTAAATGAGAAAATTGCACTAAAGCCATTTATTCCAGCCTGTCCGTGCTTTGTTAAAATGAAATCCAAGCGTTCACTTGAGCTGGAGGAAATAACTGCAATTCGAAGGGGTTGGGGAAGGGGAAGTGTGGGGATGAGATGTGATGCTCTCGGTTAGTAGGTGGCAATGCCAAACAGAGAGAGAACTACATTAAAGTGCTTAATTCTCTCTGCATACAAAAGCTGGTAGTATGTACGGTCCATAGAGGATTGAAATGCTTTTAGTGAGTTATTAAAAATTTAATCTAAACTTTTTATTTAATGTAACTCCTGTATTGGATTTATTAAAGAGGGACTTGGGGAAATACCAGGATTCTGTACCTGGGTCATGTGTGGCCATTGTGTCTCCTGTTTTCGTTGCCTGACAGGAATTTGATGATAAACTGATCTTTGCAGTTTAAAAACAAGTAATCTGTGAATCATGTTTCCTTACTGAGTTCTCTGTGCCTTGTATAGAGACGTTAATAGTCAATGTCTAATAGCTTGGCGTGCAGGCTGACACAAGCTGGCTGGCCTTTCCTTTCTTCTGCTGCTTCCTCATCTTTTATTTCTCAGGCTGAAAACTGCTAAAGCCAACTTCTAGCTGTGACTTGCAAAGATGAAAGAGGCCTTTTTATGGGGAAGACCTTTTATGGGGAGGATTGGGGTTTTTTTCTGTATTGGGAATAGGAGGAGCTGCTCGAGCCCATTTAATTACGGGGCTGCATAGCCGGGTGTGGGAGTGGTGTGGCGGTGACATCTCAGAGGGCTGAGCACTAGTGACTGGCAGAGGATGGGTGGAAGTTTTCACCTGGACCTTGTGAAATAGGATTTTCTGTCAGGTGAAGGCTTTGTGCTCAAGCCTTAAATGCTGTTTGACTCCAACCTTCCCCTGGGCAGACAGCTCTAACAAAAAGATTTATGTCGTGCTGCAGCAAAGTGGAGAAAAGAGGAATGTTAAAGTGCTCGAGAAAAGACAAATGCAAATGCTCACCCTTCTCCCGCAGGGCAGCTGGCAGCTCGGCCAGCCGAGCACAGAGGTGCGAGCCCTGGTGCTTGCACAGCGGTGCTGGGCTCCTGGGCTCCTAATTTCAATATCTCCTAGCTCGTCACTTGTGGAGGCTGACCTGGGAGCTGTAACCTTGAAGAAACATCCCCAGGAGCTTCTCACCTGCTTGGTGCTCTGCAGTGGAAAGTACATGATAATCAGGGCACGCACTGAAAGTCTTGTAAAATATACGATCCCTTGTGCAGTGCTGCTCTTGGGCAGTGTGGCCTGTTCTAGCCTCCTGTGTGGAGCTGTTTAAGGACAAGATGCTGTCCCTGCAGAGCCAGGGTCGCTCCCAGCTCCCATCTTCTCCAGCAGTTTGTTCGCAGTCCTGATACAGAGCCTTCTGAAGCAGGGGATTTATATTTAAACTTAGTGCTGATGTTGTCTGTAGGACATGACATACTGCTTACGGTATGCCTGCTAATTACTCTTGTGTTTGTGTTCCACACCAAACAAAACTGTAACCGAGCCTGGAGCTGCCCGAAATCTGGATCAGCCCCTGCCCTCCCACAGTGCCAGAGGGACAGGACTTCAGCTGTGAGATGGGCAGCTGGCTTGAAGCAGTAACTAGCTTCATGGGAAGTTTCAAGAGGAATTTCCAGCCGTTCCTCCTCTCCCCAAAAACAAAAACCAAGCTGTGCCACCAGCTTCAGGCCAGGCCTGGTGCCTGCTCCGAGCTGGTGACACGCTCCAGGGACAGGTCCCTGCTGCCCTGGGGACGGTTTGCTGGGCGATCCCAAAAGCCCATGCCTGCAGAGGGGCTGCCCCGTAGCCGGGGGCTGGTTTGCAGAGCCATTTGCCATTTCTTGGCCTTCTGCTCATGGCCTGTGGCTCCTGTCAGGAAGCTGCCCAGCACAATGAGAACCTCCTGCCCTGACCATTTTCTTCCCGTGAGCAGCTTTTCCCCCCATTCCTTTCGCACAGGTAGCCGGGTAAAATACAGCCTGTCATTTCTCTGTAGAGGGAGTCTGAGACATAGAAACAGCTTCTGATAAAGGCATATCTGGCTGATTGCTGCGGAGCTCCAAAGGCTTTGGAGAAACGCGGGTTTGTTTGCAAAAGGTGTGTGCAGTGTTCCTCTGGAAAAGGGGGCTGGGGAAAGGAACGCTGCCTGTGGCTCCTCTTCTGTTCAGGGCAGCCCCCAGACAGGCAGCAGCCGGCCCCTGCCCGGAGCCGAGCAGCAATTTTCTGCTTTCTGGCCCCGGGAACAAGGAGCTGCTGCCTGCCAGCCCCAGGCACGTTCCTTTCCCTCCAGCTGAGCGTCACCAGGGGAGGCCGGGACAGGGCTGTCACCTGTGTCCCCTGCGGGCACGGCCCTGCTGGCTTTGGGCCCGGTGGAGCCGGGCAGGCCGGGGCTGCTGCTAGGCCTGCAATTAGTGCCCTAATTGCACTAATGGGGGGAAGAGGAGGGGGGTCAGGGGGCTTTCACAGCTTGGAGGGGTTAACCCAGACCACTGGTGTTTGGTTATCGATCCACCCCTTGGCTTCTTGAGGGAGGAAATACCACATGGAAGAAATACCACACGGAGGAAATACCTCCTGTCACACCTGGCCCCAAAGACCCGCCGGCGATGATGCTCTGTGGTTTGTAAGAGCTGTGGGCTCCCAGAGCCGAGCCTGCTGACAGGAGAAGCCTACGGCCAAGTGGGGGAGTGAAAAATGGGAGCTGGGAGGCGAGGAGCATCCTTCTCTTGCTCTTATAAGGAGCTGCCTCGCCGCCGGCTGTGACTCCCTCTCTCCATGACTAACGAGGCTCAGCTGGGATCCACCCTTGCTTATCCTGTTATTTTTAGAGTTTTCCGTCCTCACGCTCAGCGTGCCGGCCCTGTCGGCAGCTCTCACAGCACGGCACGCCGTGCTTTCGGCCCTCTTGTGCCTGCCTGCAAGTCCTGCATGGGGAGCTGAGGTGCCAGGCCCGGGCCGGGAGCCGCCGGCGAGCGGTGTCGGTGGAGCTGCTGCTACCGGTGGCATTTCAGAACGTGGCCCTCTCCTAAATGTGATCCCAAGATTTATTTTGCTTTCTCAAGTGGGGAGTCAAACTCAGAGGACTGTCTTTGCAGCCGTTTTCTTAAGGGTTGCAAATGTGAAACAGACGGCAAGAGCTGGGCTCTGAGGGCTGAGATCTGGGTTTGCACCCACACGGCAGTCGCAGACTTACAAAAAGCCTTGGTCTCAACAGTTCAGGGGGGTGAAGCTCTGTGAGGGCTTATTCATTTTTGGAGAGGTGTGTGCATAGCAGAAATAGACCCCCCAAAAAATAAAAACAGATTTCCGCCAGGCTTTGTCAGCAGGCACAGAGTTACAGACACTGAACTTCAAAACGGGGCGAGAAATCCCCGCCTGTTTATTTCTGTCGTGCCCGTGACTCAGACGAGGGCTGCTCCTGCTTGTGTTCAGGAAGCAGTTCGAGGGCACTGCTGTTATCTGCGTGTCCTCGTGCTCCGTGTTTATAGGATCTGCCTGGGTTTGAAAAAGAAACTTCTAATTTCCAAGTGATTCGGTAGCGTGGTCTGTGTATTTCTTCAGCCTCTAAGTCCCTGTTCTGGGCTTTTACCACCTGCTTGGCAATTCAAGTGAGTTCCCATATAAAGCCAGCCCCTCCCCAAGCCTCCCAGACGCTCCCTGCTGGAAAGCAGGAGGGGAGCAGAATGGGAGAGGCAGGCTCGAGGCAACCGATACCGGAATAATCCCAGAATTATCCCAGAATTATCCCAGAACAATGCTGGTGCTGCACACATGTGCTGCCCTCATGATCCTCCGGGCTCAGGGCCTTCACTGATCACTGGGGGCTGATTTTTGTTACCAGACAAAAGCAGCTCCAGCCTGCTGTCATGCAGCACATCACAGGCAAAATAACTGCCTGTGCGTGTAAATGCAGGTTATACGTGTGTCCGTGCTCCTGAATGGCCGGGTTGGAGTTTCAGAGACGTTGTCACAATTTAAAGGCTTTAATCCCAAATTTGCTCGTGGCTGCCCTGGTGCCTGCATCCCCAGGCCGCTGAAGGGCTGCTGGGCGCAGAGCTCGGGGCGTGGGGTTTGGGTTTCTGCACCTGACTGATGAACATCTCCTCCTCGTGTCCCTGTTTGGGGAAGCTGAAGGCCGCACGGTTCTTCATCATCTCAGGGGAAATCTCTATCCCTCTTCCCCTTCCTCTCACACCATTTTTTTTCCTCTTTTCTCGTCATCTTTGGAAAATGCTAAAATTCTTCTCCCAGCGTGCCATTAAAATGCATCTTAGTGCAGAAAATGGGCTTTACTGAGCAAAAAACCCGGGAGTGAGAGCTGTAAATGCCCCTCTACTTTCCCCTACTCCTCGTCATCCAGCTGGAGATTAGGAAAGCCCATTTATTTTGCCTTTGGGCAGGACTAATTTAACCTTATTTTCTTGGAAATAGAGCAGCAGGGCACGAAAGGGGAAAACTATGATCTCTGGTCGGTGAAGCCGTGTCATTATCTGCAGAGGGTGTCGAGGGTGCCTTGTGCTTGGCGCTGCCCTGCGTTTGTGCTGCGGGTGAGGTTTAATTTTGGTTCGGGTGAGGGGATGTAGGAATGAGGTGCTGGGACTGACTGGTTGGGGGCTTGTGGCAGCTGGCCCCAAAAAACAGCTTTCCAACATGCATCAGGTCCACGCCGCGCACGTCTCTGGGTACGGACCAAAAGCACCGAAACTTATTTGTGGCTGATGGAATTCATTGCAGATCCTCTCCCAAAGAAGCAGCGCTGCAAGGCAAGGTGGACTGTAGCTTTTTAATTTATTTATATTAATACAAAACCTCACAGTTTTCTATTGTTCTGTTGGAAAGCTCGCGCTCGCCATGGCGTTGTGCGTGATGTGAACATGGCATTTCCGAAGGAACAGCTTATTCTTAAGAACATAAATAAAATTGCGGGGAGGCAGCAATAGCTTTTCTGTTGCTATCTCACCGCGCTCATTAGCAATGAGAGCGGAGAAACGGTTCTCCATTCATTAGCAGTAAATAACTGGTGGGATATCATACCTACTAATCATCAGGCCATTTGTAAATCCTCTATCCAGCACGGGCGAGCCAGCTTACGAATTGCACAATCGAAAATTAAGCCCATGCAGCTGTATCAGCGCGTCCTTCCAGATCAGCTCCGTGGAAAAGTCTGATTGTTTGCTGCATGGTTTCTTACCAGAAATCACCAGAAAGTAGCAAACACTTTAAAGTTAAGATTGCAAGACGTGCATCATAACTTCTGCATTGAAACAGGAACACAACATGGGTTTTCGTGAAGGACAACAACACAACAGCACCTTTCCTGGTGCTCTTTAATTCCCAACTCATACGAATTCCAAAAGAATAGAAATTCACTGAGGATTTATTTTATTTTTTCCCTGTATTTTCCCGATAAAGTCATATTTGGTCTTGTAAGAGGAAGAAGAAGAGTTTCATTCTGATATTTATTTGCGCAGGTTTTTATCCTAAATATTTATCTTGGGCACCCGTGTGCTTTGGGAGGATTTGTAAAGCTCCTTCCCGTAAAAGACTGCAGAATCCTCTGTGGAAATGAAAAGTCCATGGAAGAGGGACAGGCATTGTCTGGATTTTTAAATCACCTGAGGATTACCTCCTCGTGAGGAGGAGTAACACGTCCAAAATGATGGAAAACAGCTCAGCATCATCTTCCCTCAATAAAGAAGCAATGGTCTAAAGCATTACACATGAATGTAATCCAAACAAATATTCCCCTTTCCAAGGAGATTTCTAGTATTAACCGATTAAAAAAATAATCTTTTTTTTTTTTTTCCTTCTTCTTGCTAGATTTAAACCCCGGAGAAGCTTTAGCTTGGCTTAAAGAGGAGCTAAATCCATAACTCCCAGTAAATCGTCGGCAAATGTAGATGAAACCCCGTGACGCCGTATGGGATTCCCAGTTGTGCCAAGGCTGGGGCGAGCCCACCCTGTAGGAGCTCTGTGGGGTTTTCATCGGGGCTCGGTGCAGGAGCGGTTGCCTGCCGGATGCTCAGCACATGGTGTGGGGCACACATAAAAATAGATGCGTGGGGCAGTGGGAAATTCGGAATACAGAAGGAAAGGGCTGGCTGCGGCTTCCTGTGAGGTACCCACATTTCTTCACTTCCTTCCCACGGCGGTGAGAACATGGTCCCTGCCCGCACGGCTCTGAAACCAGGAGTGTCTGCTTTCCTGCGAGGGTGTAGTCGTCCTGCAGGGTCTGCTCCCCACGGGGGAATTGCTTTGGGAGTGCTGGGAACCTGCATGCGCTGCCCGGCTCCCTTACTGGTGCCCTGGGGCTGACCATGTGTGTGCCCTGAAGGTGTGCAAGGGGCCAGGGCATGGCGAGTAAGTGATGGCTTACTGGAAGGTTTAAAAAAAATATATCCTGGAAGATGTGCACAGAATTGGAAATGACATATTTTCCCCCAGAGCTGGGGACGCCGGGTGTTTTCTCCTTCTGTAGGGGGATAAGCAACGAAGCCCTAACGTTTAACCTCGGGGGTTTCAGTGCCTGGTAAAGCCGGTACTCAGAGAGCGAGCTGTCCCCTCTCCAGCACAGGCATCTCCCCACACCCCGAACCCTCTGCAGAAGAAGCCTCAGCAGGAAATCCAAAAGCAGACGGCGCTAAGGCCCCCAGGCTTCTCTCCCCCTCTGGCAGGGCCTCTGGGGGTCCTGGGGTATTTGGGGGCTTCCCGCTGGGTCGTACATCTACAGCAGGCAGCACTGCTCGGTGCGCCCCGGGGCATCGTGCCACACTGACCCGCCTGGACGGCCGCCAGGAAGCTTTCCCTCCATTTAATCAGGCCTTGCATTAATTATTACCTACCCGCCTGACTCGCTGCCGAGCGGGCGATGGCAAACCGGCCCTGAGGAGAGGAGCAAACCCGTGGGCTGAGGCCGATGTGTGGCCTTTCCATGTGCTCCCCGTGAGGGCATCGCGGGCCCGGAGGAAAAGCCTGGCTGCAAACCAGGCTCTCTTCAAAACTTACTCACAGTATTTGTTTTTTTTTTCTTTTGAATTTGTTAAAGAGAGGGCCTGATAACTAGAGCTGCCGACACCGTGGCTCACTTGGTTTGAATGGAGCGGCCTCTGAGCCCGTGTTCGGGCCATCTGGGGTACTCGGCTTTCATTTTTAAACCTTGTCCCCAGAGACAGCTTCTGCAGCTCTTTTCTTTTATTAGCACCTTCCCCACGTGCTGAAGCTGCCGATCAGGTGCGTGCGCCCCTGTGCTCGCTTTTCCCAGGGGATTTCGGGCTCGTGGGTGGGAGTGGAGGAACTGGGGTCTCCCCTCCATCCACAGCACCGAAATGCACAGGGACCAGGGCACTCCATCCACCCACCCCAGGCCTGGCTGCACGGAGGAGGAGCCCGAAAAGCTGAGGCAGGGCCTTTTTCCTACAAAGGCCGATTATTCTGGAGGCACATCTGGTGCGGGGAATCAAACCCGAGACGCGCTGTGAGCAAGTGCAGCGTTTCTGCAGTCATTTACATCTCTAACTTGGCCACAGCTGGCTGCGGGGGGAGCAGCCGATGGCTGGCACTGTGGCACGCAGCCACCCGAGGACGGAGGGGAGGCCCTGAGGTGCCTCAAGCCGCCGGCCAAAGCAGCTCGGGGTCGCGGTGCCCTGTGGGGTGGGTGCTGTGGGCGTTTTGGTGGTGGGCCCATGATGGGCTCGGGACCTGCCGTGCCCCAGGCCTTGCGCTGGGGCTCTCGGGGTGCCCGGCACCCCGGGAAGCAAGCGGCGAAGCCCAGCCGCGATAACCATGGGTGAGCCGCAGCCCAGCCGGCTGCAGGGGCAGGGACCGGAGAACACCCGCCCGGTTCCCCATTGCCCCCCACTTTTCTCCTGTCAGAACAGAAAGCCGAGCTGGGGGTCGGATCCCTCCACGCACCGGCCTCCACCTGGCGAAGCCCCCGGCCCTATTTGGGGGGTGGTTCTGAGGAGGGCAGCACCGTGAGGGCACTGGGGGTGCCCCGGGGACCCCCTCACAGCCACTGCTGCCCCGAGAGGGGGGACAGGAGGCGACAAGTGCCCGTGTTCCCCCTTCTTGTCCCCCCCCTTAGCAAAGAGGCGGAGGCAGCGCCGCGGGGGCGTTGCTTTGCGCAGCACCCCCCGCCTCCACCCGGCGCTCCCCGGGGGGGGAAGCTTTAATTTATTATTTTTTCCCTCATTTTCGCTCCCCCCCCTCCCCCCCCCCCCCCCCCCCCCCCCCCGGGGGGCCCGCCCTTTGGGGGGGGGGGGGGGGGCCGGGGGGGGGGGGGGGGCCCCGGGGCCCCCCCCCCCCCCTCCCCTTAAGCCCGGCAGAGCCGCGGCCGCCGCTGCGCAGGCGGGGCCGGGCGGCAGCGTCCATCTTCCCCGCGGGATGCTCCGAGATGGTCCTGCAGGAGAACGGCCCCTACCAGGTGCGGGGGGGTCCCCGAGCTTCGGGGAGGGGGCTTCGGGGGGGTCCCGTGGGGAATAGGGGCGCCGGGGGAGGGGGGGAGCCGCCGGCGTTTGCCGGGGGGATACTGGGAGGTGCGGGGCAGAGCAGCCGGAGGGGTCAGGGGGGTGCGGGGAAGGGGGGCTTAAGCCTTGCTGTGGATTTTTTTGGGGGGTAGGGGGGTTCTTGAGGTGCGGGGGGGGGGCGGGCTGGGCGATGCGAGGGGGCTGCGCCGTGATGCTGCGGTCGTGCTGCGCTCCCCCCCCCGCCGCCCTGCAACGCAGCTCCCCCCCCCAGATGCAGGTTCCCCCTCCCTAAATGCAGGACCCCCCTCCCTAAATACAGGACCCCCCCCTCCCTAAATATAGCCCCCCCCCCCCATGCCAAATGCAGGTGCTCCGGGTTAGGGCCCTCTGCAGGGAGCTGCCCCCCAGCTCCCTGCGCTCCCCGGGGTGGTGCTGAGGGCCAGCCCGGCGGTGCTCAGCTCCAGCAGCGGCCCCCGGTAAAGCAGGGGCGGCCGGGGGAGGAGGGGGGGGGGGCAAATTCCCTGCCCTGAGACCCCAACGAGGCCAAACCCGGCCCTGAGGGGGGGGCAGCAGCAGAGCCGGGGGTGCAGCGGCAGTGGCCGTGCGTGCCGAGCATCCTTTGGGTGGGGAGAGGGGGGTCTGCGGGGGGTGCGCCTGCCTGGGGAATGGCATTTTGGGGGGCTGGATCTCCTGGGGAGGTTGTTGCCCCCCCAGATACCCGCGTGCTGTGGCGGTGCTGGGAGACAAACGCGTGCGGACGTGCGGTGCAGTGCGTGCTGCAGGGTGCCCCAGCGGCACTGCCGGCCGGCGGAGATGGGCCCCGACAGATCGGGCTCTGGCCAGGGCAGCATCGCAGCTTCAGGTCCCCCTCAGCTGCCTTTAACCCAATTTCTGTCCGTGTCTCAGGACAAAAATACCACCAGTATCAAATACATCATGAAGGGAAAAGATACCGCTGCAAGCATATGTATATATAGAGAAAAAAAGGGTTCTGAAGCTTTTGCAGTGCGTGTTTTCGCCGTAGCAAAGCCTTCTGGAAACGAATTTCCCTTTTTAGCTCCTTAGGAAAAAAATAATGATAATCCCGTTTATTCATCCCCCGCTTGAGGGGATCTGGTTTTGCTGCAGCTCCCAGCCTGTTGCCCTCGTACCTCACTAAATGGTGCCATTGTTTCTGCACGGCGGATGTTTTCCCAGCACGCTGACACCCTGGGGCTCCCGGCTGCATCGCCGGTGCCCGGTGCCTGGCATCCAGAGGCCGTGCCGGCCTGGGCAGCTTCCCTGCCTTTGATCTGTTTTAATCTCCGCTTGTTTACGAACTGCTTTCTCTCCTCCGGGACGATAAATATTAGAGGGGAAGCAGGCAGAAAAAACGCAGAGCTCGCGGAAACGGTCCTTTGAACGTAATCTGTCCCAAAACGCTGCGAAGAGACAGAGGATCCCTGCCTCCCAGCCCATTAACCTACAGGCCAAGCTTTAATCCCCCTGTGGCTGATGATCCCGGGCTTGGGACCGAACTGGAGGCAAGAAATGATGGGAAAATGATGGGATTTTGGCGGCCGTCCTAGGAGGAGGGTGGCGGTGTGTAGCTGCGCTCCTCGCATCCCTGCCCACACGCCTTTCCGGAGCTGCTTGGGATTTCTGAGAGCTGCAAAACAAATAGAGGAGCAAGCCAACGCGCCGGGAGAAGCCGAGGACGTGTTTGGTTGAGAGGAATTTGGCAGAAAAGCTCTGACCCGAGCACGGCTGGGAGAAGAGCCCCGCAGCGGGAGGGCGCCGGGCTGGTTGGGGTTGGGGACCCGCTCGCTTGGAGCTCAGCCTGGTTCCCCCATGGCCAGGAGTCCCCAGCGCCTTCCCTGGGCCACTGCCCGGTGTCAGCAGGTGGCCACTGCCCTCCCTGTCCCCGGGGGCTGCGCGCTGTGGTCTTGGTGCGCCCGTGGGGCTCCCAGTGCTGTCCATGGCCACCACCTCCACCAGCGGGGATTTTCTACAGCCTGATAGAAGAACGCCCCGTACAGACCTCCCTGGGATGGCTAAAAGAGGACGCGCAGCCTGAAGGCCACAAATAAACCGAGCATTAGGGAAAAAAAAAGGGAAAAAAAAAATAACTTCCTCTTAGCTATTTCAGTCCCTGCTTCGCACCGTTTAATTTTCCCGTGCCAAATATTTTGTTCAGGGCTCCATTTTTCTCCTGCAATTCGACAAGGACAACGCCAGCTCCCGCCCGTTAGGTGAGGTTCAGTGAGGTCCTGAGCTTGCACGGAAGGAAAGCTCAGCGTGCAAATCCAGGCTGTAACACCGGAATGAAGGCGAAGCCGGTTCCTTTCGTCCTAACGTGCTTTTGGAGCAGCACTACGCCGGCTCGCAGCCCGAGTCGGCGTTTCGCCTCGTCTCCTGAGCGCGTATTTTCAGCGTTGCCCACGAGGTGCGCCGCGGCAGGCCTCAAAACCTGGCTCCTCAGGCTGCTGCTGGCCTCCTCCCCGCTGCTTTTGCCCTTTCGGCAAAGCGTTGGGCGTGCTGACGCTCCGGTGGGCGGCTGCCGAGGGTGGGCACGGGCAGCCTCGTCCCCCCGCTTGCAGCGCTGGGTTGTAACAACTCTCCGCTGCCGTGCAGGGGGCACGGCGGCGGGGAGCGACTCGCAGGAGGTTTATTTAAACCTCACAGGAGGTTTATTCAGACCTTTGCGAGAAGATAAATGTTTCGTGACGTGGTGGTGAGATTTCAGTGAGTGATCCACCTCTAAAATACCTGTGGGGAGGGTGCGCAAGTGGCCGGCGCTGGCTGTGTGCACGCCGCGAGGCGGAGGCCACCTTTAGATCCCAGCTGGGCACCAGCAGAGGCTTTCTGGGGGAGATTTTTGAGTGCTTTTCGTTGAAATTCACTGGGAATTCGGGTTTGTATCGAGTCACTCGGTAACCGGCGGTGTTTGGAAGCTGATGCTGAGCAGCGAGGGGCTGGAGGCTTTTCTCTGAGCCTCCCCCAGCGGAGGCGGCTGACGTGCCAGCAACGTGTGGGAGCTTTTTATTGACCCCACACACATTTTCTTTATTTATTTTTTGACCAACACACATTGCGTATGCGTGGCCTGGTTAAATTTAGATACTTGGTTTAGATTCGGCGTGTTCAAACCACGAAGAGGCCCGTTGCCTTGCCTTGCCCCAGCTGACGGGAAGGCTGGCCTCATCCTTACCACGGGGACACCAGCAGCACCCAGCAGCACCCCGGCGCCGGCTGGGGCTGCACGCTCGCATTGCACAGCCCCGAGGCGCTCCGGCCGTGCCCGTTACAAGTTCTCCTCCTGCGCTATAAAAAGAAAAGCGGCCTCAGGTGGTTCTGGCAGCTTCTCCCCGGCGCTCCCGGCGCACGGAGGAGCAGCCGCCGTAACCATGGAGCCGCCTGGCAGCTGATGCAATCTGACGTGAGCTTCCCCGTACCCAGGAGGGCTCGGCAGGCAGCGATGCCCGGTGCCGAGCGCACCTTGCAGCGCGGCCCCGTGCCGTAGCTGCTGCTTTGGTTCGTGTGAGCCCACGGTGGGTGCTGGGGGTGCCTCTCGAGAGGACGGCCGTGGGGCTGCTGCTGCGCATCCCTGCTGGCCTTTGGCATGGCGTGGGGAAGGAGCAGACACCAGCGGCTGGCTCCCTGCGCTGGGACGCCCACCGAGGGTCCCCACCTCGGGGCCGGGCTCTCTGCGGAGCTCAGCATGATTTTCTCTCTGGTCGTGGGCAGGGGGCTGCCGGGGGGCCGGGCAGCTGGCGGGGCCATAACACGGGGCCGCACGGCTCCGTCACCCCAAGGGCACTGCAGGCTGCGGGATTGCATCCGTGAGCCCTTCCCTTCCCTTGTTTGCTGCCTTCCCTCCCTGGGAGCTCCCTGGCCGATGGTGCCTGCAAAATCCCAAATACAAGAAACCCTTTTCTTGAAGCAATGAGGGCCGGGGCGTACCGGTGGGTGCCGTGGGCCTCATTGTACTCCGAACAAAAGTGCTTGGAGAAACCAAGGCACGTTATCGGAGCGGACGTCAGGGTCCCCATTGTCAGGAGAGGAAGTGAATTTCAGGAGCAGCGGGAAGTGACACGGTGAGTCAGCGGTGGGGGCACCGAAAATAACGAAATGCCCGGATAGCTCCGATTCCCAACCGAGGCAAGCAGCTACAAAGCACCGTCCTGGGAAAGTAATCGGATTAAACAACGTGTTATTATTATTTTTTTTTTATCCTGACGCTTCAGGGCAGAGCAAGGCATAATTTGCGTGTCAGCGGAGAGGTGAACTCCGCGCGACGTGCGCTTGGGGTGGGATGCGGTCAGCGGGGCTTGGCTCCACCGTTCAGGCTGTGGGGCTCTCGGGTCCGACAGACCCACAGCTGGGTCCCTCTGCGCTGGCAGCGCCACGTTTTGAGGCTCGCAGGGCAGGCAGGACGTGAGGTCCATCCTCCGAAGGGTCCCCTATAAAACCGCGTGTCCGGAGCTGCGCTCGCACGCACCGCTTCCGTCCAGCTCCTGCGGGGCGGGTGCCGAGCCCAGGCTGCTGGGGCTCCACTCGCTGCCTCCTAGAAACCTTTTTTTTTTTTATTTTTGTGCACCTGAAAGAGCCGCTCTGGGCCGGGAACACCCTGCTGGGAGCTCCCTGCTACTGGCGAGGGACCCGCTGGGACAATCCCCGGGGAGAAAACCCCATCCCCTGGCGGCACCGGCCCAGCTCTGACATAAGACACCGGGATTTTTCCTGCCCTTGCGCAGCCGGCGAGGGCCTGGGGCTATTTTTACCCGGCGCTGCCAGTGGCTGGAGGGAGCCCTCGGCTTTCCTCCGCCGGCTCCCTCTAATCAGCCCCGGCCGCTGCCTTTGACTTTATTAGGGCAAGCCCCGAGCTCGGCGGCCGCGGGCAGGGAGGCGGCGAGGCCCCGGCCAGCGAGGCCCCGTTGCCGGTGGGGCGGCAGCGAGCGGGGCGCCCGGGGCCACGCTGCCATGTCCCCGCAGCACGGCGGGCAGCGGCGGGGAGCGCCCGGCAGCCGGGGCCATGAGCGGGGCCGGTGATGGAATGGCTGACATCATCGGGCAGGCATCCGCGCGGGACGTGGAGGGGAATTATAAAAAGGTAGGGGACAGAAAGGAGCCTTTTGTCCGCACGCTGGGAGCGGCAGGGGGCTGCCAAGCGCCCTGCGTTGGGCACGGGGCTGCGGGGCTCGGGCACGGGGCTCGGGCACGGGGCTCGGGCACGGGGCTCGGGCACGGGGCTTGGGAATGGGGCTTGGGAATGGGGTTTGGGCACGGGGTTTGGGCACGGGGTTTGGGCATGGGGTTTGGGAATGGGGCTTGGGAATGGGGCTTGGGCACGGGGTTTGGGCATGGGGTT